>JAPSGF010000011.1:15353363-15726188 GCA_035772895.1 Perdix hodgsoniae | reverse complement strand
CGGACCTGGCGGAAGCCGCCGGGCACGGCCGCCCAGAGACGGCTGGCGGTGCCGCGGAGCAGACGACCGCCCTTGCCGGTGAAGGCGGTGAGGTAGTCCATGGCGGAGGGGCTCGCGGCCACCGGGACCACCGCCGCCGGCCCGCCCGCTCGGCTCCGCGCGCCCGCCCGCCCCGCTTCACAACTTGGGGAAACTTCGGCGCTCGGCCCCGCCTCCATTTAAAGGAGCCGCGGCGCCGCCGGAGCCGGGTGCGGGCGGGCCCGGGCCGGCAGCGCGGGGCTGGGAGGTGCGGCCCCGCGGGAGCCCCGCGCCGCGGGGGAGCGGCGGCCGCCTCGGCCGGAGGACGCGGGATGCCGCCCCTCGGGGCGCCTCCCGAAGTGACTCCACACCCCGCGTGCCTCAGACCTCCTTCGTGTTTTGCACAGACGCGCGTCGGGCAGATCTCGGAGAACCCATCCGCTCCCAGACCGGCTGGTGTTTGCCCAGAGCTGACGGCTGGCAGCCGCAGCAGCAGCAATGGATGCCCGGATCTCTGCTGCCTTCTGTAACCAGAACGCTTGGGACACTGCTTCCTTTTAACGTCAAGATCCGTGCGCGTTCCTGTGAACTTATCTGCAGTTCAGGGAGTTCAGTTACGCTCCGTGCAACCTCTTTGCTGTACAGTGATGTGCTGGTTAGCTTTCTGCTGACCTTCAGTTTTCACACCTCTGCTCCCCTTCGCTAAGGAGGATGAAAATGATCCCTGAGATCACAGAACCACAGAATGGTTTGGGTCGGAAGGGACATCAAAGACCACCCAGTTCCAACGCCGTCGTGTGAGCTGGGGGCAGCAGGTCGGGCTGCTCAGGGCCCCATCCAACCTGGCCTCCAGGGGTGGGGCATCCCTCTGGGCAGTCCTCTAACAGCTGCAATTATCAGGATACTTCACCACTGCAAAAGCAACACCAGATGCCACACTACATGCTTTTGCTGGTTTGCCGTAGATCAGCTGTATTCCCAAGACTTCCTGCCACATGGGAAACCACCACTCTGCTGGTCCAGCCAGGTTCTCCCTGCTTTCATATCAGTGGTGGTGAACTGTGAGGCCTTACTCAGCCTTTCAACTTGCGGAGCCACTTCAGACATGTAGTAGAACTTCACACAGTGTATGTACAAATATTTCTTTCTTTTTGAAAATATCATTTGATTTGTGGTGTTCATTTGTATACTTGCATTCTTTGTGCACACACTTCTCGGAACTTCCAAGGTTTAAAGAAGTCAAACCAATCAGAACATATTCCAGTATTATTATTATTTTTTTTAATAGAGAAAATATCTCCTGCATTCAATTTCATGAGTGACATCTGCCTTAAGACGTGTGTTCTATAGACAGTGAGGCCAGAAGTAAGATTACAATATTTACTACCTGTGCCATAGATGTTACAAACACAGAACGGTAAATTAATCCTCTTATATGCCAGTCAGAGCATGATGCAATTATATGCCACATCTAGCTGCAAATGAAAGCATTGTTTAATAAAAAATGCTCTTGTTGAGCCAAGTCTATTGTGTGTAGGCAGAACAGAGGAACAAAGTGCTGAGCTATCCCAACTCCTATTCACTCGTAGCAGCTGCTCAATTAAATCAGAGTTTAACGTCAGCATTTTGGAGCGCTGATTTCTGAGGGTTACTTGATGTAAACGATACACTCAAATCAACTCCTCTACTACTAAAATCCTGCTCAGGAGATAACGACGTTCCACTTTCATTTCCCCCAAATAAAACATTTCACTGGACTAAAATGAATTTTCAGCAGAATTAGCTCTCCCTCTCTCTCTCACCCCTCGCCCTCCTCTGAAAAACCTGCCAGTAGAAATGAATGTGTGATCTGTCAGTTCCAGAATTAATGAATAAATCAGGAACTGCAGAGTCACACACTAAGTGGTCCAAGTACCACTAGATGTTTGGTATCTAAACTATCCTGCCTACCAGATTTATCCTGCCCTAAACACTGTAATTAGTTTTCATTTCATTTCAGTGTTTCTACTGTAGGCAATGAAAAAAACTATGGTCAGTCTTTTGCTCTGCTTATTCTATTTTAGAGAAAATCTACCTATGTTTTTGCACCAGAAATAAGCTTAAAACTGGTGTTCAGATGCCCTGAAACTTTGAGCTGGCTTATCCACCAGTATTATAGCCACATATGCATCTCTGGTTTTATATTTCCTTCTATTGACCTATTCAATGAGCAACATATGTTCTTTTTGTCATAAAACTAAACCAAAAGTAAATATTTTTGTTAATATTTATGGTAATTTTTACACTTGGATTGATCTTGAACATCTTTACAGATCAACATTCCTTCATCTTGCTGTCTAGTAACAACAGAATTTTTCTGAATACGCAAAGTTCTAATAAGAACTTCTACAAGAACTTTGTATCTGATCTCTGAATGTGCAACAATGACATCTCCTTAGGACTATTTTTTAGCCTGTGGTATTGGTGCAGAAAGTGTATCTGTTAACTCTACAATCACTCAAACCTGGCTCTCCAAAAGAAAGAGCTGTTTCTACCTTCCCTCAATTGTTTGTGCCTGTTACCACACTATCACAGAATCACAGAATAGCCTGGGTTGGAAGGATCATGAATCTTCAACCCCCTGCCACTATTAAAGTGAGCACCAGCATCCATTTGCCTGGTGAGTTAATTGTACAGTAAAAATGATCCACTTAAAAGTATCTTTTAGTTTAGTGGAAAGTAACTAAGCATATCTGTGTTTGTATTTTTTTTTTTTTCCCTCAGGGTTAATATTATCAGCAGCTAGATCTCCAAATCTGGTTCATGCTGCAGCCATGTGTAAACACGCAAGGAAGCAGATATTATAAAGCAGACAGCTGCTTAAGCTGCATCCTAAGACAACTGACAGTGTAAGGATGAGAAAACATGGGCCAGTTTTGATCAAATAAAAACACAACAAAGAAAGAAATATTTTTCAAGCCTGAAGGTAGAATTATATATAGAAGTATTTTAAAGGAGTTTTTTTTTGTTTGTTTGTTTGTTTGTTTAATGATGTCATAGCAAGTGTTACAATAATTTATCTGAGGACGGATACATTGCTTGGGAAATTCATTCGTAATACTTTGTTAATTGCAGTAACTAATTCCAGGCAAAATGCCAATAAATGCTGTGCGGTTTCCTTAGGTCTCAGCCACTCACATGCTTGGTATACAGGATATGGGCCTCTTGCTTTCCGTCTTGCCAAAGTTTTAGCACCACTAAGCTGCAGACAAAAGGACAAAAGGCACTAACACAAAGCCTCTATTTTATCTTGTAAGAAGCAACATTTGTGCATACTTTCTGAGATGAAAAATCATGGTTTTGGTAATTTGGCAATCAGTTGGAACCAGTGTTTGCATATGCATTTGTATATAAGGAACCTATATGCAACTATGTAATTTTGACAGCCATAACCAAATGCCTCATCACTCATTCTGGAGGCACCTATTCTCACTCGATGCTATGATGAGGCTGTTTGCCTCTAAATTACCATGTCTGGTCAAGATCCCATCCATTTACATGGTTGCAAAGCCTATAATGAATGGCTAAATTAGGGATTTGAATTAGAACATGAATAAAAGCATAACCTCTCTCTTACTAAAAACAAATTTCATTAAAAACTAATGTAAAGCAACAATCGATTTTTTATAGTGCAAAAGATAAACTCTTAAGAGAGAAAATCATGGACTACAGTTTGTTTCCAATGCTATTCCAGTAAAAGATAAAGCAATGCAGAATGAATATGCAGTCCCTGAAGGAGGAACTAAGAACTGAGGCATGCAGAACTTCCAGATTCTCATGCATATTTCCCTATTAAACTCTTTAATTTGAATGAGGAAGTATGGAAGTACATAGTTCTAGAAGTAAAAATGGTTACACAAATTGATTTTTGTGAAGGTCCAAATAGTTCCAAAGTTCAGTGTTACTATAAACTTGGGAGAAGTTGAAAAGAGATAACCAGTCGGTGACACTAAGTAAAGGAGTCTATTGACAGCAGGTTATTTACTGAGAACCATCAGCTAGGGGTGTCTGTCCACATAGGTTTCACAAAACTACATTCTCCTCTCAGATTAGATGCTGAACAAGAAGGCAGCTCTCATCACCCACATAGTAGTTTCAGAAATGATAAACCTGGAATCTCAGACTTTAGAAGATAGGGCTATACTTCCTTTTTTTATAACAAGCTCCCTATGACATTAGAATGAAATGGGGGATCAGTCTCTCCCTCAGCCATGGATGCTGATCATTGTTCCACAGGAAATGGGACATTGAAAAAACAAGATAGAATAAGCAGGGGGAACAAGGGAATTTGCAGTCCTTTGTTGTAGGCTGCTGTACTTCAAGTATAGCTTATATATCTGCTCATTCCTGAAATAGCACTGAAAAAGACAAGACTTCACTACAGCCTCTCTTTTACAATAGTCACTTTCTCAGTAGAAACCTAAGTCTAATTCCAACTTTATTAGTAATTCAACTCAGTTTCAGTAAGGCTTTCATTTCTTTTTGTAGAAGCTATATAATGAAGGTACCACAACTAGACATGAGGTTTCTCCAGGCTGAGAACATCTTGATAGCACCTCAGCCTCACCCTACAATGCACTTCAGCACCAAAGCCCCTAGTCTTAAGCACTGCTCCTTACATTTCATTTCATGATATGTAAGTATCACAACATTCTTTGTGTTTAGTTTTTTGTCTTATCAAATCTAAAAAGTTTTAAAAAGTCCAGCTGCACCATCCGACCTACTTGACCTTTGTCTGTATTGTGCTACAACAATTGTGCATGTCTTTGCTTGTTAGGTTGGTATCTACTGTTGAATTCAAGTCAGACTATTTATACTTAGGGCAGCCCAACAAGTTCTTTTGCATTCTTACAGGAACCTCTGAGGGGAGAGCAAATTTTGCTTTTCTAGTCATATTTAAATCCCCTATACTGGCATACGCACCATAGTGATAAAAATTTATATTAAGAATATGAAAATCAATAAAAATAAACAGAAAATGAATGAGTGTATTTTAGTCCATAATATAGGCTTAGCTTCATCTTTCAAAACAGTTTGATCAGATTTCAGAAGTATTCCACAATTTTTGATGCTTTTGGGATCACTGAATTTCAGGTGTGATTAATTTTCACATATTTAGGTAAATAGCAACCTTTGTTTCCTTCAGTTAATTACCTTCCCTGAAAAATAATATCCCATAGTCACTATCCAACTCCAATTTAAGTGGCAATTAGCACTATGAGAATGTGTGTTCTAAAACTAAATCTATACTTTCCTTATTTTCTCAAGGAATATTATGTATGCCTGGATGTAGAAATGGTGTGTTCTACAATAACATATATCAGCATATGTTAGAATATCAAAGATACAAACATGGAAGTTCTCAAATTTGTCCCTGAGGACAAATGCAGACCTTGTTGGGACTTTTCTCAGTTTATGGCGGAACTTCAGTTGCAAGTGCAATTACACAGCTGTGTATATAGGCTACCATATCAAATAAACAGAAAATGACCTCCAGATCTTCAGTTCATACTTACTTGGTCAATGATAGCTTATTATGAAGGGAACATTCTGTACTGTTCAGGGAATTTTATAAAAATTAATGTGGACCCTAAGAGAGATGCATGCACACGCACGCATATGCAGGCATCCATGCAGTTTAAGGAAGCTCACCAGGTAGGACACTAGCTGAACAAAGTTAATTTTCTGTAGACACAGATGTCTCCCCATCTTCATGTTATCATCTTATTGACATTTTCTTCTTTCATTGTGTGTTTTGAAACTGGATGTGGAAAACACTAACAATATAATTGATGACTCCATTGTGTTTACTAGTTAATCCCATCCTCCATAGACACATGAACTATACAAATGATAAATGTTGTTTATGAAAGCGGATCAGAAAATTGATTATTCACCAGATGCTGAATCTTAGGCAGAAAGGCTTAACATTCTTTTGCTTTTTGCAGAACAACTTTAACTATTCTATCCTTAACAATCATTAAATGCTTATCATGTTGTTAATGGATTCTATCCCCGTAAGGAGGTTGCTGATACTTGCTCAGAAACAATAGATCCAGATTCTAACTCTCCACAGGCCTTTTTTCACTACTAGATTGGTTCATAATAACCTAAAATGTACCACTGGTAGGATACTTAGTGTTGTCAAAGCTCAGTTTCATAGCATGCCATTTCTGAAGGCTAAGCAATCTCAAAAAAAACAAGATTTCAAATCAAATCATGGATTCATAAAAAATGTCTGCTTTAAAATCAGTGTTTTGTCACCTCATGACCAGCTGTATTTTACGTATTCATAGCAGGATGCAGATATTTTAGAAAGCTATACTCCTGTCTCGAGAGGAAAAACCTTACCTCAGTAGCTGAAGTAATGAAAAGGTTCTGTCTGTCTGAAGGTGTAAGTGACTGCTTGTCACATACTCACATTATAGTCATTGATTCTCACATTATATTATATTATATTTGGCACTAGATCCGTTTCCAATTCAGAAGAGATTCTGCTTTTAGTTCTATATTCTGAGTTTTAGTTGCAACCTTTATACATAAGATACCAGGAGATAAAAGGATCCTTTCCATGGATCTGAACAAAATGTTTCTGCTCAGAAACTTGGAAAAAGCAGAGTTAAGAACAGCCGATTAACATCTTCATAATGCCAGTTCGAAGTGGGAATGCCATCTGAAGTAGAATGATATTCTTGAGATAAATGGGCCAAAAATATCATCAGATATTATCAGGAGCCTGAATAAGGCTAATGGCAACAGCTGATCCTTCTGGCTGCAATTTTATTCCAGTAATAAGAACTACTGATTCTCTTTTTTACTCGCTCCTGCTTTGGCAGTACATTCTAAGATTAAGCATTAGTTGAAAAAGAGTGTATTCTGTTTCGTTCTTTGTCACCTGGTATTTTCGTTGGTTTTTTTGTTGATCTTTTCCTTAAATAAAGTAAGTACACGAAAGTCTCCTGTACATACCTTTTCCTGAGCCATATAAATCCATGCAGGACATTCCTGAAATATTCTTTTGAATGAAACACAAGAAGGAGTATGTTGATCTCAGTAGGAGGAAGTTCTGCTTTTTCTTCCTTGCTGAATCCTTCCTCTTAAGCAACATCTGCTCTCTCTCCCTCCCTCCCCCACTAGCACTATATCACAAGCATATGCCTGATTCATTTACTCCGATAATATCATGTATAAAACCTGCAGAGCTTACTCACTCTGTCCTTTTGGGGTTAATGGCTACAATTTATCCTGAAAAATCAGATACTTTGCTTCTAGCTAGCTAAATCATTTGGAGGCTGTCTATTACTGTATTATCTCTGAATTAAGAAACCATTTTACACACATTACTTGTTGCACCCAACATTTCACAGCTTTACATTACTCTCTTCTCTCCCTCACTCCTTAATACCTCATGCTTGATTACTGTCAGTTTCCCCCAGAGATGATGTGCAGCATTTTCTCTCTTTCATTCAGCCACGTTTCGCTGCAATGCTGTATACAACATTAAGAACCTGTGCACATACACAGCTTAACAGATCCTGTTTGCCTCTGATTAATTTCCTTCTATTTGCTTGGATGGGCTCTTCTGCAGGCTTCATCCAGAATGCCTAATGGCATGTCTCACTGTCTTCCTTGTACTTCATCTGAGGATTGAGGATTATTGTGTACACACGTTGTTCACGAAATCCCAAAGAAGTACAATTGTTTTGATAGGTAATTAATGGTTATCTGTCAAGGTTTTTAACTTTACTGAGGATCTAGACTTAGAATTAATAAGTTATTTGGCTCACAGAAGTTAAATGTGAAGTGCTAGCAGAGTGCTTCTTATGAAGGAAAAAGTTGCTGTGTTTTGCAGGAATCAAACACTTATTTCTCCCAGCTGTAGTTTCTAATACTAATGAATTTCAGCCTATTTTCAAGCAAGGTTTTGGCCATGAAACTCACTAAGGCCAATGAACCTCAGCGAATGGAAAGCTGATGGCGAAAAGTAGAAGGGATTAAAAAAAACATATTTTTCAGCTTTGTTTTGTTTTCTTACTAAATACAAAATTAAAAAAAAAAAACAGAGATCAGAACACTGATGTAACTTGCCTCCCAAGTTTCTGCTAATACAATGTTGAGGTCATATATTGGCTACGTCTCCGAACAGCAGCTCACTGAAGAAAGGTGTGGTATACCAGCACAGTGCCCTAACCATACTATAGTACAACTGTCTCATTTTTGTTCCAGAAATTGGAATGCTTAGCCCTAACCATTGCACTGCTACTGGGCACAGTGCACTGCTGCAGAAATGAGGTACTAATATCAAGTGCTGAGATACTGATCATTTGCAGGAAACTGGGGCCACAAAAGTCAGTTTCACTCTGCATAAAAAGCAATTGTTTAATTTTTAATAGTAACCCTGCACATCACCATCTGATTTTTAAAGGCTTAGTTTTTAAATATAGAGTATTAAATGTGCCACTAAGTTCTTTCTTATCTGTCTCCATCAAGCACTAAAGTTACAGCTGTTCATTTTGAAGTTCAGTAGTGTTGATATACTCTTTACTGCTGTAATTAAGTATCACCTTTATTAGGAGCCTGAACAAATATAACTCAAACTAAGACTTGTTTTAGAGCAGCACTAATTTTCCTTTCTTTGTAGAGAAAGCCTTGGTGGATTTGGTAGTATTGAAGAGCCTCTGGTGTTACTCAAGACCTCATGAAGAAATTAAATTGTAATATAATGATTAGACATCTGGATTACTGCAATAGCAAAGTATCAACAGAAGTTTTAAGTCTTGGTTTATAAAGTCACTGCTTTTCTTTGAAGTATTGAAAGAATAAGTGGATATGAATAATCAGTTGATAACAGCATATCCATATTCCTAGAAAGCTTTCCAAAGTCTCTCACTAAGGAAACAAAGATGTTTTAGGATGAGAGGGCTCATGTTCTAATATCCTCTAAAGTTCAGTTAGCAAGAGCTTAGATTTCCTAGCAGAGGAAGAAAAACTATCATAGTAACCCAACAGAGATCCATGCTTTCTAACTCGTTAATTATTAGGCAAGGAGGAAAAGAACAAAACAAGAACAAAAACAAGAAAGTGATGGAATTTGTTGATGATATACAGTTATACAGTAAAGTCCAATCTCCTGAAAAGAATAAAAAAATATTTCATCATACAGTTCATAAATAAAATGGTTGTTGAAAATAGCTGTTGATAAATGTGAAGAGGTTTTTCTCCTGGGTGCATGACTATGTTTACATACACACAAGGTCAAGCTTTAAAATGAAATATTATCAAAAATAAATTTATTAAAATGTCAGCAGAAATCTCAAAATCAAAATAAATATGAAATATAAATAAAATGACTATTAGAAAAATATAGTGTTACACGACTATAAATTCTTTTCATGAATATAGATTGATAACTCAAAGAAGATACAATGTACTTAGAAACTGTGCAGAAAAGTGCAAGTCAAGATGCTACCTTGGAAAGTGGAGAAAAATACGAAGTAGGTAAGTAGAAAAAAACTCCAAGAAAATTTTTGTACCCTTTCCCTTCCACAATAAGAACCAGAAGCACCCAATTAAATGAAGTAAGATTTAAAGAAAAGGAAATATTTTGTCATACAAAATAACTGAATCACAGAATTCATTTACCACAGGACACTGTGTATGCCAAAAGTATGAATGATTCAGAATGTAGTTATGAAAATTCATAGAAAGTCCTTCAAGAACTATTAAGTACAAAAATAATTATATGGACTCTAGTTTTTGGAAGTCCCTACACCTCAGACTCCCTAAAGTTTGGAGGAAATACTGGTAAAGTGTCATTCCACACTCATTCTCTCGTGTATTCTTTCCCTAATTATCTGCTACCAGGCACTGTGGGAAACAAGACACTGAGCTGGATGTGAGTAAAGCATTATTTGATCTCATCCTGCCCAGCCATTCCGATGCCATGACACTGCTCTGGAACCAGGAAAAGTCCTCCACGAGTTCTTTTCTTTGGTCATTCACAGTGTGGAGGGAACAGCCTATGCAAATCAAGGAAACTCAGAACAATTAGTCTGGGGATTGAGTGAGGGACAACACACTTCAACTGTTGCAGATGTTGAAGCACAAAGAGACAAACTATTACTCGGCCTTCATGTGTTGTGAAGTGTACAGACCTTGGCGTGGCTTCTTGGTTACCTTAGACAGTTGACTGGAGATGTCACCCATCCACTGCCAATGTTGGTAACTCATTAACAAAGTCAGGAACTTGTATGGAAAAGAACACAAATTTTTAAAAATCTGTGCATGAAGGGCTCAGAAGCTGTACTTCTACAGAGTGAAGCAAATTTGGAAAAAAGAAAGAATTAACAGGCAACGACCAGATTTTGCCAAACATTTGAGGTATTTTACAGTGGCCATAGCCTGAGAAGAAGTCTGCAACTCTGAAAGGGCAGAGAGTGGATCTCAGAGCAGCTTCAGATTTAACCTAACAAATATCCATCTGGGCTGGGGCAGCTGCCCTGCCCTGCTTGCTGGCAGCCAGGGAGAGGAACATGTCCACACTTTGGCTCCGCAGATGCTACTTCGCAGTCTGTAATACAAATAGTTGGCACAGGAGATCCACAGCATTTTTCATCCAGGTGCACGTACACACTAGGTTATTTGGTTTTGAAAAAAATAAAGTGAACTTATGGAATTCAAGCCTTTAGAAAGAACAATCTTATTTTAATTTTTTATTTTAGTTTAGCAATCCAAAATAACATTTACTGTCATGGAAAGTTATTGTAGGGAATGGAAGAACTGTGACTGAGGGATTAAGTGGATTGCAGACAAGGGTGTTACTGAGAAAAGATCAAAACAAGCAGGAACAAAAATTAACCTGGACACAGACTGTCATCAAGTGTAACAGTCTAACTTGTTATAGTAGAAGGACTTACTAGAAGATGATGCTTCACCAAAAGGCAGCAGCAGCAAAACCAAAGATTTACATGCTGAAGACTTGTAACTTTGTTATTCAGTCCTTTAATAAGACATATATTTCCTAACTGTACAGGACTGAGCTAAAATATTTTTCAAATACCGTCAGAGGGAAAGAATAACTTTGCTGTTGATGGACAACACAAAACATTAGGAACCATTAGTTTTCCTAGGCCAAACACAGACAAGTGTATGCATAGTAGCCACTTATTTCCAAATATTGTAACTTGTTTTTTATGTTCCATGCTTCCATTGCCTTCTAGATTAAGAATTTTTTTTTTTCTGTTCTGCATGTCGTTTCTTATTCAACTGACTGACTTTTTAATAGAATTGTATTTCTTTGTGTATATAGAAATTCAACTGCCAGAAGCTCGAATAAGTGTATCCATATATATTTGTTTAAATATAAGCATATCACTTGTTCTCATATGATGCACATTTTCAACTTACATGTAATGAGTAATTTTTAAATTAAGGTATGTTTCTCTTACAGATTTTTATCCATGAAGTTTACAGGCTTTTTACTACATAATTTATATTCAGCATTGTCTACATAAGGACTCCTCTCCTGGCATTTCACTTTTATTTCAAACCATTATACTTTTATTATCTAGTGTCCCTGGTTTCATAAGTCACAGAAAAACAGTATTCATTCAAACAAGATATTTTGTTATAGTATACTATCGGCCTTTACTTAATTTCTATGAGGATTAGTAGTTTTGCTATTACATACAGAAGCCAGCAGGTAGAAAATGAGGTAGCAGAAAGTCTCAATGTGTAAAGTGTGCTGTACATGCTCTTCATGCATGCAGTGTTTACTTATGTCAGCATAAAGATTGAGGTCAATTATAACCTGTGGACAGCACATTAAAAATCACAATTTATCAACAGACTAAACATTTAATATTACTTTTAATAGGAGTGATGACATCAGAGAGCACAAGCCATAGCATTCTGTTTCCAAGGTTACTCACATTGGATGCCACAAGGATTTGCTGGCACCATAAACATTCCCACCCTTCCTACTCAGACTGCACGTAAGCCTGCAAAACAAGCTGGAAGTGCTGCAGGGCACTGGATGACTGGTTTGGCAGACGCACAGAAAATACTTTTGCTGAAGGGATTAACAGAGAGTAAGACTTCAGTGATAATATTATAGAAACTTCAGGACCAAAGTAATGGTCTGTGTTCACTGTAGCTAAATGCTACCCTTGACAAAGTACATCCAGAATGGTCTGGATGTGGAAGCTGTCTTCCTGTTTTGTAAACCAGTCTGACTCAGGGCAATGGTGTTTCAGTAAACAAACCAGCCCTGCTCAGTGGTTGGCTATTCTGCGCTTTGAAACACAATTTATGACACATTTGCTATCTGCAGCAGTATTTTGATTGTTTTAATGCTTTTCCACTTGTTTGGATAGCAAAGTATTTCTTCACTTATCACTATTATCACCCTAATGAAAAAGAACTAGGAATAGAAATTGTGTGAAGCTTGCAGAGTCACACCGGTCTTTTGAAATAAGTAATTAGACCTCAGAGGGCAGAATGCAGTGGCATACAGCAGATAGCAAAATCTTGCTCAATACTGTGGTCTGCTAGCCTCTTGCAATTTACCAAAGCATTTTGCATCATTTGAGGTTAAAAAAAATCTTAGAAAGTTGTTACTGCTTTGTTCTATTGCACAGCAGGACTGTCCTTTCATCCTCCAAAATTCATTTTTCCATTTTGTTAATATGTTTGGAGACGCTAGTATCACCACATTCTCTGTCACTGCTCTTCAAATGAAATGCTCCTCCAAAATTATTTATTTTTTTACTTATGAATTAGAAACTTGAAGAAGATCCGAGACACAGACTGCCCACGTTAGCCAGTCTGCCCTGCTGTCAAAAGGCAAAAAGAAAATCTCTTGTTTATCTAGATGTCAGAAAGCTGGATTTCTTTAATTTCTTTTCTTCTTCAGACTGATCGCTAGTGCTCAAAAGTGCTTGCTTCTAAGATGTTTGCTTTTTGTTTTCCAAAAGAACTCACACTTCACACAACAAAAGAATCCAAACAGTGGTCTTAGACTAACTCCAAATAGATCCATAGCCTAGATCTCCAAACCAATTTCAGGTTATTTTCTTTCCTTGTTGTTTCTTACCAACAGGCAGCCATCATACCTACCTTTATTTCAGATACTGCTCTTTACATTTACTCACTGTTACGGATAGTGATAATGTTTTAGGAGAGGAAAATAGAAGTGAATTTCAGCAATCAGCCCTTAGTAAGTGAAATAAATTCTCCTTCCGCTAGTTAGGAGCTGGATGCCACTGCATCATTTCACTGCTTACAACCAAGTAGCATGCAATTGAATCTGTTTGTTCTCTTTCGTGACTTCACTTACATAAAACATATGAAAGATTCAAACTAATGCCATTGTACTTATCTAAGTATTTATGTTCAGTGAGCTGGTTCTGTAATGAAAATGTGTCGGATTCAGTGAAAAGAAGGCATCTCATAAGTAGAACCTGAGTTCCTGTTGCATTGAAGAGAAAACATTTAATTTCTATAGAAACTGATCAAACTATCACAGCAAGAATTCAGCAGAGAGCAGTAAGTGACAAAGTATTTTCATGTATGACAATAAACAAATTGTGAACTGCCTGCTTGGGAATCTTATTCTTTATGTAACCCTTTGAAAATATCACTGTCAGTTAAAACAGCTTTACCAGTTTTCCTTTCTTATCTTTGATATCCATATTGATGAGAACAGCCTCTTTTCACATGTAACCACTCCGAACTACCTACTAATAGCTTTGTACAGCTGATGATATGGATATGCATAAAGTGCCTGAAACTGCATTGAGGAGACACTTAAAAAAGTGTATGTTAGCTTAGTATCAAATATCATCTCCAGTGGCTGCTTTTCTTAAATACTTGTTCCCTTTCAGTAGGAAGAACTGCGTACCAACTAGTTCAGTGGGGACAGTAGTTGAAATAATCTAAGAACTGTTCTACTCACAAACTTCTTCAGAAAGAAAAGGAGTTCTGTGGGCTTTTTTTACTGGCAAGAAGGTTTGGCAAAGAGAAGGAAGATTTAAGGTTGTATTTGCCATTATAATCCATGGCTATTTTTCTGCAGGGCAATATTTATAAGGGAAACAATTTTTTTACCCACATCTGACACGATTTTCCACAGAAAGTACACAGTATCATGATTCACACACTCCAGAATTCCTTATATGTACAGGAAAAAATCTTGCTGACCTTTCTCTTGCACTGCTGACACTGTTGAGTGTTAGCTTTACGAATCATATCCTTGCAATTCCTCCGAAGGGCAGTATCACACCAATAGTGTCATCCAGTATAAAGTACTTGATCAGAGAAGGCACTGATATAATGGCTTAACTCCAAGGCACATTAATCTAATAATGGGCACGGCCAAAAATGAAATAGATGCTTAGGCCAGTTTCTTCTGGTTTCTTGGGTCACAATGCTAACTCAGCTTTGCATCTGAGGGAGGCTGTCTGAAGAGCAGAGTGGAGTGTATGAATCACACAATCACAGGATATCTTGAGTTGTAAGGGACCCACAGGGTCTGACCCCTGGCCCAATACAGAACCACACACAATTCAAACTGCACTGGAAAGCACGAAGCAGGGAGAAGAAATGTTACAGCAGAACCCACCAGCGCTACTTTCAAGTCCAGTAATTTGCTTTTCTTATTCCTCTGCAAAATTTTATTTCCAAAGATTAATATACTGGCTAGTAAAGAGTTAATCAAGAAAAAAAATGGGGAACATTCTCTTCTTATTAACTTATTAGCTTTCAGAGCAAACCCAGCACGCGGAAGAACTAAACTACAGCATTTGATCAAGATTTCTTAATGCCAGACACACCTTTTCTTGCCTCCTTACGACAGAAATGTGTGTCTCCCTGAGGACATTCTGCAGAGGTTTGAGATGTATGGCTTTGACAGTGGAAAAGTACAAGTCTAAATATAGTACATTTTGTCAAACTTTGTTTAAAAGAATGTTCCAGTAGTTATCTATTCAAAATTTTATCTTGTTACTGGTTCCTTTGCAACATTTTTATTAGCAGGAATTCTGCAAGTAAATAATGCTAGTATGAGGCTATTAGAATGGACTGACTGCTTCGCAAGCAGACGTACAGTGGACTTTAAGGTTCACATTTATCTTTTTAATAGTTTGGAGTGCAGGAGATCTTGCATTCTTGTTCCTTCATTTTTGTTTCTGCTTCCTCTTTGTTTGGTGCACAGAGCTGTGTCCAGAGGCACTGAAACTCCAGTTGGCTGCTACTTTATTTCCAGCATCTCCATTCTCCATGGTGGATTCTAACCAACAGCTCACAAACTTCTGATTATACGAAAGTAGGAACACCTAGTACTGGGCAGACAAAAAGGAGGAGAATGTAACAAGTCTTTAAGGCATGGAAATTCACTGACTGAAAATCCACAGCACTGAAATCACAAATATTAGAGAATGGAGACTTTTAAGAAAAAAGACCTCTTTCTCAATCAGTTTGTGGTTCCCTCACTATAAGCAAAACGTCACAAGCCATGAAATCCTGTAGGGCAGTAGCAGAGGTATTGACAAAGTTACTAATAGAGCAGAGGGGAAAGGAAGCATGCCTATGCAGTTTTTATTACTCATTTGGAAGGCTAGTCTTAGTGCAAATGAAGGTTTTGTTTACAGCAGTTCATATTCTCTCCCCACTTCTGTTTTTAATGGCACTACTGGAGCAGGGGAAGGTGACCTCCAGGAAACAACGCGCAGGGAGCCACCAGTGGGTCAGGCTCTTCTCACAAAGAACATCTCCTACTGCAGGGAGCCTAACAGTGATTCTTCACACTTTACTGGAGCTCTCAGCTCATCCTTTTACTCTTCCTTTGTAACCACAGGCATGTATTCTGCCTCACCTCAGCACCAAAAAAACCATTTTCTTTTTCCCTTCTCTTTTTTTCTGGTTTACTTAAAAAGCTACGTATTACCTGAGGCAAGTTTTTGTTCACATGATATAATCAGCTCTTCAGGCATTGCTGTGATACTGTACATGCCCACTGGAATAAGAATGAAGAAATGATAAGAAAACAAAAATGATTAAGAGATAAGAACAAATGAAGAAATCTCAGCATGTGATGTAACATACTACAGCATATTTTCATGGCATCTTACATTTTAAGATGAGATTTTAGATTCTGAAATACTTAGGAGCAGAAGTGATCACAGAATCACAGAATTGCAGGGATCAGAAGGGACCTCGAGAGATCATCGTGTTCAGTCACCCAGTGATGTCTCTCTTTATGACAGCAATTATTTCTACTATCTTTCTTTGCAGGAGCCAATCTATGCTGGATGACACAACCCTAGTTGCGGCAGATGAGTGATGAAAGTACATTTCCACAGCCTCAAAGAGGCCCCTTCCTCCTGACTTCCATCCATACTTCTTAATAGAAGGGGAACTGGAAAGCAAGGACAGAGAAACTGAGCTGAAAGCTTCCTTCAGCCAATATCACAAGAAATGCTCAGGAAAAATCCCGATCTGCCCCTTGGCACTAAGCCATCATTCCCATAGACTTTTGAAGATGGAATAATACTCCCAGTTCCTCACTGGGAAATCCTGTGTCTTGCAAAGGGCTGAGCTTTATAGAGGAAGTAAGAGCCTCCACCATCACCAGAAACAAATATGTCATAGATGGAAACAGTGGTGAAACCTGAAAAGAATGTTCAAATGCTTGTATATCACTTAACCTAGTACTTAACACAAGATAGGAAAGCTGCAAATCAGTCATACCACGACTTGCTCTTCTCAGCATCAACCGTGGAAATCAGTGGTAGATAGTCAAGGACCACAATCCCTTTTTTTTCTACTTTTCTGTCATGAAACTTAGACTGCCATGCCTTCTCTTGGGTAACTCTTCAACCTAGAGGCAGTATGATTTGCTCCCACCCTCCTGGAGCGTATGAAGGGATTGTGAAAGATTGCTTGCATAAATAAATGAGAAAATCTCTTCCATATCCATAAAAATGTATTACCACTTCTGTGAGGGAAGAACTGAAAAAGTGAAAACAATTTTGGACATTCTGTAAAATTTCTCCGTAGATCATTTCCACATCTGAGAATCTCTCCTTGCATCCACACAAGAGAGAAACCAAATTTTGCTGTCAACATGAAATGAGGAACTCGTCTGGAATAATCATCCAGAATTGTGTATTTCCAACCAGGTCATACTCTCACTTTGCAACAAATCTTGCAGAGGATTTAAAATAAACAAACAAAAAAAAAAAAAAAAAAGAAAAAAAATGTAATCGCTTATTTCTTTATTGGGTGTAAAGGTTTTTCTTCAAAAATGCTGAGCAATTATTTTACACTTCAGAAGAGATGTTCTTTTATCCCCTTAGAAAGGGACAGGCAAAGAGAAAAGCCACCAGGATGGAAGACCTAAGGAAAACTGTGGCCAAGCTAAGATGTGTATTGGGAACTCTGCTAAGTTCCAGACATGCTAAGTCGCAGACAACATGCAGCTGAGGTTCCCACTCAGCTGTGAAGGAGACCTGGCCAGAAGCTTCTTTTTGTTACTGATACTAAGGAATTTATTGGAAATTGCTATGCCACAGCACAGGGGCTTCCAGTTCATGGCCTGTAAAACAGAAGAAAAAGAATCTCTGAAGCCTCCCGAGTTTCAGTAGGAAGGACAAATCTCAGTCCTTTCCAACTGCAATGAATGTGGTTGAAGCCATGTTACAGCACTAAGTGGTGGGGAAAAATTACAGATCCCCTCCTGCTTCCACAAGGTCCATTTTTTTCATTGCTTCATAAAAGAAGTTCCACAAATGTCACATCTGATGTGGAGTTGGTACTGAGTGTGGACACTGCGTACACAGCAGACAAAGCGAAAAGGGAATCAAATTCCATTCTTCAGGAGTGGAAGAATTCCATTCTTCATTTTTCTTCCTGCTCTACTGTGTGGGCCAAAGCTTTAAAGTGCTTATCATTTTATTTAGGGACACGTTTGCAATGTAGGCCAACACAGTGTCTTTTCAGTTTTCCTCAAATTGCACAGTGGTCCCTTTAAAAAAAAAAATAATACTTCTTTCCTCTTTTCTTCCTCCTCCTCAAAGACCAGCAAATGATATTGCTCACAATCACTTTCAAAACGAACAGTCTTCAGTCTTCAGCTTTAAAACCATATTTCTAAGCTACTGAAGAAAAGAAGACGCTGAAGCTAATGCTCTGCATGAGATAACTGTCCCAAAATCAGACATCAGTGAGGGTGAATCACAAAGAGTGCTTGTGTATATAAGGCAACATTACACACACAAACATCTAGTAAATCAGATGTTACATATTCATTATCTACTTGGCTTTAAAGTAGCTATTGCTTAGAATATGCCTAAGCATATTCTAAGGACATAACATGATCACTTATGATAATTCAGAAAAAAATATTTCTAATTTCCTTAGCAAAAGGTGCAGCTAAGTATTTCTGCCACACACAGTCAGATTGGCAGGATCACCTCTGACTCCATTTGGACTCAATTCTGGCATCAGACTGTTATTGTGGAAAATTCTGATCCACCGCAGGCAAGTCCTCCAGAAGTGGCACTGCACTGAGATTCTGGATTTCAGAATCACAGAATCACAGAATTGTAGGGGTTGGAAGGGACCTCCAGAGATCATCGAGTCCAACCCCCCTGCCAAAGGGCATTTCAGAGTCTTCTGCGGGGTATCCCATGAAAACTACAGCTCCACAACAAGCAATGGGAATCATAAGCAATAGCAACTACGTTCTTCCAAAATTTTGTCAGTATGTAAAGACACAAACTGTCAAAGAGGCTTCTGACCTCCTTTAATTTCCTCAAGTCCCTATTACCTTCCAGAGAGAGACTCTTCAGTGGAGTCTGAATCTGTCCATGATCCTTCTGATGTTACTTCCCTTAAATTTCTGCATTGCAACTGCATGGCTACAGAGTTCTGTATTTGGCATTAGTTGTTAAAATGACACTCAGGAGTCCATGGAAACTGACCAAGTGCAAGAGCTTCTCTTCATTTGGAGCTTTTCAAATCTTGGCTAAATTGTTTTACCAGGATGAAAAGTAACTCGTAAAACAACATCACAAAGTATTTAACAAAACATGTTTTGTTAATGTGTTTTCTTATGACAACACTACTTTTTTTTTCTAAAATAGTAATTAGTTAACCAAATATTCCATAGCAATAGAAGATGAAGGGTATGCAGAAGTACAAGATGAAAGAACACTTAAAAAACAGAAGCTGTAGTTTCTCTCAACCTATTATGACCCTAAGTAAAAGCAACAAGAAGTCTTTTTGATAACTTTCCAGTGCCTGTTAGCACTGAAGGAAAAGACTACATTCATTTTAATTGACTTCTCATTTTTATTGAAGGTAATTGAATCCTTCTCCCATAATGGATGAAATAGTGCAATAGAATCTATAAACAAAAAGTAAGAGCAGTTTGATCCTATGATGCTGGCATAACTTTGGTTTCAGTGATGACTTCAAAATACTCTGGAGTACTGTTTTGGACTCCCCCTCCTACAAGAGGGACATGAACTTATTGAAGACAGCCAAACTTAGGGCCATGAAAACGATGAAGGGAGTGGTGTGCCTGGAATATGTAGAGAATCTGAGTGAGCTGAGACTATTCATCCTGGGGGCAGAAAAGGCTCAGGTGGGATCTTACTGATGCCTATAAATACTTGAAGGGAAAGTGAGAAGAGGATGGAGCCTGGCTCTTTTCAGTGATGCCCAGTGCCAGGACAAGAAACGGTGAACACAAACCAGAGCACAGGGGCTCCCTCTGAGCACCAGGCTCAGAGCGCTGTGCGGTGCTTGATGCCTGCACAGGTTGCCCAGAGGCTGTGGGGTCTCCTCTTTGGAGATGTTCAGAAGCCATGGGTCTGGGCCCCCTACTTTGGCTGTCCCTGCTGGAGCAGGAGTGGGCCAGAGCGACACAGAAGGTCCTGCCAGCCACAGCTGTTCTGGGATTCTGTGATACTCTGGAAGAAAGATTGTAAGATTTGCCAACAAATTGTTCATGGACACAAAACAGATGTGAAGGGATGAATATCAGGACAGTCAGTTGAAAAATTGTATTTTAATCTCACAAAGTGGTCTGACCATGGAGCCAAACAAAAACACAAGTCAAAAGCTGCAGGTAATGCAGAAATTGTGTAGAATCCCTCATCCCTAAGGTGGGCAATGGTTTGCCATCAAGCGCAGCCACGAATTCCTCTCATCCAACTTCTGATAATATGCAGTTTCTGTGCATGACCTTAGTCTGTGTATTGCAAATCTCAACAATACTGCATTTCAGCAGAGATTCAGGGAATCTCAGGTGCATCTTCCATAAAAACACATAAATTCCGTTAGCTGACCAAGCCTCCAAACTAGCCAAACTCAACCCCAGTTTTACTGAAACAGAACAGGGCACTACTGACATCCTAATTAAATCTGAGCAAGTAAAATCCAAAACATAAGAGACAAAATCCAAAACAAGAGACACCTGTGGGAGTAAATCTTTATACAAAGGAATTCAAAAGCACAAATACAACTTTTCTAATTACACACTGCAATCAAACTGCATTTTCAGGGCAGTTTACACACTGGCAGCAATTTGTGACATTAACAGCAGAAATATAATCCTTAATTCATATTACTAAAGCTCACATCCTCATTTTTGGTGATTCAGTAAATGGCAAAAGTATATGTTTACAAAAGAAGCTGTCTCTATAAGCCATAAACTATGCTGTAATTCCTAAAAGATAAACTGACTACTTCTCCAGTGAAAATTTACTACACTGACAAGGAAAGGAATAAGAAACAGACAATTCTGGTTGAAACTGATGTTAGAATGCTGGATCTCCTTGAACTTTTATAATTGAATCATTTTTCTTGCTTTACTGTCTTGGGAAAAGAATATCAAGGTAATACTTCCATACAGTTTGTTTTCAAGTTTGAAAATGCAGTTGTCCTGAAGAGTTCCTTCTAATAGATGGTACCAGACTCCTGGTTAGGCCTGCTACCAGTAGCCAAAGCGATTGAAAATGCCACTGAATGATCATCATGTATTGCATCTAACCTAGATTGGAAATGCCTGATAAATATAATGTATACAGACATCACAATCCTTTTTCAAGGAAAAACACACACATGGGAGTAATAATCAAATATATATATATAGTACATCATGGCTGTTTGAGGGACAAAATAAACACTTTACCCTGGGAAAGGGACAAGAAGATTTAGAAATATTTCCTATGTTGCTGCTCGTAATTAAGAAAAGTAAACCATTATTCCTTAAAGCCTCCTTTAGCTCCAAGATCTTCTTTTCCATTTCAGGTACCACTTGCAACTAAATATTACAGTAATTTATGGTTAGGTGATTATACACTCATGCAGAATGATTCATATATTAGTCTTTATTTTTCCGTTGTTATTTCCATTTCTTCTTTTTTGATCTGAGAGCTGCATAGCTTTATATAGGAGATAAAATCTCTGTATAAAACTCTGGAAATGCCAGAGATATTCCTGAAACACTTGAGCATAGTCCCAAAGTAAGCTGCAGTTATCATAGTTATCTTTATAGAAATTAAATTATGTTAGGCACTTTACAAAAACAGGATTAAATTCTAAGTCGCATCTACAGTCAGCTGAATCACTGCTACCTTATTGTTCTAAGGCTGGTTCATCAAAAGCCCCAGTAAACAGTATGCAAACAGCTATTCTGAAGTATGCCAGCTGGGAAAGCCCCTAAAATGCTGGCCACCAGCTCTGAAAAGATAAAGCCTGTATCTCCTGCTCTGATCCTTTCTGCTCTTTCATTTTTATTTGGAGGGAAAGAGGAGAATTCTACCATTATTTATGGTTATCTGCTCTCAGAGTTCTGTCTAGCTCTGTTCGTTGCTCTTTGTTATTTTTGTCAGCTCCAAATTAGCCCCAGGTTTCTCATTCTTTCTCCGGTCTACACCTTCACGCACACCAGCTCAATCACAGTGATCCAATGGCACTTTCAGGGCCACATTCTTTGGCGATTTACATTATGCACTAAGACCTGAGGACAGCTGATCCACTGCAGCACTCTGCATTGGATGCTCACTGTCAACTCAGCATAAAAGCTTGCATCTCAGCGTTCCTTAGGTCACTCTCATGTAGTGACTCACAAAGTGCTACAATCCTCACCGGGCTCCCTAAGGACTCTCTGACATCCTTGCATAGGAGGGTTCTCAGAATAAAATGAAATGGCCCAAACCTTTCACCTTGAATCAGTTTTTTTAGCGGAGGCATTTTTTCACTGTATTCAGCACAAAGAGCTTCTCTGGCTTGCTTTGGACTACTTCGAAAGCCAGCCCTAAGAGCCTGGTTATGAGCTGGGGCAGATGCTTCTGAACAGGACTCGTCTGTCAAGGCCAGGGCAGGACTTCCTGCTTCTCTTTTCCTCCCTTCAATCCTCATTTGGAGGCAGAAGTACAGCCTGGTTTACTTTGGACGGCTCTTGCACTGCCCACAGCCAAACACTGCTGCTCCAAAGATGTGCATCCTTGTGGGAAAGGTGGGGCTTCTGTAAGAGACAGCAGGCTGACCCCAGTATTGCTGATGGATCACAGACAGAATGGTGAAATGCATCCAAAAGTGGCTTGAAATAAATGTGTTTTCTTTACAGAAAGCCTCACCAACTGAGTTAAAGGCACTTAAGCAATCTCTAAATTTCTCTTCAGATTACATGGCCTGAACAAGAGACTTGAGGACAGACTCTACAGTAAAGATGCATGAACTTCATCTTTCATTGTGTGTTTCCAAAATTGTGACACATTAGATATATATAAGTTGTTCACATCCAACAAAATGTTATTATGTGAAAAAGGTTAGCTACATAGAAAAGTCAATTAAAAAAAGGAAAAAAAAAACAAAAACGGAAAAGGGTAAAAAGAGAAGAAGAGGAGGAGGAGAGAGGGGAGGGTAACTGCTCTTTTTTCCAGCAAGCATCACATGCTTTGGGTTTTGAAAGCAATGATACACAATTATGTAAAAACTAATCAATTAAATGCATTTACACTGAGGGTTTTTGCAGGTTTATGTGAGATTTACTCACTCTGATATTCTGTATTTAATTCTTGTTATCTATTTTTCCCATCTGGTCCAGATAGGCAGAAAATAGCTGCAACTTGTTTAACAAGAAACTGATCTGTTACAAACATATTTCCTGGTTGCATAGCCTGGGGAAAGGAGCCTGTCATCCCCAAATATAGGTACCTATGGAGCTGAAGCCATACAAATCAGCCTTCACTTTATGTGAGATAAATCATTCTGCAAAGAACTTGGCACGCCTCAGGGGAGTTTACATTTCAAAAAATGTTCATTGAGGTTTTAATATCCCAGCCACGGGCTGATGCAGAATCCCACTAAAGCTGCTGCACTACCACTATGCTGGGAAGGAGGGAACATGGTGAATTTTGCATGCAAAAAGAATGAACTAAAGGTAACACTGACTCCTCTCTCATCGCAGCTGAGTGATCTCTACAAGCATTCTGCAACCACTGTGTCTGCTGCAGCCAAAAGGCCACCTGTGCCCTGCCCACGTCTCCTCTACTGAATCAATGCAGCTTCAGTAACCAGCAGAATTCCCAAGCCACAGTTTTAGCAAACTTTTGAAAATGACTGGTCAGGTAATATCTTTTCATTTTCATGGTGATGTACGATCCCAGCTTTTACTTAATCACAGTCTAAATAAATGCACCAATACATGTTTTTACATAAATATGTGAATGCATCTATGCAGATCTGCAACTAAAATAACTGACTTGCCTTTGCATTACCCCTTTTGAAGTTAGACATTTAGACTATACATTTCAAAGGAAAATAAAAAGAAATTTTCTCAAAAGAGGACCTTTTGTCACTATTTTCTTTTCAAAAGATTAGAACTTCCATATTTATTTTTAAAATCATATAATGTCTGTTTTTGAAAGAAGTTTGCTTAACAGTAAAGTCAGCATTCCTCTAAAAGAGATTCAATGTAAAAACAGACCTTGTATATATGAAGAGAATTACTGCTAAAGAATATGTTTTGTGTCTTGGAAATGGAATAAATGCTGAGCCAGATGAAACACAGACAGAGAAATAGAGGATGAAATTAGCAGTACTGAACTGATAACATCTTTTCTTTAATGTGAATTAAAAAAATCCGTAACAAATCCATCAGAATGTGTTTGATCTTTACTCACAGGCCATTACATTTGTCTCTGGTGGACTTGCTGTCTCATTGGCCACGCAGGCTGCAGGCAGCTTTTGTGGGTGCGTATTCTATGATTTCCAGATTTTTAAAGGATAAATACTAAAATTGACTATTATGCACAAAAATAACCAAACCGGGTAATTCAACTCGTTAATGAAAGATGTGCAACACTTCTTTCAGCCAGAAAGGTCCTTGATAAAGCCAGCCACTTCCTTGCAATTTTATTGAAGTGTACATCTATCCCGCCCACAGAGGACTGAGTTACAAGTTACATTCAAATCTTCAAATCTCTGAAATTTTCCACAGGTTTTTTTTTTATTACTTTTTTTTAAGCTAACATAAATCAAACTCTGTCTTCTTTTTTTAGTCTTTCCATCTTTCAGTATGAAACTGCCACACTGGTATAAAACCATCATGTGTTGTCCTGCCTATTTCCTCCTTCCCCGAAGAAGGAAGGACTGTTCCTCTGAATCCAGCACAGTGCAGCACTGATCTCCAAGTTGTTGCTAGCAGGCTTTTTCCTGATACACAATCAGTTCTCCTTAGCAAAACAAGTCATCAAAACTCAAACTAGCCCACAGAAGGCAAAGTGTATGTACTACAACACAGAAGCAGCCCTGGTACATCCAGGTTTTGTAGCTGAAATACTATCAGAGTGAAAATGCTGGGACTGAAACACATATAATTCCTGCACCACAGTCAGGTCTTAGCTGCCTCCTGTCAAAAACTCAGGTAAGCCATTCACTCTGTATATGGCAGCAATGAGTTTTCAGTGTCAACTGCAGCACAGCAGGCTGCAGGCCAAGTGAGAAGGGCCATCACCAAAACCCCAGCTGCCTCCTGAGAAGTGCCCCAGCCAGCCTGTCCTTCACCAGGACATGGAGGTGGCACAGCCACCAGCTTAGGACATCCAGATGCAAGTGGGGAGGCATGTGTACCAGAGAGTGGAGATGACATCAAAGGAGATAAGAAAGGCATGATGAGCAGTTCTCAAGAAGGCTACAACACAGACGAGCCAGTACCATTTGACAGTCACCTATTTTTGATATATACTTTTTTTTTTTTTGAGCATGTCTTCGGCTTGATTCTGCACTGACTGACTTCACTTCCTAACAAGAAGAAGGGTAACAGGATACACCAGAGCACACTTGGTCCTCACTAGGATGTGCCAAGCTCTGGGGACCAAAAGCAAGGGGCAGAAGTTGGAGACACACAGCCACTTTTATTCACTCCTTAAGAGTTCTACATTTTGGGGTTTTTTTTAAGTCTGAATTACCCCTTCTGTCAGAATTACCCTTACGTCTGACAGCATTAACATCACCCAATATGTTAACATATATTCTTTTTCTGACACATTACCTTCCCTTCAAGTACTATTTACTTTCCACAGTGAAAATGGTGTCAACTTCTAATGATTTATTCTTTGTACCACTTACAAAACTTTATTTTTTCCTGTATCAGTTTTGAAGGTAGTTAAAAATATAAATACCAGCAATTATACATACATACACATATATATATTTCCCGTACATTCTAAGTGACTAATCTGAAAACTTTTATCTTAAAATAAGAATATCTCTAATGTAAAGCAGTACACTAAGACTCACCAGACAAGTCAGGAAGTAGCATCAGAGACAATCTGGCAGACCATAAGAGAAACAAGCATGCAATGAGCAGGCTGATAGTTTAAACTTATTTAAAGGAATCTAAAGGGAAAGTCATTCTTATTCAGTGCTCATATTCCTTAGGGTTTAACCACAGCACACATCAATACTACTCTTGTAGTTGTTACAACAATTTAGGATAAGTGAGAAATCGAAACAGATTAATCTGAGGTAGAGAGATTTCAGTTGTTAACAAATACAGAAGGATTATGGAAAAGTAATTTAAGAAAGAGCAGGCATCATCCACCCAGGAAGAAATCTGCCATCCATGGGCGTCTTGAAGCAGAGAACAGCTGCAGTGGGTGGCAACCAACACGGTACACACAGAACTTGTGGTTGTTTCACCCTACTCCGAGTGTCTTTTTGTGCCTTGGGAGAACCGCAGCAGCAACACCCTCCGGTCTGTATTTCAGGCCTTCACAAGGGGCAGCAAAAAGATCAAAAGGGGAATGCACAGGGCAAGAAACAGCACTTGGGCACAAAAGTGGTCTGTGGCCAGAGCCACAGGGACACAGTTAGAGGATGTTAAAAGAGGTAATTTACAATGTGTTTACCTTATTTGAGAAATAGAGAAGCTATATATACCGCTTGCTAGGACTGAACCTGCTTGCCAAATACAGCCTTGCAATAAAAGTGCCTGCCATTTGTAGTCTGAGAAGGTAGGCAAGACCAGCACTGCACACCAACGTGGACTTGCCTGAATTTCTTTTGATTAAACTCTGTTGGGTTTTCACAGAATTATCACTATTGTATCTCCTTAAGTCACTTAAGGTGAAACCCGAACTCATACTACTTTGGTCTTCAGAAGCAGTAACCCAAATCAGTGTGCTCAGGCACAAAGACAAAAGCGCTGCATGTTACATTTGTATGAAACAGGATATTTCCTTCCTATTTTCCTAAGAACATCTATGATATTTTGTCTTCACTCAGCTGATGGACACAGAACTTCTTCCTACTACTCACATTTCACTTCCTTAAAGCTGTATCTGTGTTAAAGACAACCCTTATGATGCTCCTACTCAGTCTGAATAGTATTTACAACTGATGATCAACTTAAGCCATGTCCAAGAGCCACATTTAACCTCAAGAGCACCTCAAACATAGGAAATTGCCCAGCTGCCAGGCCAGAGAGGAAAGCAGATTGATCCACTTCTGTGTCCTGGGAACAAGACACCAGATTACAACAGGGAGAGGAGAGGAAAAAAAAAATTATGGGGACATTGTCTCCCTACTTTGGGTTAACAGCTACAACATATTTGAGAGAGGAAATAAGCCCTTGGGCATCAAACTCACCCATTAACACAGACAAAAAGAGCTGGGTCAATGACAATTGTAAGAAGAGACGACGGCGGGAGCCTACATGAAGGAGAGGCACAGCGGTGTATGAGCATGGAGAGTCTGAGAAGGACACATTTGTGAAAAATCCTGGTTACATGTACATTTCGCACCCACACTTTAATTAAAAAATAAATTGTATTAGAAATGGACACCTTTTACTCAATTCTGAGAACTTAGATGACAAATTCTTCTGGAGAGCTTAAAAAGTAGGCTTGCAGTCACACTTCCGGGATTTCTTGTATCAATTGAGTTGAAAAGTTTGTGCAGTTGTAGCAACCTTATTGTTTTTATTTTATTTGTGCTTTTTTTTTTTTTTTACTGTAGTCTATGTTGGTAATTTGGTTATTTGTATGAGGATTGCTTCTCCCACTTTGCAACATAAAAACCCTCACATATTCCATCCCCTTCCTACCCCTCTAAAACAAAATACAGAACTCGATAAATAATGTTGAAAATATTTATGCTAGTTCACAGAGTTAAAAAGGCTGGAATTGAGCTGGAGGATTGAGTTTGCACAGTAATTAATCATTTGGTATTAATAAACATTCACTCAGTTTAAAACAATTTTATCTACCCTGAAAATCAAAGCCCAAATTTGTGTTGCATCATGCAGAAAGAAAGCAATATATAGTTTTGTTTCTTCGCTGCAGCCAGCGGAAATACTGAGAGCTGCATTAAATCAGTTCTCTGATTGGAATAACACATCAGGAAAATAGAGATTCATAGTCAAAATGAAATAAATTCCCCCTCCTTTCTACCCTGTACAAGAAAACTGCTTGAAAACAACCCATAGCAATGCTTTTTAAATGAGCCCCAGCTGGGAGGGATCTGGCCTCACACCCCATCCCCCGTGCATGCTGCAATCCCCAGCCAGGAAGTTACCACAGTAACATGGAGGAGGGAGCCCATCTGACATGCCACACATGCATGTGCATCAGTTCTGGGAAGAAGACACGCTTCAGATTCTTTTGACCACTATGTTCACAAGATGGACTTGTGACAGAGATTGACATCAAATATGGGTGCAGAAGATTTTAATCAGTAGTTTATTAAGAAGCACTTCATTAGAGGGAGGGAGGGAGGGAGGGAGGGAGGAGCATGTTTATCTCTTGAATCATGAAAGGAACAAATTCACAAATGCTGGCAATTTTCTTCCAATTAGTCTTTAGTAAACAGTTGATTCCTCACTTAAAATGGAAAAAAAACACCACCACCAAACCCCTAAAATACACATTCTGCTTAGAAATTGAAGTCCTCTAACTTCTCTAGATTTCGCTTTCTGAGGACAGAAAACCATTCTCATTCAACACTACTGTGGTTATTTATAAGATATTTATAATCATGTCTGTGAAGCCGATGTGAAAAAGACCTTACAAGGTCCAAAAAGACAATCTACGTCTTACCGTTAGTGACTACAGACGCTTAGTGACTAATTCTTGATCTCACCCTAATCAATGGCACTCCTCATTCACTTTGATGGGCACATGAGAGAACTTGAAAGTTGAAATCCTAATTTCATGAAATTAACAAATTTTTTCCTATTTTATTGGGATCAAGATTTCAACCTACAGTTTTGAAGAGACGTTATTCACCCTTCTGCAAAGACCTAATACAGTGTCTGTGTGCCTTAAATTCCTCTGAAATTTGCTCCAGTAATGTTCTTGCATCCCTTACCCGAATAATAGCAGATTTCTACCCCACTGACTAATGGGGTCACACACATTTTTGGCATATTTTAAAAGACAAGAATCTACAGAAAAAGTCACAAGTGTGCTATTTTTATTTTTGCACTGCACAATTACATCCCCTGTATGTGTGTATAATTAGTTGTCAACATTAATATTTAGCCCTGCAGTGGATAACAAAATCTGTTTCCTACTTACACCCCAGTATCAGTTACAGACATCAGCTGTCTTGGTTCCCCTATTTAACAAATAGCCCCTGTTGGGGGAAAAAAAAAAAAAAAAAAAAAGCAAGGAAACATTCCTTTTATAAAACCAGTTGTCTAGACAGTATGCATTATATATAGACCAAAATATTATTTTCTATATTTATTTCTAATTCTGTTGTGCTTGAATGAGTAGGAAGGTAGGAAGTAGGGAACTCCAAAGACTTAGTATAGACTTTAAGTTTTATAAATGTAAAGACTTTATATTTAAATTGTATCTTCTACAGTTCAGAATCAGTCTAAGTTAACAAACAAGAAAGAGCTGCGAACAGTGGCCAACACTTAAACACTGCATAAACATAATTTACACAACTCCAACACTCTGGAATGAGCTGGTCCATCCTTCATTATTCTATTTGTAAGGTTAGCATTTCAACCCAAACAAAAAGCACAATGTACTACATATCTCTAAAGAGAAAAAGTATTTATTCTGTAATTGAAATATCTAGCACTGGGTACTTGCACTTTCCTATTTCATTCCTCCTAAGAAATTTTAGATGGCTCTAGATATAAAAACAGAAAACATCAGGAAAAAATAAAAAAAATAAAAAAAATAAAAGAAAATGGTTGAGCAAAAATCCAGCTCCAAAACCCAGGTCATTTATTTATTAAAGGAAGAGTCAGAAACACTTTCGCTACCTACCTCAGGAAATTGTATTCTTTTTGTTTGCTTGTTTGTTTGTTTGTTTGTTTTTTGTGCTATTCCCTTTCATGCATTAACTTTTATTTACCCATGTTACTTAGTTTAAGCTTCACTATGTTCTTTTATTTTCCACCTGCAGTCATTACAAGAAGAATGATGAGAATCAGAAAAATACAGAGTGAATGCTGTTTAGCTTCTTACTGTGATGCACTTCTCCCCAAAATCTGACTGTTCCCAGCCTCAGTGGCAGGTCTCCTTCCATCACTAGCCCTGAGAAGCTCTTCTATTTCTCCTTTTCTGATGGGGGAAGTGCTGACACTGGTCATCGATGCATTTATTGCTGAAAACACCTTGCCTCCTGGTCATGCTCTCCTGCAGGCACTAAGTTACAAAATGTTTCAGCCTCATTTATGGCCAGCAGGACTTCAGGCTGCACCGGATATACCTCCCTGAGCACAGCCACTATGACAAAAAAAGGGGTGTTGGGATCCTCAGTCCCCAGATCACAGCATCCTTGACAGAATGAGTGGAAATGGCCTCAAGTTGCACCAGGGCAAGTTTAGGTTGGATGCCAGGAAAAGCTTCTTTACATAAAGAGTTGTTAAGCACTGAAATAGGCTCCCAGGGAAGTGGTGACCCGGGAGTCACCATCGCTGGATGTGTTAAAAACCCTTTGAATGTAGTGCTCAGGAACAAGATTTAGTTGAGGGTTTTTAGAGCTAGGTTAGTATGGTTAGGTTGCCATTGGACTTGATGATATTTAAGGTCTTTTCCAGCCTGAACTATTCTACGATTTTGTGATTCTATGATCCTGCATTTTTGCTGTCTTGAAACCTATTCTCAAATTCCTTTATCAAAACAGAAGGCATGGCTGCGTATTATTTGCTGTTCACAGGACTGTGTTTAGCCATCCCTACACTTATTTGCCATCACCTGAGCAGGCACAGCACTGTGCCCCATGTCCCAGTTCCAGTCCAGGTGTTCCTGGTGCACCGATGTTCTGTCGATGCTGAGGGCCAGGCCCTGGTGGGAAGAGCTGCCACCATGATTCTGTGGGCCTTTTATCTCACTTACATAAAGCAACCAAGAAACCATGCAGAATCCTTGACTCAGGTTTTGTTTTGTTTTGTTTTTGCCACAGACAGTCCTTCCTCCACAGCAGGACATCACAGTCAGACTTCAGCACCTGCCTGCTGCAAGTGACAGGACAGTGACTGAGTGAGTGACACTGATGCTCCTTGTGAAGCCCCAGCTGGCAGACCTGGTATAAATCAGCCACGATGCTAATGAAACGGCACAGCTATCTTCCCAATTCAGGGGTGAATACAGAAGCAGGATCACATAGGTTAACTGAAAAGATACTGCATCTGCTGGTCTGGTCAGGCTAGCTGGACATGGAAGATATCTTTTAGGTGAGATGGTGTTAATGGCTGCCATCAATCAAGGCTTTGATCTCTAGACAATATTAGATCTTGTCTCTGAGCAATGACAGTTCCTAAATTTAATGGGTATGCTAAGAGCCTTCATTCAGGCCACATGAAAGCAGCAGCTGAATACTTCAATGGTCTGAGATAATGAGACAATAAAAGCTGCTGCCCAAGGCAATCATGCACATGATAAAAAAAAAAAAAGTAAGGCGATACTTTTAGTATCTTATTTGAAAAAATGTTTAATTCATTCTTCCATTTATCCAGGGAGAAGACAAATCAGCAGACCCATTAGCTTAAACTGTATCTGAAATTGCCTAAAAGTAAATTCACATAAGAGTGCAGCTGATAAACTCCGGGCAATGTTGTGCACATGCAACAGATTCCAGCTAGACCCCTTCTTATTACCCAGGGTAACATCCTGCAGAACTGAGGCACCTCACAGTCATGCTAGACAAGGGGATAACTTGGAAATACAAATGGCTCTGCACAGTCAGCTAAGTCTTAGCACTGTGAGGCCTAGCACAGTCACTTTCTTTACCCTCACATTTTCTCAGCATGTATGGCTTTTGTCAGCCTTTTCTCGGCTGGATCTGAGCCAGCTGAGTGCATCTCCATTCAAGCCAATGACACCTTCCAGAAACTGGAGCACTGAGAAGTGAAGAGATTGCAAACGGCTCTGTGCTTGGCAAACAATGGAGGCAGATCTGCTTCATCATTAGCATCATCAGTGCTGCTCACATGCCTTTGTGTCCCCCTTCATAACAAGGTTCTTCACCATCCACACATCTCAAGTTCCTTTCCTCCTCCTCCCTGGCAGGTAAAAACAAGTCCTCAACCAGGTTAGTAGCTGGAGAGGCAGAATGAGTTCCTTAGATTTCTGGAGTCAAGTTCAATTCCTTTTCTTCTCATTCTTTCAGGGCCTGCTGATCTTGTCAATATTATCTGACAAAGAAAACATTAGAATTACTCTAGTACTTAGTAGTAAAGCACTCAATCGCCCTCGGAAAGCTCAAAATCATCTCAGTCTATTGATGCAAGAGAACATACAGCAATTTACAAAAGAAAACTACTGAGCAAAATCAAGCAGACTTACATTTCTTCCAGTTTTTTTTCTGGCAAAACAAAACAAAACAAAACAAAACCTCTTGCTTCTAGGCAGTGGAAGTATGAGATTCTCAAGTGACATAAACATCACCATTAATTCATGTTACATTATAAAGTACTACCAGTACATAAAGATTGTGAAAGGAAGAAGACAACGGCAGATTATTTACAACATTTCTAGAAATCTAAAGCATGGACTTATTTAAAATACACTGCAATAAGATTGCTTCTTCTTGTATAAGAATTATTATACTGCTAACATCAATACCAAATTGAATTAACATGATAAAACAAACTTAGTAAATGAAAAGTTCTGTCACAACACTGTATTTTAGGTTCAATGCTATATTTATAAACTCTCCCCTAACATACTGGAAGTGCCAGATCTATGCTTGACACACAATTCATACAGCACTGCTCAGAAGGGAGTGAAAGCAGGCAGAACTGGGAATGTAGGCGTGCAAACGCAATCTGAAGAAATGTCTGTGGGCAAGTGCCATTCTGGTTGTGTAACCAGAGGCCCAGAGCTCACACCAAGGAGCAATTATATTCTCTACTGTAGCGGCAATGATCTGATTAATTTCATCCAGTTGACAGATGTCACTAGTGATTTTTATTAGCAAATTGGCCCTATTGAATCTGCAGACATGACATTAATGCTATTTAGGAGCTGTGCCATGTCAAAAGAACGTGATTCATGCTTGACCTAAGTTTGTACAAGTCATCCATATTAATATGTCAAGGAGGAAGCTTGCTGAATGCAGTAAGCCCCTCAAAATGCTATTCCAGGAAGAATCAGTCACAATACAAGTTTTTATTCATTATCCATTACTGCGACTGCCGATCCTGCATGGACTCCATAGGCTAACAGCAATGACAGAACTAAAAGAGAAAGTAGGACTAGAATATTCAGCAACAAATCAACCAGAAGGTAGGCCCAGAATGTCTATATGTTAGTCTTAAAGGCTAAAAAGTGTTTTTATGCAGAGCTGCTCTGCACAAATTTTCAGCCAGAGTACTCTTGGTTGCTGCAAAGATATAAATAACAAACATGATAAACAAACTGTTTTTTTAAAAAGAATTCATCTTTCCATTATTCAGCTCTGCATAAATGATGCATCACTTCTGAATTAATGTAAAATACAGCCATAAAAGCATGGATGCTTCTATTCAGAAGCTGAATATTTAGAAAAAGGAAACAATAAAGGCACGTTGAGTTTGTGACTCTTTTCAAGATGCTTACATATTTAAATGCGGGCCAACATCAGCTCTTCCTGATGACTCTCCTCGGTAGCAGCACAGGTCAGGAAATCTGCTTCAAATTTTGTTGCTTACGATGTGCCACATAGAACTAGTTTTACAGCTTATTCTCCACCACTCACAGTTGAATGCAGTGGAAATGATGAATGCAGGAGAATGGAGCTCTGAGAACTGAAGCTTGCTTTATTAGCATGACAGATAGACCACGCTATCACAGCGTACACACATTCCCAGCACCTTACCAATTAGGTTAAACACAGCTCCGGAGAGAGCATTTCATGGGTGAGAGACTACTGTTTACTTTATGATTCTTCACCTTTCAGTCTCTGTGCTATGGCCTCTACCACAGTAGCTAATTAGTATTAATTGAGATAGTCTTTTAAGACACATTTGGCCAATAGAAAGCATTCTCATAGCACCAGTTCATTTCACAGAACTCATTCAGTATGAATTAGTGCAAAGCTAGTGAACAGAGCGGAAAAGATCTATACCATGCTGCTAATTCAATGAGCTCTTAGTAGCACAATTTCAATATATTAGCTCAAATACAGTTTTGTGTTTTTTCCCCAATAGCTTGAATCTCTTTCGTATTTTTTAATTTTAGTAATCTTCAGTGCTGAGTTGTGAAGCTAATTATATTCCCTACAGTATCACAGAAAAGTATTTGACCTCTCAATAAGAAATAATTATGTAAATTCAAAATAGCATAAAACTGAATTCTCAATAAACAACAAAAACACAACACAAATCTTGCAGTTTAATATTTCAGAAGAAAAGATTTTTGTTAGACTTGTGTAGCCATGCTATATGAAATTATACAGTGGATTGCTCTTTATCACTTCACAATGCACGATGGATACAGAACATTTTCCTTATATATTCCCTCAGCTTATTTAATATGAAGATCTTGAAAGAAGTTGTATGGGAACTGCTGAATCACAGCCTGAACCTTTGATTAGCTATCTGAGGCAAGCAGTATGTCAGCCCTGGGAGCACAGGTGAAAGCAGTTCACCTGAGCTGCAGGAAGGGGTGGGGCCAGGCTCCACCTCTCCAGACCCATTAAAGTGCTGACTGCCAGGGAGGAAGGATCCCTCCTTAGAGATCCACTCCTCTGGAGTCTTTGAAGTGAGCCCTCTACGCAGGTAAGCACTTCATCTATTTTCTCTTATCCCCACTGTGCCTAACACTCTTGTTTGTTTATTTTCATACCTTGATTATACATCTATTATATTTTTGATTGTACCTTTCAGTTATATTATTTTTCTTGATTATAGAGAAGTTGTATTAAATATGATATTAAAATAAATATATATTATATAGAACTTACAGAGATCCTTAAATATACTTGAGTAATATAAAAACTTTAGACAAATAATAAAGAAACCGTAAGAAAGCACAAATATCTGTAACTTCAGTGCATCAAAACTGTCAATTCATATTATATTAAAAAAAAAAAGGCTCAGGTTCCCAGTACATTCAGATGTGGCAAATCAACTCCCTGCAATAAGTCCATATTTTAAGCATGCATAAAGACAACATTTGTTCTGTTTACAAAATATCAATCAATAAAAATGAGCAAAACTACATCCATAAAACATCCTTTTTTGCAACCTGTTCCTCTTGGTCTTAAATGCTGCGTGACACCTAAGTGTTACTGCCTCCTGACTCACATATGCCTCTGCTAGAGGAACCTTGGTTCCACCTAGAGAATGCCAGCTCAGCCAGCTTTAATTACTTCCCTCATACATTTGTTCTTCTTCTAGCCCTGATACCTGGAAGTACTTTCTTAAACATGCTTTCAGCCTTGGCAGGCCACCGCAAGTCCCTGTGCTGCACTGAGCACTAGGACTCATGGAGACTGCTGCCTGGTGGACAAGATTGCTCCACACACAGCTCTCCTTGTTCCTGCTCCTTGGCTTCCATACATTCATGTGCTATAGCAAGGTACTGTGCTGGCAAACAAGGGACAACGGGGAAGCAGAAAAGAAGCAGTGCTGCAGAGGCACAGATTGGAAATGAACTCTAAGATCATCAGGTCCAACTATCAACCATCATCACTTTTCCCAGTAGGCCATGTCACTCAGTACCACCAGAGATGGTGACTCTACCACCTCCTGGCCTGTGCCAGTGTCCAAACACTCTTTCTGACAAGAATTTTTTCCTAATAGCCAGTCTAAACCTCCCCTGAAATGCTCTTGACTGAGTTCCAATCTTCTCCTCCTTACTGTTCAGCTCTGCACTCCCCTCAGCAGCCTCTGCCTGGAAATGCTTCGACATAGGGGCACAGCATTTGTTATGCTCATCCTGCACCCAGCACAAGAGGTTCACTGGTGTGCTCCCAGTCAGCAGCAGCTTGAGCCCTTGCTAGACTACTACATGAGGTAGCAATTGGGAAGACACTCTCATTCCTTAATAAAGTTATCTTGCAATTAGTTCAAGTCAGTCAGAATTTTTAACTTGAGCGGAAGTAAATCATGTACTTTAACAATGTCAGTGTGTTCTCATTACCAATTTCAGAAAGTGTCCAATATTTGAGAAACTTTGCATGATAAGGAGAATAGCTAGTTCATTATATGCTCATTACTGCAATATTTAGAGAGAAAGGCATTCTTAATCAAAGGTGGTGAAGTTCTGAGAACAGAGCATACAGAAGGACTTTTAGCTTATGTAATGAGCCACTTCTCCATATTTATATTCCTTTTCTGGATAGCAGAATCTTATGTTCACATTTATCAATGCTGTGAAAACCACAGCATTTATTTATGTGATAAACAGAGACTGTCTTTCAAATTACGCTTTCACATTGTCAATCTAGAACAAGGACTGTAACAGATCTACACTTAAATCTCAAGACAGTTTATTTTCTGCCACAGTTATTTCACTGTAGAAGTTAAAATCTCTTTGATTTGATTACATGTAGACACAAGACAGATGTCTAGAGACTGTTCTGGGTGAATGGCTTTGAAACCACAACTGTGGAACAGTGTGCAAAAAAAAGGCCCAGAGCAAAGACAGATATTGCCTTTGCACTACTGCTTCCTCTGCCCAGAAACCAGAGCCAAATTTCTACTCCAGTTTGTGCCTCAAAAAGTTTTACTTGGGTGATCACATCCTGACTCAAAAAGAAATTCACAGCTGACGTTCGTGCTGCACGTTTTCATTTGTAAAGAAGTCACCAGTCTTCCAAAGCAGCACATTTTAGCTCCACAAAGGGTACCCACTACTACTTAAGAGGTCAGCTAGTGCCAAATAGTTTGGCTGAATTCTTTCTTGAGCTCAAGTTCCGTTTTAAAAAAATAAAAAAAATAAAAAAAGGAAAAAAGAAAGTTATTAAAAAGCACCTGTTTATTACAAACTGTCATCGTTTGCAGGGCTGTACAGCAGATGAAGACACTATTTGGGCACCAAAGTGACAAACTGCAGAACTAATGTTCTAGCTAGATTATAAAATGATGTGAGTTGTACAAGGAAATAGAATTCTTAGATTGAAATGTGAATTCAGTGAGGCTAATGTACTTTCTCACTGTATATACAGATCTACTGGGGCGAGAAACAGACAAGCTGCAACCCAACCTCTCCCTGCATAAGGACTGTAATGCCCACATGCATGTCCTGCCAGGACGGCAGGAGTCACTGGGTTCTTCCTGTTGCAAGTATAACTCCATACCCACATCTAAATCACATAAACCACTGACACAACACCTTTATGTAAGTGAAAGCCAATTTCTCCCATACTCCATATAGCCTCCTGAATAGCATCTTGCAGAAGTGATGGGTCAGATTCTTCTTAAAGTTTCGATGAAGCAAACTCATAGTAAGCTTTACAAACAGTAAGAGCTAGTGCAGATTCACACCTTTACCTGGGGATCAAACCTGAACGTAGCAGTGCTACATAGCAGTGTAGCAGTGTATGTTATCCCATCCCTAGAGGCATTCAAGGCCAGGCTGGATGTGGCTCTGGGCAGCCTGGTCTATGTTGGTGACCCTGCCCATGGCAGGGGTGTTGAAAGTAGATGATCGTTGTGGTCCTTTGTAACAGAGGCCATTCTATGATTCTGTGATTATATTTGTGCTGTACATTAAAAAATATGTATATAGACATATTATATTACATATAGCATCTGCCCCTAATTTTTGTGAAGCTCACTTTTTAAAATTGTCTGTGCTTCCAAATTCTGCATGGCTAAATGGAAGACATTTAACCTAATTTGATAAGCAGATTTATAGGCCTTGCTATTTTGAAGAGAGTAAAAGCAGTGGGATGTGGAACAGCACTAACTGCCTTCTCTTTCTCCAGAACACCAGCAGTATGTAAATACCTGCTGCACTTGAAAAACTGTGGAATGAATCGCCATTAATTACACTGATAACTGGACTGTGTGTGATAACACGTGTGTCCTTTCTGAAACTGGTGTGGTTGTTTCCAAACTGGTAACCTCTGTGAGGATTTCCAGTCAGTACAACTGACAGCAACAGCATTTACCACAAAATTTTACGTCTCTGATTAAGACAGTCTGTCCTAACATATCTATATAATGGTTCACAGACAGTAAAATTAGAAATATGAGTTGGAATTGGGAATAAGGAACACTGTAAGATACTTGAGCAGGTAACCAGCCTTGCAAAGCAACTGATTTATCTACTGTCACTGTTGGTAGTATGAAAACAAAGGGGGTCAGCATTCAAACATCAGAAGAAAGCCAATTATTTATTTCAACCAATGGTCACAGTGACTGAATTTGAATTTCAGCCCACTAGTTCTATTTACTTGAACAGAATTTGTATTTCAGTCAAAAACTGAGAGCACAGCTGAGGTGGAAGACAGGCACTTGGTTGGTTTGAACAGATATTTTGGTAGGGTTCTGATAAGAAACATGGTGGCAAATTGTTTCACTCCGTTTGCACCAATTAAACAAAGTCTTCTGAACCAAAATTTTAACCCGTATTGAGAAGAGAAATGTTCTCTATGGAATTGTTCCAATCTTAAAGTGTTACTGCACTGTTGAAAGCCGTGGGATTAAAACTGTGTTATGGTATAATCAGGCCAAGAAGGCTCCCTTAACAACCCTTAGCTGGGTTGTCAAGTGAAGAAGGTTCTGCTCCAAAATTCACAGGAAAAAAGAGACAGGTAAGGACTCTCACAAGCCTGGAGATATGTAGCAGTCATATACTATTATACACTATAGAAGCTTACAGAAAGAAATTGCAATTCTTGATCCGTTCTCTGCAGTGTATTTAAAAGCTGGTTAAAAAAAAAAAAAGAAGAAGAAGAAAAAGAAAAGAAAAAGAACACCAGTTTTTCTACTCTCTGATTCTCTACATCATTACATCCTAGCAAAGCACAAGCTCTGACAGGGAATACAAGAAATTAACAGGAAATATGTTAGCTCGCCTCTTGCCATTAATTCAGAATCTCAAAGCACTTCCCTGAGTAGCAGCTGCATTTGGAACAGGCTGTTTCAAGCAATGAATTCCAATCACATTTTAACCGAAGATTCAGTTTTTATTAATAAATGTGAATACAATGAAAGAGGAAATTATTTTAAGTCCTTAATCATTGTCCATTACCTTCATCGGCACTCCCTAAATATGCTGCATTATAAGGGATTTCAGTTTCTTTAAATTTCTCTTCATATATGCAAAACAGCAGCTTTCCCATTCCACTAATATGTCTCCAGTGTTAGCAGAACTCCTTAGTTGCTAATACTTTTCCAAAGGGGGGTTTTCCCACTAGGATGGGATCACACTCTAAGTAGCTTTTCTACATAAATCTCTCCAGCAGGATCATTGCTGATGTCACATAAAAATTAAAAGTGCTTCTAAACAATACTACTTGATGGTAAATATGCTAGATTCAAACTGGTATCAATAGCAATTCATATACCGGGGTTTCACACAAATAACATTAGAATGATATTCAATGGAATATTGTCTGGAGTATTCTCTCATCTGTACTACACCAGAAGAAAAGAAGCTCAGAGAGACAGATCCTTCTGCCATGGATCCTTCTGCCATAGCCTGAACGTGCCTCCCCAAATCCAAAAAAACTGCAAAGAATTCTCAAAGCAACCCCCTCTTCCCTCCAAAAAAAACCAACAAAACCCTCATTCATAAGCACTATGTCTAGTATGGATGTTATAGCAAACATAAGTTAGTTTTGGCCAAAGATCTAATATTCCTTCCTAGGGAGGAAAATCATGTTTCATATTTTACTGCAGTCAGCCTGCCAACAGCTGCTCACGTAGAATTACTCCAGCAGCAAATCCTACATTTGTGCTATCACCTGGTGGCACTGTTACACAATCTTCTAAACTTCTGTTTTTTGTGTTTGGCTCCTGGGAAGTGGAATAGTGGTGGTGTTACCCTGAAGGTGACTCACCTGTGACCTCTGCAGGAAAACTGAGGATGGAGGAGGCCAATTACCTTCAACACTTGTTTTCACTTTGGACTTAAAAACACAGATACCCCCACCCCCCCAACTCCCTCCACCCCCTCCAGGATACTCATGTTGCTGACGTGACATCTGGGGAAGAACACACATCTACATCACATCCCAGGGCAGGCGTTGGTATAAATACTAGCAACTTGCACAGGCATTTCATGTTTCTGATTCTTCTGCCTTAAGCAACCAGCTAGAAAGGTAACTAAAGACTCGGGAGGTTTTAGTGGATAAGCATCAGCAGAAAGCTGCAGTATCATGACAGACAATTTTAAAGGAATTGTTTTCAGGTGAAGACTGATGATCATTGAGCTGATGAATATAATCTGGAATATAATCCCAGAGTACAAGAATCACTGCAAATTTCACAATCTGTCCTGCAAATTTAAGTAATACTTCCTCACCATTAATTTGTTTCACTTAAAGGCAAGACACAAACACACAAAAACACCATAATGAACACCTCTTATTTTCCAGTGCACAGAGGCACTATATTAATTTACAGCTTGCTTAACATTGGCTTAATATAAAAATACAACTGACAGGAACATCCTCTGCAGAATGAAAAAAACACTGGGTGATTTTATTAACAGGACAGTGGATCATTGAATGAGATAGGGCTTTTTTATATACTTCATCATTAGTTGGAACTAGATGGTTCTCCTCCAAACCAAGGCAGTACATGATTCTATGATTTGCAGTATGTTTTTCTTACCAGTGTAGAAAAAAATGTTTTTGTACACTGAAGAAGAAATTGGAAACTATCAACAAGAAAACAAATTTTCTGTTTGAATTTGATTGTATTTATAGCAGTGAAATAGAGAACGAGACTGGACATCTAAAAGACCACCAAATGCAGGAATTCTGTCCAGTGAATACTGAGACACTGAACTGAATCCAAACTTGTCATGGTTTTGTGATTTTTGGTTATCAGTATTCCACATCATAACATTATGCGGGGCACTGGGAGTTTAACTGTTAATGCTCAAGTTCTGGGTACCTGCCTGGAAGAGAAGAAGAACTACATTCCCCAGGGAACTTTGCAGTCACAGAGAGGAGATACAACTCCTGGCAAGGTCACCTGATGTGCTCTTCTTTGTCCACTCTTCTTCGTCGGCTCTCCTCCTGTCTCCCTGCTGCTCAGCTGGACTGTGCATCTCACCTCAGTGTTATGGTGAGGTCTATCCACTTTTCGGACATTCTTTCTCTCATTATATTTGATTTATTAGCTTCAATTCTAATGATATTGTATTATGGTGTGTTATCTTGCATTCCGATACTGTATTTAGTAAATTAGTTTGTTTCTCCTCAGATCGTTGCCGCTGTTTTTAATTATTTTGGGGTCCCCTGTTCCCTTTTTCCGGAGGTGCAGGTTTTGTGAAATCCCTCTGCCTCATTAGTCACAGAACTGGGCCGAACCAGCCCGTTAACTGTTGACAAAACCACCTTGATTAGTGGAGTTTTTCTGGAAAAACTGTTTTCTGGCAGATTAGCTACAATCAAATGTAATAAAGACACACTATTCCTAAGAATGCACTAGATAAACTATTTCACAACAACATGTCATGGGAAAACGTAATCATCATCTATTTTAAGAGACAGCAGTGGGGTATGAAGTGAGCCCTTGTCGTGTTTTCTGTCTTAATTCTCATACTCTTTACTTGTGAGGAGCTGCAATACCATCTTTAATCCTTAAAGAGAAATAAAGTATGGGTAAAAAGGTCAAACTTCTTGTTTCACCTGGCTTGGTCTGTTTTATTGAAACCTTTCCTAATAAGAAATAAGCTTTGTTTCTCACAACTGTTATACCATACCTTTTTCTACCTGATATGTTCAGAATGTATGTATTTAGTTTTTTTTAAAAAAACAAAAAACTAGCACACAGTGAATCAGTACAGGTATAGGTCAACATCAGCCAGACTGAGAAAGTTGTTCTACTTTATATCATCAAAAAAAAAGCAATCAAATCAAACTCAACTGTGCAGTGGCAATCCAACTGGAATTTATCTCCATCTACTAGAGCTGAGTTTTGGTCACATCACTAGATTGCTGTTTGCCAACCCGGAGCTGACAGTGGTGGCAATCAGTTTTTTCTCAGGATTCACCGTGGTGCGAGTTTCTCTCTGAGATTAGCTGCAGATAACAGTTAACTTCAACAGCAAGATATGAATGGCTTGACTTGAGAACAATCAGTGCCTTATGTTTTACTAGAACAAAATTTCCTTTTCTCAAATAAGAAAAAAATCAATTTGTAGAATGAACTTAAGACAATCCCTCAAACGCTATTTAATTGTTTTAGTACAAAAAAAAATAAACGCTCCCCAGGAAAGTAGTCATGCACCAAGTAAGCCTGAGTTCAAGAAGCATTTGGACATTGCTTTCAGAAATATACTTTGAAACTTGTGTGATCTTCTATTGAGTCAGAAGATGGACTCTATGGTCCATGTGGGTCCCTTCCAATTCAAGATATTCTATGATTCTATTCATTTAGTACCTTAAATGGCATGTTTTCAAAAATAGGATGTAATTTCTCTCAGGCCTATTCAGAGAAGAAACAATCATGTCTTGGGAAACCACTGAACAACCAGCCTCAGCACTATCTTACATGCAAATGAAAAGTGAATATAATTTAAACTGCAGGTAGATCGCAAAAGCATCTAATTACATACCCTAGTGGTCACATATGTTGTTAAGCAAATATTCAGCTAAGGTGGCTGAGAACCTGCACATCAGCAACGCTTTCAAAAAATCATTCTTGTCACATTTCCGTTGGCATAGGAAAAACACAGTCATTCTATCTTCTGCAAATTAATATGAAAATCTCTCAAGCGTAATAATTACTGAGATGCACTAGAAATATAGTGGGCTGCTGCTACTATTTAGTTTTCATGAACATATCTGGCCAATTAGTATCTAAATTTATAAAAGATTTCTTTCATTGTTGAATGCTTTATGCTTGTAAGGTATTCGCACACTCCTATGTGCATACTAATGCACTGAAATTGAGGAACACTCAGCAGTACAATAACTGCATAATAAAATCCAACTCTTCTTCATAGCCCAAGATAAAAATCAAAGTTTGGCAACAACACTCGGTTCCCATGGAATACTGGGGGTGGGAAAAGCATAAAAACAAGCCAGTTTCTTAAAATCCAGAAGGAACTTCAGAACAATCTGCCCTGGAGATGAACCTAACTGAGTAGCTCTGTCTGCTGTAAACAGCATCTCATTCTGATTTATCTAGTAATCTGAAGAAAAAGCTTGAAGCAAGAAAATGGCAAAAATCAGTTGGAAAAAGGGAAAAAGAAAAATCCCAGCTGAGGAGGATGCTTTTCAAACAGCTTTTCTAAAACTTTGTCTGCACTGGGTCACCTTTATGTTCAGATCCCAGAAAGATTCGTCATATCTGTCCCAGTACAGTAAAATGGCTGGGATTAGATCACTTTCAAGTTTGATGTGAACCAACTTGCCCATAGGGAAGGAAGGCAGCCCTCCCTCATCAGCTCCAGCCACCCAACTGCAGTACCTGAGATGCTATTCAAGGAAATAGAGACAAGGCTGTGCCTCCTGCAACATGGATCAGATAGAAGGTTGTCAGGGGCTACTGATTCACAGTACCAGCTCGATTTGGCCACTCAGTCACTTTACCCCAATCCAATTTATACTTTACTGCTGTTGTACTAGAATAAGTAGCATCAGATTTCAGTCTTAGTTTTCATACTCACATGGACATTGTGGGGAAAGCAACTCACTGGCTCTTCCCTCTCAGTGCTCAGCTTCAGAGGGAAGTCATCTCCAAACTGTGATTTACTGGAGCATTTGTGACTTGGTCCACCCCCAGTGTCTTTTTTTCCCCCCTCCAATCCTCCAGCTCTTCTAACGGACATAAAAATATATGAGGAAACAAATAACAAAGTTGCCAAGACATTTGACATTATCAATAAACTTGTCTGATCACTACCCAGAAATCATAGCGTTCATAATACTGACAAGAAAAACAGAAATGATACCTGAAACAGAAATACTCTTGCACTAGCTGATCTTCTATGATATTTTAGAACAAGGAATTTGAAGCACTCCTATTTTCTTTGTTATTATTTTTATTATTTACAATTGGGAATCTGAAAAATGAGTAATTTGATCCACTGTTTGACTCCCTCCATGAGAAAGATTTTTTTTTCTATCAAATCTGAATCTCTTGTATTTCAGTTCAGGACCACCGTCTTCCATCTTCCAGCCACACATACAGAATCACACAGAATCACACAGAATGACCCGGGTTGGAAGGGACCTCAAGGATCATGTAGTTCCAACCCCCTGCCTAGCAGGGCCACCAAACATACACCTTTACTAGATCAGGTTGCCCAGAGCCCTGTCCAACCCGGTCTTGAACACCTCCAAGGACGGGGCATCCACAACCTCCCTGGGCAGCCTGTTCCAGCACCTCACCACTCTCCTAGTAAAGAACTTCCCCCTGACATCCAACCTAAATCTTCTCTCTTTTACTTAAAACCATTTCCCCTAGTCCTGCTATTGTCAGCCCTTTCGAAGAGTTTACACCCCTCCTGGGAGTAAGTTCCCTTCAGGTATTGAAAGGCTGCAATGAGGTCACCCCGCAGCCTTCTCTTCTCCAGGCTGAACAAACCCAACTCCCTCAGCCTGTCCTCGTAGGGGAGGTGCTCCAGCCCCCTGATCATCTTCGTGGCCCTCCTCTGGACCCTTTCCAAAATCTCCATGTCTTTTTTGTGCTGAGGGCTCCACACCTGGACACAGTACTCCAGATGGGGCCTCACAAGAGCAGAGTAGAGAGGGACAATCACCTCCCTATCCCTGCTGACCACCCCTCTCCTGATGGAGCCCAGGATCCCATTTGCTTTCCAGGCTGCCAGAGCGCACTGCTGGCTCATGTCACATCACTAAGAGCAGACTAGCAGACATCTTGGTAGCCTTGTGGCAGGCAGTGGCAGGCTGCTGGAAGGTCCTCCTGAATCAGTCTGTTCTCCAGCTCCCTTCTTCACAGGGCAATTGCTCCAGGTCTCAACCATCTCAATAGCTACTGTCTTGAGTTTTTTCAGCCCATCAGGTAGTCTAACCACCTAAGGCATAGAACCACATAGATGACGAGTATGACAAAACAAGGTATTTGCCAAAGTAACAGTAGGTATCATCTACTGTGTCTCCCATCATCTGCAAATCCCATCGTTTCATCCCAGAGGGCAGTAAGTTTTGACAAGCATGATTTCCCTGAAGTAAATGCATACTGGATAGTCCAAATCACCTTCACAGAATCACAGAATTACAGAACAGCGTGGATTGGAAGGGACTATGTAGTTCCATACCCACTGCCGTGGTTTCTACACACTAGGTTGGCCAGGGCCCCATATAATGTGGACTTGAACGCCTCTAGGAATGGGGCATTCACAGCTTCTCTGTGCAAACCATTCCAGCGCCTCACCACCCTCTAAGAACTTCCTCCTTAACTCCAATCTAAATCTCCCCTCTTTTAGTTTAAAACAATTCCTCCCTGTCCTATCACTACCTGCCCTTTGAAAAAGACAGTCTTGTCCTTGTTTATGTGCTCCCCTCAAGTACTGGAAGGCTGCAATGAGATCCCCCTGGATCCTTCTCTTCTACAAACTGAACAACCGGAGAATCATAGAATGGCCTGGGTTGAAAAGAACCTCAAAGATCATTGAGTTTCAACCCCCCCTGCTATGTGCAGGGTCGCCAACCACCAGACCAGGCTGCCCAGAGCCACATCCAGCATGGCCTTGAATGCCTCCAGGGATGGGGCATCCACAACCTCCTTGGGCAACCTGTTTCAGTGTGTCACCACCCTCTGAGAGAAAAGCTTCTTCCTAATGTCTAACTAAACCTCCCCTGTCTTAGTTTAAAACCATTCCCCTTTGTCCTATCACTATCAGCCCATGCAAACAAGCCCAGCTCCATCAGCCTTTCTTCATAGGAGTGGTGCTCCACCCCTGGAGGGATCCATCCCATCTTCTTGGTCCTCCTCTGGACCTACTCCAACAGTTCCACATCCTTCTTGTGCTGGGGACCCCAGGCCTGTATGCAGTACTGCAGATAGGGCCTCACAAGGGCAGAGTAGAAAACAGTCACCTCCCTCACCCTGCTGATCACACTTGTTTTGATACAGCCTAGGACACAGTTGGTCTTCTGGGCTGCAAGAACACACTGCTGGCCCATGGCCAGTTTTTATCCATCAGAATCCCCACGTCCTTCTCTGCAGGGCTACTCTCAGTGAGTTCCCATTATACACATATTTGGAATTGATCTGACCCAAGTGCAACACCTTGCATTGGAACTTACTGAACCCCATTAGGTTTACAGTGGACCACTTTTTAAGCTGTCCAATCTTCTCTTTTATCAGTTCAAAAGTAGCTTCAAACTGGGAAATGGTTTTAAGTTGAGGGATGGAAGATTTAGATTGGATGTCAGGGGGAAGTTCTTTACAGAGAGAGTGATGAGGTGCTGGAACAGGCTGCCCAGAGAGGTTGTGGATGCTCCATCCTTAGAGGTGTTCAAGGCCAGACTGGATGGGGCCCTGGGCAGCCTGGTCTAGCATTACATGGGGAGGCTGGTGGCGCTGCATGTGGCAGGGGGGTTGGAGATTCATGATCCTTGAGGTCCCTTCCAACCCCGACCATTCTGTGAAACTGGACCTGACACATGACATTCCCAGGAATTGAAAGTGAGTCTGAACAGCCTATAGTTCTCTTGAAAATTCTTACTGCCATTTTCCAAAAGGGGTGCAACATCTAGCTTTCTTCCATCATCATGGATCTCCCATGAAATCCATGACATATCAAAGATGATAGGTCATGGATTTCATGGGAGATGATGATAGAGAACAGCCTGCCAGTGACCTCAGCCAGCTCTTTCAGCATCCTTTGCATGAATCCTATTAACATCTATGGATTAAGATTTTCCTTAAGAGATCTCTGACTCAGATCTCTCCCACTGGCAGTAATTACTGTCCTCCCTGAACTCTGTCTTTGGGCTCAAAAGCCTCAGTCTTATCTGCATCTACTATCCCTAAATTACCCAGTTATTTCAGCAGTCAGTCCACATTTTTCTTGTTCATTCTTTTACTGCTAGAAGAATGACTCCACTATTTCACAGTACCCAAAAGACTGGTTTTCAAGGCATATTTGTGGTATAAGAAATCAACGTCTTTCTTAATTTTTCCTTTACACAAAAGACCTCAAATGAGAGTGAGACTGAAGCTGATTCACTCTGTATGAGGCCAGAGCTTACAAGTCCGATCAGTCTCTTAGTCTTCTTCTCCCCCAGAGATTCAAATTTCAGTATACAAAGAGGATATAGTACCGGTTGATCTTGCAAGTTGGGTAGATGAGTCTATAAAACAATAAAAGATAGTACTTTGCCCTCATGTTAAGCAGGGAAATTATGGAATCTTGAAATACATCTTGTTCAAAATGACTTAGTAGATGATATGATAGCAATCTATATGATTAAAAACAAAAACAGGATGCTAAGAGAGAAGACATGCTAAGATGAAAGGGTATTAATGAGCATCACTCTTCTGGTGGATGCTGCCTCCATAGCTCAAAACTCATTCATATTCAAAAACACACAGATTAAAGGACAAAAGAGGGATACAGTATTAAAAACTGTCTTTTAATGGCTCCAAATTTAAAATTAAAACAAAGAAAGAGAGAAAACAGAGATGTGAACAAATCCTTGCTTGCTCATCCAGAGTAGCTATGTGATCTGAATCACTAATAAAATTTTTCATGAAAGGTGAATGAGTAAGAGCTTTGCATAGTTACTGTTGCTATGAAAGTCACTTTCCTTATTAGCCACGTTTCACAAGTATTTCCCTTTCCTTATCACTCACAAACAGGTAATGAAGTGTTAGAAAAATGGCCTCTTCTCCTAAAACTTTCTGAGACTGTATTTGAAAGAAAGCAGTCAGAATGATGCTCCTCAAAAAGCAGAAAGTGTTCAGTAAAGAATTTGCAAGCACACTGAATGGGACAGTGTCAGACTATGCAAATGTGTGTGAACTGCGTCTGGATCCTTTGAGAGAAAGCTGGAAGCTTCATCTCCCATCTGTCCTCTGTAAGCAAGAGGACACAGCCCAAATTTACAGCATCTACTGCACCAAACTTCACCACTTATCTCATAAATCCTAACTTATCTGCCTATGTGAAATGCTTTTCCAGTATGAGCAACGAAGAAGAAAGGAAACTGTGTGAATAGGAGGGAAAATCACATTTGGAGGCTGATTCAGGAAGAAATCATATTTAATTCTGCAGAAGAGAATACATTCGACTTCTAAGCAGTAAGAATAATCCTTCAAAGACATGTTTGGAAATGGAAGCATTCTTAGCAGGAAAACCTCCCTACGGTAAATACATGAATTATTATTGTCAGACCAAATAAAAGGAATAAGGTAGAAAGTCCTAAGGTAGAAAGTCCTAAATAAGATCTCTAAGAGCTGAAATGAATTTTAGCAAAAAAAAAAAAAACATTCAAAAGTGTACCCTTCAAAGATGTTTAAAATGTTTATTTTTGAGGGAAAGGCAAGAGGAAGCCTCCAAATTTAGGTTTTATGCAGTGACTGCAATAGCACAGAGCACCGTGAGATAAACCTCAATAAGATTCTCAGCTGGGTTGTAAGGAAATGTGTATTTTCGAGTGCAGCAATTTTCTCCTCCTGTCCTGAATTCAATAGCATATTCTTTGTGATGTCTCATCAATGGTCTAAGGCTCTCCAACACAACTAGGCTTCATGAGCGATGACGGAGCTCTACCATAGAAAATAAATGACATATGAAATCACCACTCTAACTGAACTGAAGTTCAGGCACATCATGTGTAACAAACAATCTTTTATTAGCAGATAGTGCAACACGGCATAAACTTAGTAGTTAATGCTATAAATATGGATAAATCACACAATCTGTTTGCTCTGACATATTTTAAGGCAAATAAAAATGTTACTGAAGCAGCTTGGAATGTGTGTAAACACAAAGAAAGTGAAGGTACTTCACATGTAACCGATATGGTATTTATTTATGCTTCCAAATCATCATAGGTGCCATGAGCTAAATGGACTCAATCCAAAGTATACAGCAGAAGAGCACCTAATGAGTACTTACTGTGCTCATTAAATACAAGTAGCTGATCAGTTCTTGACTAGTTCCCCCCTTTCACAACAGGAAGAACTGACTATTACTTATTAGTTGAAAAAGATTTTGGTTTAGGTTCCCCCATAAAATCTTCCCTATTATGGACTCTATCACACTATAAACTCCCAATTATATTGTTTTTTTAGCATTAATAACAAACGTTGTGACAATTCATTACTTATAGGCAATTAAATTCTTTCGAAGATCCATCTTCTTTTAAAAATAATACATTCTGAACTATCAGGTTAGTAGCAGTGATTAAACTAATCCCTACTAAAATTGAAGAAACCACCCACTGAAACATGAGAGTGACAGCCCAAAAGAATTTCTTGCCCTTTCTTATTTAGCACTTTGGCATTAGCTAGTATTGGTCTGTTTGGGAAACTCAGTCAGTTAACATCTCTTTATTCAGATCTGGTTATCACAAAAGCTTAATTTCTCTTCCATGCCAATCTTATGTCAACACAGTTCTACTGCTCTGAAAAGATAGCATGTAGACATTCAAGAAATAAATACATGTATGTATGGCAGTGCAGAGCAGTAGTATTGTTACAGCAAACTAGCAGAATATATTTTCTTCATTAATATTTCTGCTGATCTCATTTGCAAAATGTTTTTTTCAAGTGAACATGAAATATTTTTTTTTAAATGAGCAACTGGAGCAAAAGAGAACCTTAGCAATGCGTATTTTGCAAGTATCTGCATGCTGTATATTATATACATACATACATATGTGTTCACTCTGTCTGAACTATTGTCAGTAGTTGTGGCAGCAATATTTTCTATTGGAAATAAAGACTACATCAGGAAAAGATGCCTCCTGATATAGTTAGTAGTTGTTTACTACACGAAATAAGGTGTGCTAGCAGAAGTTTATTTATCAATATTTGCATTAAAGCTTTTATAAGATATTGGAATATTCTGGAAAAAAAAAAAAAAAAAAAAGTTTCCCCGAAACCCAATTACTGTTTTGCTTCACTGTTTCTTTTGACCTGTTCCTGGTATCAGGAAAATATTTTTACGCAACCATCGTATTTTTAAATATTTACTCTCTACCAGTCTTGCCATTTTATTCTAATAGCCAAAAGAAATAAAAGCAGGCTTCTTTACATCTCCAAGACCAGAGTTACTAAATAGACAGTCAACACTACGCACCACAAATTCCATGGCTAAATGGGAACCAGAGAATGCACCACAAGTGTATATCTTTGCAGTATAATAACATTAGATACATAAATAACCTTAATAAGCTGTTAAACAGACATCCTGAGGCAATACATCATGAAGAGACCTCCAGTAGAGTCCTACAATCAACACAGCTGTGATGCCGCGGCCATACTAACTGCAAACCAGCACAGAAAGAGCTAGCTATAGCCTGGATGGAGCACTAGGCTGGTACAGTCTTACTCTTCAATATGAGCTACCCACAAAACACTCCATTGTATAATATTCACTTTTTGGAGTCCTCAAGACCCAGATATCTTCTCTTCCTCTTTCGGGGGAGGTGCTCATCAATAAGCACTTCAGAAATAAGTGGCCTGAATTTTAAAGTGCCTGAGGCATCTAAAAAGTCTAACTTTAGCTTTTTATTTTTAAATGTCTTGGGTGATGTTTCTAGAGTCCTCTGAGAAACTTTATCCAGCCCACCATGCAGACTGTTTTTCCCACACTTACCCTATTAATCTAGGAGTTCCCACTCAATTTCTTCACACCAGTTCAGCAGCGAAGCTGCAGGACCCCTTCTGCCTGCTGAGCCTGCCATATGGAAGAGTTATTTCTTCCCCTCATTGACTCTCCATTTTCTGTTTCACTTCATCTGAGCACACAACTTGTTCGCTGTTGCCTTTTCCCCTCAGTCCCTCCCTCTCTTACGTATTTTTCCCCACTTTTTAGAAGTGCAACTGCACTCACTAAGTTTGAGAATCACTTGAGATGCAGCCTGTGGGAAAGATGAAGCTGCTGCAGTACCTTCTGTAAAGCATGAGTGTGCAAGGTAAATGTCCACTTGTCTTTGGGTCTGTAAAGTAGTGTAAGGTTTACATAAAGACCTCAGAAGTGCTTTCTGCATATGCAGAAAAAAAATATCTTCTTAAATAATGCTGATTTTACTCATTCCATAACTTGGTAAAGTAAGACTGGTCACACATTTCTTTATATATAAATTTAGTATTGAATACAATGGGCAGCCATTAATAAATCAGACTGGCCCTCTTATAATAGGCAATGTGATGCTGCTAATTTAAACTTTAAAACATAAAACCTGAATATACATCCATGATTAAATAAGGATGCTAAACTTTAATTATCCAGATTATCCTGTATCTGTAAAGCACTCTGAAGATCATTATAATTACTGAAAACAAACTTAATGAAAAATGAGAGTGTAACACAACATACAACAAGCATTATTTTATGCAAGCTCCATTAGTCACCATCATAAACAGTCGTTTGCCAGTTGGGTTGAGCTTAACATAAAGAACACTGATTTTTGAATGAAAGAGGCAAAACCAGATGAGATCATTAGAATTTCAACACGTTCTTAATCCACTCATCACAGTAATTACTGGTTCATGTTGTTTGATCTTGGACACAGATTGCTCTCATTAGAGAACAAAATGCAAACAATTTCAAAGCAAGGTAAAGCCCTGTGTAATTGTATTAGGTCACCAATAGTTATGATGTGTGTGTTTAAGATATTTAATAGCCAACTGTACTCAAAACATCAGAATTTCATATTTCCTGTTTCAGAGTCCCTGTCCACTCCATGCTTGTCATTACATTTATCATCAAAAAGTTGCAAACTACCTGACTAGACTTTGACTATTATAATTGATTTTTGAGAAAAGTCAAAGAAAACTAAGCACTTTTAGGTCAAATGGGCCACATGGGTAATAACTCTGAAGTTGATGGAAGCTTCAGGAAGGTAAGTTTCATTTCTATCACGTTATAAAATCTGTGAAGTTAGTATCAGAAAAACTCATCCAGTACAGTAAACATATTCATCTGATATCGGTATTGTGCTGTCCAAGAGGAAACCTTTTATTTTCACAACATTCGGGAAAATGTGTAATTATATGTTTATGAAGGTACAGAGGAAACCACGTTTCTTCAATCAGCCTGCCAGGAAAACCCAAACATTATGCAGTATGAAGTAACAATGGCTCTATCGACTTACTTTCTGTGACCCAAATCTCATATAGAAGACAATAACAAGATAAAACCAATACATCTCTCATATAGGGTCGGTCCAGCCAGAACACCTTGCCTTCTACTCAAATGATGCTATTTAAGAAAAACATACAAGCTTAGCCCACTTCTATAGTCTGTTCCTTTTCATAGAATCGCAGAAACGCAAGGATTGAAAAGGACCTCTGGAGATCATCATTACTCAAGGCTGTCCCTATCCTTCATACTCTAAACCAGTCCTTCCCTGTTTTGTAAGAACAAGGTCCAGCAGCACACCTCTCCTTGTTGACTAACTATCATCACCTGCATCAAAAAGTTATCTTACATGCACTGCAGGAACCTCCTGAACTGGGAGTGTGCCGCGCAGTGTTGTTTTTCCAGGAGATGGTAGCTGACATTCTCCACAAGAACCAGTGCACACAATATTGTGGCTACTTTCAGCTGGTACAGGAACTCAACAACTTCCTCCTCCTGATCAGACAGCCTGTAGTAAACACCCACAGTGGCATCACCCATATTGGCCTGCTTCTTAATTCTCACTCATAAGTTCTCCACTCATTCACCGTTCATCCATAGGCAGGACTTCACACATCCCAGTGGTTCTCTCACATAAAGAACAACTCCACCACCTTGCCTTGCTGGTCTGTCTTTCCTGAAAAGTACATTTTATATTTCCCAATGGTCTACAATTGCTGCTCACAAATGTTTGCACCTCTTTATGGACAAGTTACCTGTTGAATGCTGCTTGTGGACATGCTCCGTGTTCCAGCATTGTAACAGGGTATGCATAAAGGCCATGGAGTATTCATCCCTGGAGATCTTCAGGACAAGACAGAGCATGGGTTGTCCTGATCCAGTACTGACAGAAGTTCTACTTCCAACAGGAAATCGGACTATCTAACCCTCAGAGGTCTGTTCCAACAAACATTTCCAATGAAGTGTTGCACAGTGTTCACATCAGTGCTTTCATTCATATGCTCTGATTTAGTTGATGACAGAAGGACATTAAATTATGATCAACTTTCCAATACTGTTATTAATCCTGAATTAGGTTAAGAACTCATTCTGATAACACGGTTATCATTATTACTCAAGCAAAAATCTTCCTCATTCCATTCCCTGATTTAGGCATGAAACAGTCTTGGCATATTTTTTATATTACTTTCAGATTATTTGGAGGAATGAGGAATAAACAATCACAGAGCTGTGCTTCTTCGCACATCTCAAGTAAAAATTCAGTCACGTGTACTGATCGAATTAAGCTTTCTCAGAAAACAGATCCTATACTAAAGGATAAAGGATTAAATTTTAGGATGCTTTTCTCACACATGGTGGGATAAAGTCTCCTTTAAAGAAGGATTATACAGTTTGAGATTTTTGAAGTACAATTTTGGATTCTCGTGGTCACAATACTATGAACCCATCAATGCCTTCATTTTGCCTCTTCTTAATTTATTCTGGAAGCAAATAATTGAAACTTATATGAGTTTTTGGAAAGCAGTTGTGCAGCACATTTTAAATGCAGTTTTCTTCTTTAAAAACAATTTCAAGCACTGTTTAAAAACAATTCAGATGTAACAAATGAAAAAAATGTTTAAGACAATACATTCTTCTTTACTTTTTAGACAATTTAAAGGTGTACAAACAGCCTCATTTTATACTGCAATAATTCAACAGCCAAGAAATCTAACTTATTTTTCTTAAATCTGCTGAGCTGCAACTCTGTAAAGCACTCCTTTTGTCTGTACAACTCTCGTTAGCATATCTGCCTCTCAAAAGCATTAATGAACCAGGCACAAACACTGCAAGGCCACTCTCCATGCAGTTTAAACCAAGTGCAAAGGAATCAGTCAGGCCCAGTCCTGAAAGGATTTCTGTGAAAGCACCTGCAGAGATAACTAAGGTGATGTTAAACCTAAGGTGATGTTTCAGATACTGAAATCTCAGAATAATATCCAGAAACCAAAATTATTCAGAAAAAGATATCGATAACCTGTCTGATTAATCCTGGCGGCACGGCCTAGAAACAGTTCGAGCTCACCACATCTTTTTCAAACCGGAAATTCTTTCTAACCAGAAGCCTTCTAAATCATTTCTGCCTAAATTCTAACACAAACAGTTGTCAAAAGCAGTAACAGCCTTCCTGTATCCTTCCTCCCCAGATTGCTTCTATGGTTTCTTCAATAATCATTCTTCAGGAAAAGAACACTGAAGAAAGACTTCTTATAACCAGCACAAGATAAATCAAGCATGTTAATTCTTAAGGGTAATTTGACACCAACATGAAGACATGACATCTTATTGCTCATGGTGGGCACCTGTAATCTTAACAGACAAGTGCAACTAAGTGAAAGAGATAAAACACAAGCCAACAGGAAAATCTTGCAATTTCATTGAGTATATTTGAATTTTTCTGTGAATGAAAACTCACCAATGGTGTAATATCTCTTCAGTTCACTCCTCCGTGGATTGCGCTTTTGTGTATTGGCGGTGTTTTTCTGTTCCTCCTCAGAAGTCGTTTTGGTGGCAAGCAAAGGTTTACTGGGCTGAGGAGCAGGAGCTTCAGCTGCCACTGGGTTGCATCCTGGCCCACTAATATCCACTGACTGGGACTTCTTCTTTAATCTAAAGACAATTCATGGCAGTAAGGTATTGTTAATCTTTGCTCTATAGCTAGATCAAGTAATTCTTTTTTATATTTTAGGTAGAATAATGCCAAAGCATTCATTACACAGAGTTCACACATGCCCCAGCAGAACACAGAAAATCAGCAGTGGTAAATTAGGCCCTGTAGTAATTTTCCCTTTTAGTTCCTGCTAAATCAGCTGCAGCACTTGAATCTCATCCTACTGTGGCTCATGTGTAGCTACAAATGACAAACTGTCCTCAGATCAGTCCACCAAGCTGCCTGAAGGACTAGTTCGTAATCCATTTCAGAGAAGAGGAGCTGCTACAATTAACCTATCATTAAATTTACCTGGCTTTTAGTTTCACAAACAAGGGGAATATAAGGAAATTAAATTATTTGCACAAAGTTGTTGAACACCTCAAGAAAAAAGAAATGACTAAAATGAAGGCTACATACTTATTTCACTGACTCATGGGTCAATTTGGCATTCCATCACGGTGCTGAGGTAATTAAAAAGTATCTGAAATTCATTACCACTTGAAAACTGTGAAGGTTTAAAGGATGACTTTGCAGAAGAAAATCACTAGATTCTGAGAAATAATGCTCTGCCTCTGACCCAAACTTCCACTGTGATTTCCATATATTACAGTCTTACTTTTGTGTTGTGCAAAAATGTCATGTACAGAGAACCTGTGGAGTCTTTATTATCTCCATAATTTCAAACCAAGACAAGTGAGACGTAAAGATCAATATGTGTATGTGTGTCCTGCTGCCTGAAGGGCAGACAAATTAATAAAGCTGCATACTACAGGATAGAGCTACCTAACAAAGTAACTGATGCACTGTGGGGAATACCAGATTGGTACAAACATACTGTGCTTGTTCTTCTGGAGTCACAAAGAGAGGGATAACACCTGTCATGTAAGCAGTAAAAATGCCACATGGCCTTTTTCAGGTGACAAGATTAATAAAGGACTGGGTACAAATGTTTATAGAAAATTAATGTGCAAAAAGAAAGTTTTATCTACTTTGAAGACAGGTTCAAGAAAGGACATGACAATAAAAACAAGTCAAACTAAAATGCATCATCTTTCAGCTCACCTGCACTATATATTGAAACAGCTGTCACGGTTGTCAAATAATTCAGAAAAACACTGCAGCCTTTGAAATGCATCTTCACTGGACTGCAATGCCTTGCAATGAGAGCCTCAGTACTGGTTATGTTTTGAAGTCAGGAAAACTAATTCTTTGTAAGTCTGACCCTTTTCCAGCACGCTGCTTTATTACTGGCCTCATGTTGTGCTTGTTTTTCTTTCTTATATTAAAGCTGCACTGGCTGTTACAAGGTTTAGTTTTTTGGGTTTTTTTCTTCTACTGCACCTATTCCATAAACAGCCTCCAACTAAGTTTTCAACAGTGGGCAGCTGAAGTCTCTCAGTATTGTTGGTGTGGTTCAAAATGACCCTGCTGCAGCCAGACAGCAGAGGGAACAGAAAGAAGGGTTTCAAAGTCCACACTGCATGAGCAGGACTTGGAAATGCACATTTGACGGTGAGGGCAAAAATCTAACTTGAATGAGAGCTGAACTACAAGGGCCAAAACTTTATTTTCTATAGTACTCCTTAAACTGTATAAATTCCAGGGGATTAAAAAAAAAATGTGCAAAAAATTAAAGAAAATTCACGGCCTTTCAGAGGGATGAAATCTTGAGGTGGTCACTACCACTGCCACCTGGCTATTGGTGGCTTCTATGAGATAGGGCAGTGGCCTCACATGAATGTTAAAACAGACAGGCACTTTCAAAGGAAGGGCTATCACCAAATGGGTATGAAGGCCAAATTACTGACAATTAATGAAGACAGCTCATCCTGGCTGAAGTTCAAGCTGGGCTGTAGGAGGAATTCCTCAGCTGCTACTGGAGATGCAGTGTTTGTTTGGAATACAGCTGAGCAGCACTTCATTTTTAGATAGCCCTGTCAAAAACGCATATTTCACACATCTATTTGTGTAATTCAATTGCACTATTGTTAATAGCCCATTAAAAACCCATTTGCTCCATTTATGTCTACTGCCTCTTCCGTAGAACAGCTGCCACGTCCCGCAGTAATGCAGCCATCAGAGCCCGGCTGTGCAGCCACCCCAACGCCCCACCTACCAGGCAGCCACACAAATCCACATCTGCCTCTCAGCGCCCTGCTGCTCCTGCAGTGATCTGCCCATTAGGCAGCCCAGCAGGAACGTGCACCTCTGAGCTGTGATACATGTCTGTACGTACACAGTGACCAGTTTTAGAACTTGAACTGCTTTTCTCTTTTAACTCCTCTCCATACAACTGCAAAGTTCTCTAGCACATCCTACACAGAGCCTAACGGATGGCTTCAGCTCTACCTGCTCCTGGCCAGCAGCACCTCCAGTAGCGGGTCACTGGGAGGGGGTTTGTTACATTTCCCTCAAAAAGCAATCAGTCTGTCGGGTGGTCGAGCACTCACCACCCTGGACTCTGGGTGGTCAGTGCATATGGAAAGTCATGAAATCTGAGGCGAGCCAGTTTACTGGGAAGTCTGTTATGGGTTTGAATAGCCTTAAAATTTTAAATCCCATTAGGATTTTTTTTTTATTTTTTTAATTTATTTTGTGAAGCACCATGGAAGAACTAAGGCGTTATGATCTAAATAGAACTTGAAAGCAGCTAAAGCAAACATGGCTGGCAGTCTTCTCCAGATGGAAAAAGAAAAAAATTAAAAAGCATTTAAACCACGTATGGTGGAAACAAACCAGAATACAGAGCATCCCAGGGGCTGGGAAAATGTACGATTTGATCTTTGTGAATTTCTAAGTAAAAATCCCTTACTGTGACAAAGATTTGGAGGAAAGCCGAACTCATCCTTATCTACTGAATATAAAACAGTCCCTGAGCCACTTGTGACAATTCCAGAGATTTTACCACACAGTTAATAGGAGAAACAAAATCATTCATTTGAAGAGTAATGTTTATTCTTCTTGTGGTATTACTGAACACCCAGAAATCCTCGTTAGGGATTTGATTTTCTTCTAGAAAGAAATGTGATTTAATCCAATGTCAAAGCCAGGATGTATCTGACTCTGGAAAACAAACGTCTTTCTCTGTTTTCAATAAAGCACCGCAAAGACTTGTTCACTCATATAGGGGAGACCAGTTACTTCATTTCCCTGTTATCCTCTCAAGCCTCCACAGAAACCTGCCCTTGCACATGGCCAGCACTTTGGGAAAGCCACTGCAATTGCAGTGCATCAGGTGAAGGACTTCAGCTGTTCCAGCTCCTCCAGCCTGGCTCTACATTCTGCGTGAGGCTCCTTCTGAACAGCTGCAGCAGAAGGCAATGCCATGTACGTCTACCAGACATTTTTTTTGTTTAATGCTCTTGAATAGCACCTGCAGCTCTGGCCATGCACTCACAAAGAGAAGATAGCAGAATTAGAATGACACAGATCAAAACAGAGAAACCCAACAGTGGTGGCGATCAACAGGCGGCTGCAGAATGCAAGGAGCAGGATGGGATCTCCACAGCCATCAGCAATGGAGTACAACAGCAGGAAACAATTTGTCACCATTTCCACGACAGATGAAGCACCAAAGGAAAGCAAGCAGCAGGTTTGAAATCAACAAAAGGTTGTACTTCCTTGAACTGCGTATAACTGCACAACAGAAATTATTGTGCAGGCCAAGAATATCACTCAGTACTAAAAGGAATTCCACATATAAGGGAGAAACATCCATCAGAGGTTATCAAATTTGCATGCATATGCACAAAAACAACCCTTCTGCTGGGCAATTCCTTGAACCAAGGAAGGCAGAGGGGTTTCACAGCCGTTCAGTGCATGCTCTGCCTCTGACATCACCCCACATGCCACACTTCTATATGTGCTACACCAGAGCACAACACATTTGCAATCCAAGTCTGAATTGGTCATTATGAAGAGGGAAATAAAGCCAAACAACAAAGAGCAGGTAGAAAAAAGCCCGCCAGTGAACAAGGAAAAGAATGTTCAGAATGTTACTCTGGGAATCGACCATGCAGTTTTCTAATAACACAAGTAGTTTATGAGATCATTCAACGGCAGAATATAAAAAGACCTTCACACAGGTGGTGTTAGGAAAGAATTAGGAATTAACTCACATCTATACAGCCCAAAGAGCAATTCCAAGCAGTAAGCATTTATCAACAACGCGACATCGAGCTGAGCTTCAGGAAAGCAAACAGTGGGGAAACTGGGGAACCAGAGTTTTACACCAAAAATGAGCTTGTACAGCAAGCACTACAACACTTTTTTCATTCCTTTACACACACTGTCAAATATTACGGTGCAAATTAAAGACACAAGAGCTGTCAGCGGTCAGAACACCAGGCAGCAAAGCAAACCCACCCTCACTCCACTGCCCACTCATTCTGAGCGACGCGGTCGCAACACATGCAGGAGAAAGGCCATCACACATCATTGTGTGTGTGGCAAGGGAAACGGAGAACACCTAAACTACTGAAAAACTGGGTTTGCTGTGTCTAATAGGCAGCCCAAGCCACCTTAACAAAGCTCTCACCTAATGTGTTCAGCAGAACACCACAGAGTAAAGACTTAGAGAAATGCACACAAACCTTGTGATTATTCCTGGGAGCATGACAGCACTGCTACAGGTAAACCCTTGGAGGATCATTTACAGAAGACACATAGATTGGTTGCTGCCAGGTTACATCCATTAACTCCAAGCGGGAGAATCCAGAATCTGCTTGTGGTTCAAGTGGGACAAGGCATTCTCACTGCCTGGGAGAGAAGATTAGTGAGTCTGCTGGTAAAGGATCCAATGCACTCTACACACCACGAATGGGCCTGGAGACATGCATTCACAGGAGGATGAGATATGGCAGAAGTGTAGAGGGCAGTGATGGTGATGATGATGGGGAGGAAGACGGCAGCAATCGTGCTACACACATAATATCTCAGATAGTCATAGTGCATACAGTTCATTATTTTTCTCTTCTGTTAGTTTTTGCAATGATTACGAGCTCAAGATCATATGGCTTCACCATGACTGCATAATATTTTACAGCTGCTTCACATGGTGGAAATAATATGCTCAGCAGTTAGAGCGTGTGTTTTGTCAGGTATGAAAATTTCTTGATCTTTTCTTTTAGGGTTTTGAGAAAAGTGGGTTGCTATTTGCTGACAGTTATCTTAATTCTGGACATGTTTTAGAAGTGATGTGTAAAGTAAATTACTATTTTGGATCTCACTATTTTGTTAATAGCTGCTATACTGTTATTTAAATAACTCCCACTAGTTCCATTTTCACAAAAGCTCTTCCAGTGCTTTATGCAGATCTATTTTCGTACAATTTGCATGGGTCTTGAAATTTCCAGCTCTGTCACATTCTGCACTGAAAAAATCTGTATAATCATTTTAAAGTGATTGTAATTTCCATTTAAATCATATCTGTCTCATTAATGCTCTTGCATTATATCCAGTGCTGCCTTACTTACAAGGATGGGATTCAAACTGTCCAAATTATTGTAAGGTTGTATCACTAAGGAAAATCTTTACATCACCTGATTAGAAGGCATTGTTTCTGCAATCTCCTATTATATGCAACCAGCACCAAGATCCCATTTGCTGAACCTCACCATGGGATTTTCACAATGGCAGGATCACATACTGTATGTACTACCATCTTCTTTTTCCCAAACACGGGATTCACACTTTTCAAAAACAGGTGCAGCTAGTGGTCTCAGGGCTGCATTACTTATCTTGAGACACGTGGAATTCCTCATCTGCATTGAAGCCATATAAGCTTGTAGCATTTTTCTGTGTAATGTGTTTAACTTTATCATAACATCTGTTATTTTCAGTGCTAACTGCAGGTAATTCATGCATCAACAAAACTGTTTTATCCATACCCTTTTACATAGGCAACTGCATTCACATTTCTTTTTGAATCCAACCTTAGGCTTGACTGTTTTCTGAGTTGTTTACAAGTCAGCAGCAATACCCCAGGGCGCTTAATGTTCCTGAGATTGCCACAATATACGCAATCATAACATGCATATATTTATGTAGTCAAATCTGGGAGCAAAAGGGTCTCTTAACTTCTCAAAGAGACAGCAGAGGAGGTTGGAAGCTACAACATTCTTACAGCAACACAGATTTGTGTACTCCATCCACTTCCACCGTCTCTGCAAATAAGCATCAACGCAGTAGACAGCCACTGCTTAAGTTAGAAAAAAATGCTGTGGATACACTTGCCCTAAGACATAAAAATGCAAATCTGCTCATGGTTCTGCCTTGTTCAGTAATTTACACAACCTGAAGTGTACACAGGGAAACAACTTAGACACTTCCCTTAACATATAGACTCCAATCCTGCAGCCAGGTACCCTGTGCTGTCACAGTGTGACACACCACCCTCATATTGCACAGGGATGCTGGACAGTCTGCAAACAACTGAGACCAACTGCTGCAAGCAAGAGCCACCATCTTTAGTATAAGTAGCTGGACACAGTACAGAGGCTGACACTGAGTGACCTGCCATTAGACTGTAGGGGTTAGTCCAGGATAGAAGATTCCACCATCACAGACATTCATCCAAACTCTCAAAATCCTCCCCAAAAGGAGTTTCCCTTTCCCTTTTTAAGCGATCAGACTCTCCCTGACTGAGGTTCAAAGTGCCCTTCCCAAAGGCATCAGCTTCATGCCCTGGCACTGGTCTACAAGGCTGCCACGTGGAAGGTGTTATTGATGCTTCACTTTTCTAACAACCAGACATAGAATATTACACAGATGCAGAACTGAAAAATATATTTAATACCTAGAGGTCTTTGGAAGCATCATGCTGTCTCGAGAAAATAAAAGACAATGGTAAGACTGGACAAAGAGTAGCAGCTGGAACTGCAAGTAATACCCTTCTGAGGTACCTGGGTAACCCAAATCATATAGACACATAGTGTTTTCACACTATTGCAGTATTGATTACATAGATTTGAAATGTATTTATAATATATTCTTCCAAAAGTTCTCACAGGACAACAAGCTACTGTCATAATATGAAGCAAACAGCACCAATTCAGAAAGGGCAGGCTCTTCTTACAGTGAATAGAAGCAAAAGCTGTTCCTCAAAGAGACTGAAACACCTAACATTTCTCCTTGCTAGTAACATAAATTGGTTCTCAAAGTGCTCTGCGGGATATAATAATATCAGATAAATCTCTCTGGAAGCACCTAACTTGTCAAAGAAAAGTTAAAAAGTAGGCAAAATGAGAAATACTTCATCATCATAGCCAAAGGAGGATTTAGCTTTTGTCTTTAATTCATAACTCAAGCATTTTGAAGAATAAGTATAATTTTAATACTTTAATGAAATGTGCAGTAAATGTATAGATCATATTAAATTAGTTTTGCATTGATTGGCTTTATTGACTGTTATTTGATTGATAGAAGACAAGAGAACAACACAAACCTGAACCAGGGGAAGTTCAGACTGGACATTAGGAAAAAATTATTTACTATGAGGGTGGCCAGACATTGGAATAGGCTTCCAAGAGAGGTACTTCATCTCTCATGCCCATCAGTGTTCACGATGCACTTGGATCATGCTCTTAATAATATGTTCTAACTTTTGGTTAGCCCTGAAGCGGTCAGGCAGTTGGAACAGATGGTCTCTCAAGGTCCAACAGAACTATTCCATTCTATTTCATATAACGCTCTATTCCATGAAAACATACTGCTTTCTTATTATATCCAAGCTACTTTTTCTTGAGAGTTTCACTGGGCACTAGCTGTAAAGGTTTGAAAAAGTACCTGTCTTGTTTTTTACTTCTGATTCATAAATTAGGTTAGCAAGGTTATAGCAGGTGGGAGAAAAAGGTTACCAAAGATCCAGGATTATTTTATATTTGAACAAATGTACCCTCCTACCCTCATCACAGGAGATCCTCCCGCTGTAAGTATTCCGCTCTGACCAACCCCAAATAGCTTTCTGTTTTCACTTGACATTAGGAACATGGCAAAGTTGTTATCAGCATTTCCTCTACAGCCCCCAGATCAGCCTGCACATTTGGGGACTGAGGATCCCAAGCTGTCCCATATTCATGTAGACACTGCAGCCACACGGTAGACAGAGAAGCAGAGCCATGTGTGAGTAACACCAGAAGAAATCAGCAAACAGAAATGCTGTGGCTAGTTGAAGCGCCTTGGCAGGCACATGCACATGTTGAGATTGGAGAGGAGGCTTCTAGCATTATTCCGTGGTTATTTACCAAACCAGTACACTACACCATAAAAACGCTTTGCTAGTAATCTGCTTCTTTGTGTTGCAGAACATCCAGAGGCCTTCTGAGAAATCAGCCACTGCCTTAATGAGAACAGCTAACGCCTCAGAGGTGGGTGAGTGCCTGTGGTGGTGCGGGCCTGGGAAGGTCCTTGTCCTGGGCTCAGCTCCCAGAAAGCAACGCATTCCTGCCTAAAGCCAAAGCCTATTGGCTTTTTCCTCACTTCCTCTCAAGAAATCTCTTACATTTGTGCTCCTGTTCCTGAACTCCTGGCTGGGGATGTCTCCAGTAATGGCACAGTTTGTCATGGGCCTGAGGAGACCACTAATCCTGGCTCTGCACACTGCAGTACAGACAGAGATTTATGGACAAGCTGCCCAAACCTTTAGGGACACTCACCAGTATAATGCTGGTGGATCAAGCAGGGAAGAACACATTGACAGCAAAAGGAGAAAGGAGAAAATGCCAAGGGGGGTCCCCACATCTGCCATGTTGACAGTGCAACAGTACGAAAGGGACCGTTGCACTTCCGCCACACTCTGAGTATCCTCTTAACCTTTAAGCTGCACGTGGGGGGTAGACATCAGGGGAGAGAGAGGAAGTACAGGAAGACACGGAGAGAGGAGCAGCACTGCTGGCAGGCACCCCACACCCCATTTCTACAAGTGCAGAATGGTGACCAACCTCTGCTGTGTAGGCTGCAGTGCACGCCCGATATGGTATTAAGGACCTCACACTGCTTGTTTCTTCTTTCCCTCATGCAGGGGGGCTGTACAGGCAGCAGGTGGTGATACTAAAATTCAAGCAGGGAGCCTAAAACCATAATTTAGTTTCATGTTGAAGTGAAGACAACATGCCCCCACTGGAGAAAATAGGTGACCTGTCCCTTGAGCCACTGGTTAGATAAATACTTGTGACAAGCATCAATCTTTTCCTGAGTTTTTCACTCAAAATGATACAAAATAGAGCTGGAGAAACATAGAAAAAAAAGACTGCAGAACACAGGTGCCCTGCAGGATTTTATATTATCATTCTTAAATCAATAAGCCCAGAGAGCAGAATTGTTATAAGCACTGCAACTACACCCACTGCAGACGCTTGCAATCTATAAGCATCATAGTAAATGGCATTATTTAAAGAAGAATCCAATAAAAAAGCACTGTACTTTGGTTTTCCAAAGCACAGTGTGGCTTTTCTCCCCCATTTCAGAAAAAGGCACCTCAAGGCCAGGCTGGCACCGTCAGGTGAAAGATCCCCAGGACCTGATACCAGCCTCACAAGGCTGGTATGAGGAGATAAGGAGCTTGTGTCTGAAAAAAGAGAAAGAGAAGCCAAGGAGAGATTTAAACACAACTGGAAGACATCAAAACCAGAGCTCAGATGACAGATGAGGCTGCAGCATGTTAAATGAGGCAAGTGAGTTTAGAAGCATTTATGCATTTAGTTTCCTAACTAGAGCTCAGCTCCAAGGCAGATCTGTTAAACAACCACCTGATCAGCATTTGTAAGGAAACAGCATACAAGCTGAAACATAGAAGCTCAATTTAGATGCATGCAGTAAAACTGTCAAGATTTTAGAAATCCTACATATAAATCAGTGACTTTTAGTCTAAACACAAAATAAGAATCAGTAAATTGTGTTTTCTGTCCATGAAGTATTGGCAGGATTTCAAGATGCATTTTAAGTAATTTCACAACATGGGATTTTTTTCCTTGGCTAATCTTCTATGAAAAGTAACCATTAGGAAATCAAAATATTATGGCTAAGCCTTGCTAACTGCTCTTCTGAACAAAGAGGTAAAAATATTTCACTTGCAAAAAGTAAGAGGAAGAGGAAGAACTTAGGAACGTAAATCAAGAGGATAAAAAGGAAAAGACTATATCCTATTCTCTTAATGTATTTCAACTGCCCTGTGCATTTTTCTCTACTCAGTTCAGATAAATTTGGGGCTAACTTCTTGCCACATTAGGAGCGTACAAACAACATTATTAAAACCTGTTAAGTCTTTATAGCAAACAGCAAAATAGAAAACGCAAAAGGATGCAGAGTACCTCACCCCTTTGTCCATCCAAACTGGAAGCAGGCACTGCTTGGAGCCAGCTCTCCCTGAATGCAGATGGGAAAGGGCCAGCTGGCACCAAACCCTCCTGCCTATTGCAGGGGTGTACGAGTGGCTCTGCTCCAGCTCCATGTGCCAAGCAGGGTCCTCTCCTTGAATGCCAGCTGCATGAATACCTGCATCTGCATGAATACCTGCAGGTACCTTAGCAAGGTGCAGACCCAGGAGCTAGCTATAGCGAGCAGTAGGTACTTCCCCACTGAGACTGAAAGCTCTGGTGCTTCATAGTTGACTGCAGTTGACTGCTTTCCACTTTCAGATGATTTAGGCTTAAAAAATAAGCTTTCACCTGAAGTCAAAACCTAAAAGAATTTCTTTGGATTATACAATTTTTATATTTTCATAATTTTCTACAAGGTAATACTTTAGGTTTTGCTAAATAAAAACAGATGGAACTGACTTAGTTTGGCTGTAAGATTAACACTGGGTTTATATTTTTATAGAAATATTTTACAGCAACAAACGTTTTGTTTGTAGATATCTGAAATCAGAAAGAAAGCCCGTTCCTACTCTGCAGCAGGAATCTGCATTACATGAAGCAATCTGCAGTGTCTGTTTCAGTTCTGATCATTACAGTGACCCCCCACAGATCCAGCCCCACAGCTTTTCCAAGATCACTAGGTGACAAATGACACACATTATAACATCGCAGTACTCAATTTATGTAAACAAAATGCCGAGTTCCTTCAGCTTCCATTCAATTTATTCTACAGTGTATACTGACAAAAAAAAACAAACAAAAAAAACCCACAACTGTTTGAATTCAATAATTTATAAAGGTATACATATTCATAGAATACTGAGCTTTTAATTTTAAAGAGGTAGAAATTAACCATCTGTTCCTGTAAATAAACCCATGGGGAATGTAACATGCAGGTAGAAAAAGAATAGACAGTATTTTATGTGCCAGAACTGACTTCTTCATCTGTGCTGCAGTGACTTCACCTTTTTAGAGATGAAATCTTCCAGAAACCAAGATGTTATATAACTCAGTAAAAAGCTGATAAGGTCAGTGTCATTTTATATTCCCTTGTGTGAAAATCAATTATAGGATGTGAAAGAAAAAAAAAAAAAAGCCTTTTCAGGAACCAAAATCTCCATCCCATAATATGACATATATATGTTTATTTTTAAGTAAGAACAAGCAATAAAACTTTAAAGTAAAAGAATGTGTGGGAGGGAAGCAGAGGGACAGGCAGAACAGAGAAGGAACAGAATAATTTCAGATAATTTCAAGGTACTTTTATGATGAAGTAAAAAGACAAATCCTTTTGATGATTTGTCATTTTGATTCTTTTCATGCTAAACAGTAAACGGGTAAAGAAATGGTGACTTACAATGTTGAGTTTAATTGGAAAGCTAAACAATGAGAAAGCTAAACAATTTCTTTCAAAAGTATATACCATTTAAGTTGGAAACACAGCCCTGCTTTGGCTAGTCTCCATTTTTCTAAGGGAAAACAGTCCTTTAAATATATATATATATTAAATTAAAGCTGTCTTTGATTGGAGGTAGGTTGGGCAAAGTCAACAGATCTATTTTAATATCAGGTTTTCTCAGCAAGCAAAATGAAACAATCCTGCTGTCTCAGGAGCCAAACATATACAATCCATAAAATTAGATGGTTTTTAATCCCTGCATTGACTAACCTAATTTCTTTTCCACTCAAGCATAGGCCACCTAGAAAAAAAGAACTACTAATTTTCATCTAATTCAGATAGAGGAAGTAAAATTTTAGATGAAGAAAGCAAAAGAAGACACTTTCCGTAAAATGGGTATAATAATGGCAGAGAAAAGAGCAAATGTAAAACATGCCCAAAGCACATGAAAAAAGAATTCACTGAACACAAGCCAAATGAAAACAACAATGTTACACAGTCAGGAATTCCAAATGGTTGACATATTTTGTAAGAATAACTGGATATATACAATACAGGAAATTGCTGAGAGAAGAAATTCAGAAGTGAGCAGGGCACTGACCCCTAGGTGCATCAGTTACAACTCTTCCATGGTCTGATCAAGCTTAGATTTTTCCCAAGAGTATCATTTTTTCATCAGGTCAGGGAAGTACCGAAGAGAAAAATCTAAGATCTTGAGAAAGCTTACAAAGAACCATGTTATGGAGTTGAATCCATTCAGAACTGTATTACAGGGATTTTCAAGGGGGCAGTTTGGGAATTGGATATCAGAAACTGGCCGAGGTTCCAATCTAGGGGATCTAACTCTACTGTAACAGCCACAGTTATATGTTCTGTCTGCATCAGAAACCGGTCTGTGACTCCAATGAATCCTCCAACCACTACAGCTGGGGAAACCATATCTCTCTTACCAGCTTTTATAGAAAGACTCATGCACTGTGCTTTTGTGAGGCATTAAGAAACTACTGAAGATACCACCAGACACTGAAATTCTGCTACTGGATCCAATCCTATGAACAAACTGGAGAGCTGCTGTACTGCATGGAGTATTTTTAATGCTAAGTATTATGTTTAATACATTTTAGAAGCATAAAGAAATGATTTTGTTGCATTTTGGTCAGCCATTTCAGGATTTCCCACTAATCAAACATCAGCAGCAGAATTTCAATGACTGGGAAATTGCAGCAGTACCATAAGAGAAAATTGTAACACAGCAAATTGCTACTTCTGTTGGTTTCCTGCACTATAATTATAACATTTTACATCTACAGTGTGAGTACATATTTCTTTAAAATACAGCTTCTAGCAGAGATATAACTATTAAAAAAAAAGAAAGGGTTGAGATCTTCATAGTCAAGTTCTACAGCTGTAATACCTGGGAAAGAACTAAGCCAGAGCAGAATTCCCAAATAGCTCCCACTGCTATCTGATGATATTTCTTTCCTTATTTCCCTCTTTTTAACTAACATGCTTTTGCATTTTAAAATAGTCATGTGTTCACGGTATCCTCCTCTCAAAGACGCCTTCTGGGTAGCAATTAAATGTATAATTGAGATCTTCAAGACATTAGAAGGGAAATTTAATGTCTTTTTAAGTGGCTGCAGGGAGTAAGATAACACAAATCAATTTTACACCAAAACACATTTGCACAAATGCATTCAGTATGCATTGCAGGACCCCTCATACTTCCGAGAGGCTTCTTCTTACACAAATAAAGCTTCCAAGGTTGTCAGGGAAGGGATTTCAAGGCCTTAAAATGCAGTACATAACATACTGTGGATGAGATCATCAGTCAAACTGTAAGATTTTAAAACTTGTATCTGTATATTGGATGCTAGATTTGTAGGCACACTGTAGTCACACTGGTCCAATTATTTCCTTTCTCTCCTCATTTTGTTCTCCGTTCATAAGTACAGTGGGATTTACCATTCTTTGATACTAATTCCCCCATCTGCATCCTAAGGCTTCTTGCAGGAGACTGAAGGATGACTTCATTCATCCCTCCCTTTCTATAGCTGACATTCTAGATAATTCATCAGTGTTTCCGTTCACCACTCACACAGACAGGACTATTTACCCACTCACTATTGCTCCACAAGCAGTCACTGATAAAACCATGCCCCACTAGAACCAAGCTAAGAGGTCAAGGTGCAGCTCCAAGGTTTAGACAGAGCACTTCAGAACTGCAGAAAACCAAACCAAAATTAAAAAAAAAAAAAAAAAGGAAAAAAAGAAAAAAAGACAATTCTTCCTTTTATCACTTCTCTGCACCACTGAATGCCTAACAGGTTTCAAAACAAATGCACCATTGACTCAATACAGACCTTTTCATTCCTCTATCTCCACATCCATACAAACAATGCACAATTAGGGATCTGAAATTAAGCTCAGCAGACAATAAACTGTGCCTTTCTTCCGACCAAATCTTGCCATTTCTCTTGAATTTTGTTCTCACATGCAACCATTCAGTAAAAGCACAGCAAGTCTCCAGCTCCCTGTGCCTAACTGCTCCTCATCTGCTGCCAAGCAGACAGCAGCACCCCAGAGATTCGCTTGTCTTAATCTCCTTGTTTCTGTCTCATATTTCTCCATTAATATTGCTCCACTTCCACCATGAATACAGGACACAAGGAGCACACAAGTAAAATTTAGGTAAGTAAATTCATGGGTTAGAGCTATTTTTATGCAGACTCTTCTCTGAAAGAGGCTTGTTGTTGTTGTTGTTGTTATATTATTTTTTTTTTTAAAGATGGATGGACAAATAGCATAAGCAATGAGAATTTGGAAAGCTTCCAAGAGCAGAAATGTCAGGAGAACTACTGCAGATGTAGTAGCCTGTGCATTTCAATCAGGAAATCAAACAAGGGATACAAAATCCATTTAAACCGGTTGCCCACAACTCTCTTGGACAGCACATCACTTCTTTTGTGTTTCTTAGACTTTTACCCCGGCAGCATCTTGAAACCTTGCCCCTCGGATAGGGGCTTTTCCTCAGGAGGTCAGAGCCACCGATGTACCCTACAGAGCTGGAACATTCCTGCCTTAACATTCACAGAACCACAAATTTCTAGGGATTGAAGGGGACCTCTGGACACCATCATGTCCAACTCCCGACTACAGCAGTTCCCTGCAGCAGGTCTCACAGGAAAGGCAGATTTTGAATATCAGCAAAGAAGGAGACTCCACAACCTCTGTGTGCAGCCTGTTCTCATGCTCTAACACCCTCACATTAGTTTTTTCTCTTATCTGTATGGAACTTCACGTTTTGTACCCATTGCTCCTTATCTTGTTGCTGGCTGCCATTGAAAAGAGCCTGACCCCATCCACTTGACTCCCATCCTTAAGATATTTATGGACATCGATGAGTTCTCCTTTCAGTTTTCTCTTCTCCAGCTCCCTTCTCAGGTTCTTGGCCTTCCCTCATAAGGGAAATGCTCTGGGACCCTCATTATCTTTTTGGCCCTCCACCAGGCTGTCTCTAGAAGTTCCCTGTCCTCCTGAACTGAGGAGCCCAGAACTGGACCTAGTACTCCAGATGTGGCCTCATGAAGGAAGAGTAGAGGAAGAGGATAACCACCCTTGACCTGCTGCCACACTCTTCTTCATGCACCGCAGGATACCACTGGTCTTTTGGGCCAAAAGGGCACACTGCTGGCTTGTGACCAACCTGTTGTCCACCAGGGAGGGCCCCCAGGTCCTTCACCGCAGAGCTTCTTTCCAGCAGGTCAGCTCTTAACCTGCACTGATTGATACGTGTGGCCATTCCTCCCCAGGTGCAGGACTCTACACTTGCCCTTCTTAAACCTGTTAAGATTCTTCTCCTGCCCAACTCTTCAGTCTGTCCAGGTCTCACTGGCAGCACAGCCTTCTGGTGTGTCAGCCGCTCCTCCCAACTTTGTATCATCAGCAAACTTGCTAAGGATGCATTCTATCCCTTCATCCAGGTCACTGATTAAGGTGTTGAACAAGAGCATACCAAATTTGTTTCCTGCTCCACAGCTCCATTCTGTGGATCCTATGTTTTGTGTATACTCAGTTTCCCTTCTCTCCTCTTTTTTCCTTCTTTGAAAGGAAACTTGGAAAGACTGACAATTATACAGGGTATTCTTAAAAGTGAACAGCTGTTGGACAGCAGTGGAATACGAGAGACACAGTTAATAAGGCAAAAAGCAACTTCTTCCTGTCCCAGTTTTCCTAAGGGTGGTTCCTAAGAAGCATCCCCATGACTTCAGCCTGCAAGATGCTGCACCTTACTGAGAATCAGTAAGTTCATGCCAGACGTTACTGAGTACCAGTCCTTCATCCCCCTCATCACAGTAACATCCCTGGCCTCTGCAGATCTACAAACAAGTCAACACACCTGGCAACATCTTACAGGGTCATTGCCCCTCTGTATCCCCTCTGCTTGTGCAATAATGTGCAAGCAACTCCAACTGGACTTTTTTTTGGAGAAAGCTTTACAGACAAGGTGTAAAGCTAGAAGTATCTTTGTCAGTCAGGATGCTGTCATCAGTCTTACAGCAAAAAGCTCACTTTGTTCAGAAGCTGTGAGTACTTTCAGATACCAAAAGGAAAAGCTGTTTTTACCATATTCCTGTACTCAGCACAACAAGGCCTGCGTTAAGTAAGAAATTACTCTGCAGCTTTCGAAAATCATTTCTCTGCAAGATCACTGTTATCCAAGTAACTCTCTGCAAAAGCAGTCTGTTTTCCAAATGACTCTCTCAGCAGCCAATTGCTGTGACACCAACATCAGTTGCTGCTCAGGTCAGTGCCTGCTTCTCACCACGACAGCTTCTCTCTTGTCACTCAGGAATTCTTGATGCCTTCACAGCTGCCCAATCAGGAGAACATTTGGTTGGTGTAACAATCTCAACCACCTAGCACTGCCTGCTTGCTACTGAACTGTGCTTTAGGAATGGGTACATATTCAGCAGTTTTAGAGAACACTATGTTTAAAAATCGTTTGGAAATTGGGGAACCACAGTATCCCTCCTTTTCTCATCTTAGGTAGGTTAGAAAAATTGAAGGTCCATTCTGAAATGAGACATATATCCCTAATTTCCCAGAAGAAAACCAGACAGAGAAATAAAGAACTTCTTGCACTTACATTAACTATTAATAGAACAGGGAGGTAAAGCAATACCTGGGCTGTTAGTGAGCATCTCTGAAGTTCAGAAAGCAGCTGCCTATAAGTGACATTTGGAAACAGATAGGCAATTTAGTCTCATTTAACTGCCATTTACAGGAAGAGAGAATATAAAAGTACAAACTAATTTTGGTTATTTACCCCACAAAAATGACGTATCATTGACAACACCTAAACTTGTTATGGTTAAATCTTGTAAGAGTAATCCATCCTTGTGACAACAGTCATAAAAGAAGGCTTCATCAACACGCACACACATACAAAAGGCAGCATTTATTTTTGTTTTATTCCCAGCTCCTGTAATAAAATGAATGTTACAAAGGCCGTAACAGTGATATTCAGTGATGGGTTTAATCATTTTGGCCTTTTATCTGCACACTTAAATAAAATTTACAGATGAGAACAGACTGACTGGAGGTCTAAATTTCCATCTAGAAATGGCATCTGAGGGACATATACTGTCTTTCAACTGGCTTTTAAAAGGTGGACTGTAAGTTGAAAAACTTGTACCACTGATGACCTTAGGCTTCACTGTTCTCCTTTTCTAAATCATCACTGTTCATTAATATGCTTACCTTCAAAACAAACCTAAACACATTATGCAGCCCATGGCACTGACATACAGCTGAACAGCTATGAGTTCATTTCTTTATGCTTATAACTAATAATTCACAGCCACTGTTCTACACCCACCAACTTCCACACCTCTCTCTGAAACAATGAACCCACCATGCTCAATCTCAGAGCTTCCAGCTGCATGTACAAGCATGCTAGGACATTAGGTAGTGCTTTACAAGTTAGGAAGCACAAGTAAGCAAGAGAGAAAGCTTTGTCAAGTGTACCAGTATGGTAGCTATTTTTTTTACTTCGGTAGATAAAAAGTAGTCACATAGAACAGCACAGTACTTCTTTGCTCTTATTTACATTGACATGTTTTCTGTGCGTTCAGGAGGAACACTGAGAATCAGACTGCTGAGAAAGTACAAGTTACCCTCTGTTCTCTGCAGCACCAATCTTTGTTGTCAGCAGACTTCTCTGCATTTAGATGCTGTGCAGTAAAATGTAATTATTATTTGAGGCCATGTGCTCCTGCACAGGAGCTCACAGTTAAACAACCGTATTCCTGTTTATAGGAACCTCCTGATGTTCAAAGCCACCAAACACTCAGTAACACCTATTGAAACTAAAGCTACTTACTGCTCAGAATCAAAGCTAAACAGTATTTACTTTCAAATTTCTGCATTGAAGGAGGAGTCTAATTTCAGCATTCAGGTTATTTAATCCAGTATTAACCTCCAAACTTTGGGATTCAAATTTCTTCATAAACAAAGCAAATGACATTATCCCCATTTTTATGAGGCAGCTGCTGACATCTCCAAATGACAGCCTGCTGGGCAGGCTTCAGGGCTAACGTAGCAGGGTTTCTGGAAATCAGAAATAAATCCAGCAGAGCTCAGGAGGGTTCCTGTGCAAAACCTACCCGCACTACAGACCTACGGCATCTGCCAGTGCCATTCATCTTCCACAGTCACAATCGCCATCAAATACAAAGGGAGAAAACCAAAGCAAGCCAGTACGAAAGAGGAGTTGCCAGGCACACAACATGAAGGCAACAAAGCAGGACACCAAGCTGCTCGGGACTGTGACACTTGGAGCAATTGGCAAAAACACTGTCTCTCTGTCACTGAGGCCTAATGGCTGATGGGCCAAATTCATTCTTACCACTATAAATCTGTGAAATTAAATAAGGACCTCTAGACACAGAGTTTTCAGGATCTCTAATTGACACAGATTGAGCTGGGATTCCAGGACGCAGGCTGATCTCACACAGAAGCTGGCTTGTGGTACATGGGCATGCGGTCCCCAAGCTTCCTTTGGGAAACTGGGTCCCTCCTCGCTGCTCCCAAACTGCGCCTGTAGCAGAGCTGAGCTGAAACGGCTCTATTTATCAGACAGCTGCTACTCAGGATCTGCCACCGCCTCTGCACAGCCATTTCCACAAAGCTGTGTTTCCTGTTACTGTTCTTCAGCCTTCTCTCTTCCCACGTTCTCAATCTAACACAACCCACAACTTGTCGAAACAGCAGCAGCTTATTAGAGTGAAACCAACCCCAGTCAGAAGGTATCTCAAGCCTGTCCACTCTGTGGATCCAAAAAGTTAGTGCGACACTAACTGATTCCTTCTTCAGGGCCGTATCTTCCTGTCAGTCCCCACTGCTCTCTTTTTTGCTACCTAGAAGCAGTATCTGCATACTCCAGAGGAACTGTAACCCATATCCCACCACCAACTCTCCAGAAAACCCAACTCAAAAAAGGACAGGTCACTGGCAGTGACAAAAAGAACCAGCACCGTGCCATGGAGGAGGACTCAGGACTTTGAAACCTTTGGAGCTTCCACAACTGCTGCTGAGTAAAGGCAGCAGTGATACGCTACTACTAATGCTGCACCCTCAGAAGCCTTCAAGAAGAGAGCACACTCCTCCTATCAGTAAATCTCACCTTTCATTTCACTGAGTGCACAGGGATACCACAGAAGTATCCCCATCCTTTTACCAATGATGACTGACATACATCTAATTTTTTGCTCATTTTCCATGTTCTGTCTGTATGCATCCTTGTGAGCCTTGCTACATGCTCCCAAAGTCACGTACCACCACTAATGTATTATACAAATCCTCAGTGCAAATGATAAAAAGTTCTTTCTTATTCTCAAGGTGATTGTAAAAGAATTGGTCCCAAATAACAGCAGTCATCTCCATTTCAAAAAACCTTAATAAGAAACAATAAAAAAAAGCTAAGGGATGATGACATGAAGACCACTTTGATTCGCTTTAGGATACAATCAATCACAACTTAAGATACATTAATTCCAAACTGTTGTTTAAGTGTAAAAAGAAGCAAAGCCATTTTCCTGATCCAACACAACACTCATGTTACTGGAACCGAGATTTGCATTTCTATGAGCACATGAAGACTGTTCAGCTAGAGAAGCTCAGAGCTGGATGCCAGTGGTGCTAGCGGTGACTGTGACATGCTTCTGCTGCCATGACCGCTCTGACTGTTCTACGGGAGCACAGAAATGTACACTGCAATACTAATCTGAGAGATAAAGTGAAATATTCTGACACCTTGTAGTTTATTTATTCATCACCTTTTGATACATGAAGGTTGACACAGCCATTATGGTTCAGCACTGGTACATATATTGTGTCCCCTGCTAACTAGTCACATTATTTTGAAGAACTCTAACATTTGAGATCTAGGTTTAAATCTAACATTTGCATAGCAAGGACAAATCTGTCTACAACGAGCAAACTTGGATTTTCTTTAGGCTCACTGAACCCTTCTGCTCTCCTATATAATCTAATAAGCCAGGTCAGTTATTTAACAGAATATTTACTTTTGGTTAAGAATACTATCTGTTGTGGACTGTAAATTATCACAACATCTTTGTTTCATAAGAACACAAGACTTCTGTACTCCATTGCAAATGTGAGAAAACGTCACAGTTACAGTCAAATGTAAGGTTATATGAAATTTATACTTCTAATTATAAATATCTATGGTTTTTGCTACTATTTTTCCTTCCTTTTTCCTTTTAAAGTTATGCCTTATTTTTTGCATAATTCTTAAGTGATGACAATCATCATACTGGTCCTCTACAGAAAAATATATTATCACCTCCTTGTTTCCAGCATAGTTCAGACTACTTTTTCATAACTGCTGTCTTTGTTTTTCCCTTTCTTGTGTCTCTTTTATGTTATCACATTATTCTCTTTCCATTTCTCTTTGCGGTAAACTGAAACAAAGTTTGCAAGAACTTCTGTTTTACAGAATACTAGCACTATTTTAGGGATGTTTTAGAAAAAAAAACACTGAGCTGATGAAATATTTTGTGAACCTCAGTTCTCTCAGTGGAACATTTTTATGTCCCGCCATCATAACATTGCATAAGCAGCAGTCAGGGAAGAGAACACGGATGAGGAGGAATACTGCCTGTGGCCGTGGGCTGCACGGAGGGCTCAGGCTGTTACAGCACTCATTGTGCATCCTCCCTGCAGGACTGTCTGGAAGTGTCATGTGAAAATGCACTTTCCCACAGAAACAGGGTATAGTTGATGTCATTACAAGAACATTTCTTGATACAAATTTGGAGAAGGACAAATAAAAGAAAAGGCAACAATTTATAACACATACAGACAAAGAGGTTTTCTTCTCAGAGCACACCGCCTTCCTCTCCATGTTGTGCACCGATTGCCTGCTTCCCAATTTGCTCCATTCCAAATGAACCAGTAATACTAACCAGAACTGGAGCTGTCAGCCTATTAGTGCAGCCCCAAAGCAGAAGCTTAAGATGACAACTGCATTCAGCAGCAGAGGGAACAGTGGTTTGTCACAGAAATAGCTCTGTTGGAACAAGGAAACCAAACACAAGAGCGAGGAAGATCTTTGTCTGCATTCTAATTGGTTTAATTGGTTTAATTACACTGAAGGGCCGCTTTATCCTGCTGACCTGCAGGTGACCAGGTGTGTAGAATGTGCCACTCCCTACCATGGTCTTCAAGGCACCTAACAGAAATTAAACATTAAGCATCAGACAGTCAGAAATTGTTGAAAAAGCCCAAATTTCTGGTTTTTAGAAGCTGATAATAAACACTATCCATTTTCTTTTCACAATGACCACTGTGAGAGATTTATTTTTTCCATATATATTATTTTCCTCAATTCTGATGAAAAACACAGCAAATACTGCAATAAAATGATTAGTCTGGGAAAAAAATATCCTGTTTCAGTAGCTTCGGCATGTACAGCATTTTCCACTCTGTATAATAAAGACTCTTCCAGAAGTTCGCATACAACTTTCAAAGTAACTTGAATCATATGGCTACTGTGAGAGAGGAAAGTAAGTGTTAATACTTTGCTTTTCTTGCTACTGGAAATCCAGCACTCTAATCACACAGCGGCAATATGCTGCACTACAGCCCTATTTCCTCTGAAAAATTCTTTCCTGTTTTGCGTAATTCCTAAGGTTTTTTTTTTTCTGCTGCCTTGATCCTGGATCTCCATGGCTGTGCAAGGGTTGAGCAGAGGAGCAGATGGCAGCTTGTTTGATGCATTTCACAAGGCGAAGTCAGTTGCTGAAATAACAGCCCTCCTTCAAAATACTATTAGTCTCCTTGCCACGTATCATTGACAGGCCTAACTGTGAGCAAGGGTTAAATTCAGATCCAAGTTTAAATAAATCCTGCATAAGTAAGAAGGTCAGCCTGCGTGGATCTCACTGTCAATTGAAGGTGACAAATTATCTTTGCACAAACAAGTAGCCTGAGGCCAGAATCTCATCATTATAAGAATAATCACCACAGTTGAGCTTTTCAAGAGATAACTTGCTGATTTCTATGCATATAGCTTGTCAAGACAGACTCTATACTTAAAAACAAACAAAAAAAAAACAATACCAATTTCAACACAAACCTAATTCTGTGATGTTTAAATTAGGTATTTCTCTTTGCAGTCAGTGTCACACTTTTTTTTTTTAAGAGCCATGCATCTGCTCTAGCATGGGCTCGTGCATGGGAAGTAGTGCCTGCGCCATGGAGCATCTCCTGCTCTGGCCTTGTTCTTCCCTTTGGCTCCTCTCCGGTCCTTCTCTCTACACTTCTTCCCTTTCTTAAACAGCAAAACAGGGTCTTCAGTACTTAGAGAAAAGCAAAGGTGGGAAACTTGCACGAGCAGCACCAAAGTTTTTTCAGAAAAAGTACTCAAAAAATACAGCTTCTTATAGACTCTGGAACACTTCCAAAAAGAAAGTTATTAACTTGCAATTAATTGTTTACAATAGGAGCAGTATTATCCAATATTACAATTTCTCTGGAAATATCACGAATCTAGAATCTTATTGTACTGATATTTAGCAAGAAAAGGATGAACATTTTTCTCTGAAAAGAAGGTTTCTAGAAGTTTTTCCACTGCTTAGATTTCCACTGATAAAATTTGTTAAAAAGAGAAAAAGATTTTATTTGTTATTCCATCATTAAAGCCTTTCTAATACACTGCTATGTCTTAACTATGGCTTTATACCTCTTTTGTTGAATACACATAATTAATAGCAGAAAAAGAACACTGAAATGGACAAATAAATTTGATGGGCGTGGCGATGTGTTTCTCAATATCTGTTAAGACAACTGGAAAGTTCTGATAATCAGCTTCTCATAGCCTTGCCCATCAGGGATTCTTATTTGCCCTTCACTGTTCCTATTTTCTTCTTGAAGCTTCCTAAACTCACCTAGAAGGAAGGGAGTGGCCCCACAAGGCTTTTGTTATGCTTTTCCCTGTAAACACACCCACATGAGCTGGATTGGCCACAAACCTTCAGGCTCACCGGGGTACTTTTTCAGCTTATTTTAATGCTTTCTTGCTGATTTCAAAGGCTATATGTGATACTATTGCTTACAGTATGTGCATACAACACATGGTATTGTTTTCCAGATGATCTAAGCACAGCAAAATGCACTGACTGAAACTCTTCTAGATATTTGCTACAAGTAAAGCAAGGAACAGCTGTGGGAAACTCTTCCTGCACTAACTGGACCATTCAATTAGTCTCATATGTTCAAGTTACACGGTGTTTGACAGTAATGGCATGAAAGTAACTGTGATATAACTACAAAGCATTGTTTGAAAATGGCAAGAGAATAGTTCAGGTATTGAATGAGCAATAAAGCAAAGACTGGAGAATGTCAGTGGTCAGGTGATTTACATTCTTACAATCTTGCAAGCAGTGACATCCATAAAGACAAAACCTTAATCAATACCTGCTGCTTAGCTTTCCCACGCATGTCTAAATCAAACAATTCATCTCAATCCTGAAAGAGATGCTGAGATCGCACTACTGCAAAACACATCTTGGATGTAAAGCAGGACGCTCTTAGATGCAGTGAATCCCTCCACCAGAGTGTGTTCCTGTGGTGCTCCCTGCAGGGTGTTTCAAAGCCAAGGCAGAGGCCGACTGGCCACCATTTTTTTTTTGTTTTCTTATTGCTCGGCATCATAAACTCCTCCTCTGGCTGGCTTGGCTAAATACAAGATACCAAAAGTATCTGAAAACCCAGCAGCACAGTTGGACAGAGGAGCACGTTTAAGAATGATACAATGATACTATGATACAATTTTCCACTGTGCTCAGTGATAGGCTTTTGGAGCCTGTTCCATCACCTAATGTCAGTGACTTCAAAGCTGAAGAGAAGCTGATAGAAATCATAGAATCACTGAATTGCTCAGGTTGGAAAAGACCTTTAAAATCATCAAGTCCAACCACAACCTAACCATATCACCCTAACAACTCTACACTAAATCATGTCCCTGAGCACCACATCCAAACGGTTTTTAAACACATCCAGAAACTGTACCTCAACCACCTCAGCTGAGGGCTAAGGGATCCATCCCCAAGACTTCTAAGGAGGAAATCCTTACCTTTCCTCTGCCAAGAGGTCAGCTCTGCCACAAGTCCCCAGCTGGGGGCACAAAAGGATACTGTTGCTTAGGGCTATCAGCCCCTTCCAGATGGCTGAGTGGAGCTGTTACCTTGATCCAGCACTACTTACCAGAGGTACATGCATCTTTGTTACGGCAGCTGCTTAACGCATACGTATGTATGCCTCAAACACTGGGGCAAGTATAACATATCTAGAGCACATACATACGTAAGCTGAGCTTTGCTGAGGTAGTGGATGACAGAATAAATCTAAAAATGTTTCAGCCCCTCTTTGAAGAGAAATTTCCTTTCTCAGCTAGCACAATTTATTCAGTAGAGAAGTCACTGGGTTTAAAAGCAGGATGACTCACACTTGTTTAGAGGTTATAAATTATCTGCAGTTATGGATGACGTTAGAAAAACTGTCAAGAAGGTTTAAATTGTGTTCTTTGAAGGTGCAGTGAAGTGAGGGCTAATGTTTTAATTTCTGAGAGCAGCTAGTTGAGCATTCAAATCAAAGTGACTTGGCTTTGCCCGTCATCATTTTATCAGTGTACACCACTTGCTAACAAGGATCTTTTAAATCTAAGGCAGGGAGTTTTATAAAGAAACTTGCATTGTTTAAACAAATAAAAAACACAGTAACAATTGTCTTGACATTACATTCCCCCAAAAAGGCCCCTTCACACTACTATTTTATAGCCAACATAGAGCTGTGGTTGAGAGGACTATACAATTACCATAATCATGCCAACAACACTCGTAGGAAGGTTGTTTCTTAGTCCTGACAGTATAATTAGAGAAGCACATTTATCTACCACACAGAGCAATACACTCATTAATGTCTCTGGTTCCACTGCATAACATGGTTGGGTACCGAGGCCAGCAAGGAAGGCTACATCACACCACCAGTAACAGCTGCTCTTGGTCTCTGCTGCTCTGTGGTGGTCTGAGCTCAGCATGGTCCAAGCTACCAACAGAAGAAAATATACAAGACACTTTTTTTATGCCAAGTGGCAGCGTCCACATGCCACAGCTTTTGCACCCTGGCTCTTGGCTTGTTTTCTGCATGTTCTGAGTGGTCTCCCTGATTCTGACTGCAAATTTTCCCTTTCTATCCCCAGCCAGAGGAGGAAAAGCAGAGCAAATGCACAAAACACACTGACCTAAAGCTCCTCCCCCCACTGCTCCATAGAAGCTGAGCAAAAGCAAACTAATTAGATGACAATTAATTACAATTTGCACAACTTTGTTACCATAAATTGAATAATTTTTACTCGAGATTAAAGGACTGAAAAACTGAAAAACTATACTGAACCTTTCTTGAATTTTTCTTCTTGGCCAAGAAGAATTTTTGGAGAATTTTTGCAAGGCTTTCTTTCAGTGCTTCATGCGAGGATCTGATTATGTATTTTAATTCATTTTTCCTGTAATTTGTCTAAAAAGCTGAGTCACATGAATATTTAAGCTACTTTAATTTCATCAAATCTTCTACAGGAACACATAACATTTGAGCTGCAATTTGGGGCACTGAACTCAACGCCCACTGGTTTAAATGGGACTACACATCTTTGGAGGATGAGTAATTGCAGAACTGATTCCAGTCTCCTCCACAAAAGCAGCTAAGAATGTATGTGCTTGCTTCAATCTAGAGGTCTAAGGAGCTCGTACTCAGCACAGCAATCTTCGTCATGCTCAAGGATGTAGTCCAAAGCTGACCTAGCAAGCAGCAGCAGTGCTTCAAAGGAGTTGTTCCTCCGCTGCGGAGATGTGGTAATTCAGCACCGAGATTTCTTGATGTGATAAACTAATTTGTCTTCATACCCTCAAAAAAAAGACCATGAGCATTCATTTCCTTCAGCAGAGGGGACAGCAATATCTTAAGCCATAGTAACTGCCTCCATAAGGAAACAGTGTTCTAAAACAGAGACCACAAGGCTCTATGCCAATCCAGCCGTAGCCGATACCTGCTGCGCCATACAGTGAGCTCACCATCTGAAATGTCCATCCGATCACCAAAACAAAAAATTGCAAGACTGATTAGCATTCCTAAACACTGTGCCTGAGGCTGAGGTGGCAGAGGCACACACTCTCCCAACACCTATTTTATTTAGGATCGAGAAAAAGGGTTAAAAATATTCTCTGATTCTCCATCATGGAGAATTACACACAAAAATCATTTTGATTTGCTCTGAATTCCAAACAGTACACACACTGAAGCTCTGCATGACAACCAATACACCTACCCCTTAAAAAAGAAATACCTGCAGTGGCAGTGCTTGCTTGTCACACACCACAGTCAGGAGGAGCCAGGATTGCCTGAGGGGTTTTAGATTATTATTTCATTCTTTCCAGAGTATTTCCTTACTACAGCAATATAAGTGGTGCTAATATCCTAAAAGTTAACAATTCTCTGCTACTGTGTTTGGAGCATGAGATACCTGCTTTACTGCAAATTTGGCAAATCCTTTCCTTCAGGAAGACTGACCTGAAATCTCAGTCATCATACGGCTGTGGATCAGGATATTTTGCTGACTGCTCAGTATGCTTCTTGTTTTGCTGTGAAAAAATGCTCTGGTGTAACACTGTATTAATGCATTACTTGAGTTGGTATCTTTAAAGTTTCACCTTTAAAGTATGATCAAAACCACACATTAAAAAAATGAACCAAGAAGCTCACAGCGAGTCTTAGCATATCAAAACTTCTCAATCCAAAAATTCTTCTATGTGGGAACTGTTTACTCCATAAATCTACTGACATCTGAGACCAAGGGATTTCAAAGAAGGGTCCATTATAATAAATGGCCACAAATTTGACAGCGCTATTGGCAAGTGTCAAAATAAAGGAACAGTGTACACTGAGATGAGCCTAAGTCGGACAGTGCCTTTGAAAAGTAATGCTATTTAAAGATAGAAAAAAATGGAGGAGGCTTTCTGTGCCTGTAATAGAACAAGTAACTACAACCTGCTGCTACAAACAGAAATGAAGCTGAATCTGGATATCTGACAAAATCCAATCCAGTGTTTAAAACTAAACCAAATCTAAATGGTCTTTGCATTTATTTGCTAACTACTTGCACTTCATAGCAGATGTGTGAATGCAACATCCATTCTATTAATAAATTCATTGCTAACATCTGTATTTTCCACAACTACTCTCCAAGGAACATGACTGAAAAGAATCTCTCCCTAACACCCAGCTATGAACTCCTTTAGTTTGGACACACTAGTTAATTTGCTGCAGCATGTCTCATTACAGTCAGCCCTTCTCTAAATCATGTCAGCTGAGAGTTCCTCCATTCTTACAAATTATTATAGGTAATTTACTTCCACACAAAGAAATCCAGTGAGGTGCCTTTTTTCTGTTTCACGGGGTTAATGTCCCATCACAATTGTGGTATAATTAACACACACATACCTGGTCCTTAACATCATTTTCAGTAATATATGAATCAAATCTTAGAAGAATTAGCAATAAACTGCCTTCTAGACAGCATTATCATCAGTAAAGGCTTCTATTTTTTCCCTACCTCAGAACTCAAAGCTGAGATCTGAGCAATTTGAGCTTGAAATGCAATACAGTCTTTGCTTGAGACCTCTCCTGTCTGACATCTGAACTCCACTGACACAAGCTCACACAACCAGAAGCTCTGTGTAAGCTTCAGAAAAGGGAGAAGATGTGAGAGATTGGCTGCTGCTCATCTGTAGACATGGATGCAAAGAGCCTGGTCAGGATCATGTCTGCTGAGCAACGTTTGTAATATGCAGGCAAAACTGCTCTGTTGTGATGTTCTGATTTCAGCTGGGACAGAGTTGATTATCGTCACGGTCTGTAGTATGATGCTATGCTTTGGCATTAGGAGGAAACAACGTTGATAACACCAATGTCCTAGTTGTTGCTGAGTAGTGCTGTACAGAGCCGAGGCTATTTTAGCTTCTCATACTGCTCTGCCAGTGAAGGAGGCTGAAGGGGCTTCAGGAGCTGGGAGGGGACAGAACCAAAACAGCTGACCTACACTGCCCAAAGAGATATCTATGCTATATGACATCATGCCAAAACAATGACAACAACAACAACAAAGTAGAAAAAGGTGGAGAGTTGGCTGGGAAGCAAGGTCAAGCACTCCTTCCATTCTGCTTTAATTCAATCTTTGCATCTCACTGATCACAAGACACTTCCTTTGCCTTCTCCTTGCAGGCACAGGCAACTCTTCCTCGTTGTTCCTGCAGAAAAGGAGTTAAACATAGCCTCTCTTGCACAGAACTGGAAGTCCATACTTTATGTTGTATGCTGAGACACTTCTTCAATGTATGCAAAGCACAGACACTCAGATCAGCTTGAATACTTCTGTCTGCAGTCAGCAGACTGTCTCACACCAACATGTTACTCAAAATCACAAGTCTATGGCTGCCTATAAAAAGCTCTGTGCGGCAGCAAAAGCAAGCAGCAGTGCTGCAGTACATTCTGGTCACCATCAGAAAATCTGGCTTCAGAAAATGTGCCACCTCCTGAGCTCTGGGGAGCTGTGCAGAAAAAGGAATCATTAATTTCTTATTAAAATTTTTAAATGGTAAAATATATTGAGCTCTCTCTCCTAATATATTTGGGAATTTATCCCTGTCTCCAAGCTGTAGGATCCCTACTCATTAATGCTCTGTGCTGGTTTTCACACAGTCATGCATTTGATAAAATCAGCCTTGTTTAAATAGCTGAATCCAGAGCAATAAAATAGGTGTTCAGCTCTTACTGCTTTATCTGCTCCGTTTTACCCTTTGCTCAGTTACTGGTTGGAACTCCACAATATATTTCTCAATTACTAAACAGGGCTTGGGTATGCTAACATTTTCTATGACTTGTTAATACCTTATTTAAGCACTTTATAAAAGTGGTGGGTGGAAGTAACTGTTCACTAGCAGGAAACTGTATCCTTCATATGTTATACTGATACCACATAATCCCAAGGACAGCTGAGGCTGGCAGGGCCCTCTGTGCCCCTCTGGCCCATCCCTGCTCCAGCAGGTACACCCAGAGCAGGGGCCCATGGCCAGGTGGCTTCTGAACACCCCCAAGGAGGAGATCCCACAGCCTCTGGCCAACCTATGCCAGTGCTCCGGCACCGCACAGCACAGCAGTGCTGCCTGGCCATGCACTTTTGTGCAATTTCATAAACAGGTCATCATAAAGATTACAATGCACATACTATCCTACTAGCAGCAAAGAGAAAAAACAAAGAAACAAACAGCCTTCATCTCCAGTAGGGTTCTGTTCCAAAACCTGCTGGCATTCAGCTCCCTTGACCACAGCTGATTTAAGTAGCCCATCCCACAGTAAAATAGTGCACAAAAGGCTCAGAGTCATGCTTTCCGCTTGTCCCTTCTCTTCAGTTGTGCAATGGAAGTCTTGGACAGTTTGTTTTAGAAATAAAATAATTTTCAAAATATTTCTTCACTCACAGTTTTGTTGTCGTTCTTGTTATTATTGTATTTCTGAAAAAAGTCTGAACTTAAAAAAAAACCTAAAGCACCTGGGTCGCCAGTTTAGGATAGCAATACTTTCGGTCATTCAGGAGCATGAGATGTTTTCATACAGTTTTCAGTGTGGGTAGTTCTCTCCACACTAAATTAGAGGCTAACTGGCATTAGTAACTTCAGAAAGAGCAATGACTTCAGCTTCTGCGACCGCTGGCATTTTGGAGGTGCAAACCACTGTCAATTCCAAACGTTTACAAGAGCATACTGCACCTGATTTACTGCTACTGTCTCCGTGGGATGTAATTTTCTAAGAAAACTCTAAAATGTGTAGGAAACAAGATTCAGAACAAAAGGAATTTCCAGCATTATGAAACCACATGAATAATTATCAATCTTGATGTGAAAGACATTAACAGGCAGCTACCATGAATCTCTTTAAAATTATCTTAAATCTTTCTAAAAGTTCTGTGCCTGTCATGATTTCAAAGTAAACATGAAGCTAGTACACATGAAACCTTTTGGATACTCTGCATATGCTCACAGCTTCCTGAATTCCCAAATCCCTGCTTTTTACACAGGTTTTTATCAGCCCAGTTACACACCTTGGTGCCAGGAATTATGCCAACTGCAACACACTGCACACACATTGCTGTGAGAGAGGAGCATGTGTCTGATTTACTGTCCACTTGCAGAATGTTTAAACACAGTGGCTTCTTCACCAGGTTGGCATCTCCAGACATTGGAATTGAACAGTAATGGTCAGTTTGCTACTCTATACGTTCAACAGCTTGTCAATAGGTATTTGCTATTACATTCATATTTTTGATCAAGCATTTGCAACTGAGCAGTCAAAACCCCAACAGCATTTTTAATGGCTACAAAAGTGCCAATCTCACTCTCCAGGAAGCCTCTGTAAATCAGGATGTAAAAGAGTATCAACAGCAGTCCTGGGCTTCTCATCACAAACAGCACACAACTTCATGAGATTACATGGACCTTTCTAATTTCATGCAGAGCCTTAGAAAAGTGTAGGCAGACACAGACCAGCTAAGCAGATGTATCTGTATGTAATATCAGAACAGGTGCTTTTTCTTTTTCTTTTTCTTTTTTTCCCCTCTCAATATTGTTTCCCCTGCATGTTATATATCCAGCCTAACTGTAACACTACCAGAGCTGCTACATTGGCCTGAACAACTCTACAACTCTCCTCTTACCCCCAGGGGTAGCCAAAAACTTCAACTTAAGAAAGAGCATAAGAAAAAGGGCAAACATATTATCCCCCAGCATCTACCTTTCTGAAAACTCATGGTTTAGGGACTTGCTGAATAGATCAAAGGGATTATATCTGGTCTACTGTTTTAATCCTTTTTTCAAGCCAGTTGTGCTTTTGGTCATATGGGAACCTGTGAGAATGAATTCCACAATTTAATTCAGCTTGGGTGAAAAACGTTTTTCTCTGCTTCAAAGTTAAACAGCTAAATTTAATTAAATAGACATTAAATCTTGAGAACTATTACCAGTTTCCATTTTCCTTGCCACTCAGGGTTTTGTGCACTTCTGTATTTTACCCGTTCAGCTGTCTCTCAAACTGCTGGGCACCTTCTTACCCTCTCCTTGTAAGAAGGCCGTGCCACATCTCTGAGCATCTTTGCTTCCCTTCTCTGTTTCTGGGAAACAAAAAATAAACAAACAAAACTCCAACTAACGTCAAAATTGTGCAACATTCAGCATCATCCATCTCCATTGGTAATCGCTTGTCAAAGCAAACAAGAAAGAAGTGCTCAGAAACTTTCCTCACAAGCACAGACAGATGAAACTGGCACTGTAGTAACTTGTCAGGTTTTTATCTTTGCTGAGTTGCAAGTGTATCTGGAATTATCAGGAAAGCAAATCAAAGTAATTTCACTTTACTTGCTTTAAAACTCCTATATATTGTCTATCTCAGGAAGCAGAGCATTAGAATACTCCTTTAATGAAAGCATGATAAATTACAGCAGTACAAATTAATTTAATACTTTGAACATAAAGCTATCCTTGGAAAGCATCATTTGAAATAAAGATATTATATTTGAGTGACATGGTAAATATTAAGACCTTGAGTTGCAGCATTAATAACAATTATACATTCTGGAGCCTTCTACAGCATTTAAGCATAACCACAGGGTGAATCTGTCTGCTGGTGACAAACAACTGCAGCTGAACTTACACAGTATAAGAGTGCCTGAAGGCTTGTATTTTCTGCTTCAAAGAGCCATTTCTGTCACCACGGAAAAAAATGATTTGCCTTTTCCAGGATACAGTATAGAGCTTCCCTTCAGCTGGTTAGCAAATGGACATCCAGACTGCTCATTTTCCAACTATGAGAAGAATGATAGACCACCATCTGACTTATTGTTGCTATTTCCCAGTGTTTCTGGATATAGCAAAGGAAAATAAAAACCACCAAAAAAAATGTATGACATGCCACCAACACAAGAAAAACCAAACAAAATCTTCAGAGAGCTTCTGGACTTTAAGAAGTTCTTTCACCATCACCCTTTCCTTCCAAGACCACTAAGAAACATCCACCCAATTTGCTTTGAAGTCTAAATTAACACAAAGCCTGTCACTCTGTCTAAACAAGTGGGTCAAGGAGGATTTCAAAGCTCCATGGTGCCCTCTGGTTGGAAGCCAAGCCATACAGCAATGCCTTCACCCAGACCATGGTTATTTATTTGAGAAGGACACAAGGCCAAGTAGGTGAGAAGGGACAATGGTAGGACTCAGGTCCTCAACAGGGACAACAGTAAACCCAGAAGCAACACACAGTAACCACTTAGTCCAGAAGCAGCCATCATATACAGCATCAAATTTGCCAGTAATGGCTAAAAGCTGTAATGCAGGGCCCAACAAACCCTACAGGTTCTCTTTCAGCTCTTCTTACTACTCTACCCAAAAGGAATATATGGTCCAGATGAGAGTTAACAAACTTCATTTCAAATGAATTGAGTACTTTCAGACAACTGTGAACTAAATAGCTCTGTTCACATGTAGCAAAGACACACATCCCCATATGCCCATATGACATGAAGAAAGAGCCTGACTCCTAGAATATGCTGCATTTTGCAGCACGGACAGTGCTTCATCCAGGCTTCTCTGTGGTCAGTCTACACCCCTGGCCTTTTGAAGAATAAATCTTGAAACGAGATGCAATGGGACATAAAGTGATAGAATCAGCCTCTGAAAGAACATCTGCAGGTTTAAGAGAAAAGCAAGATGCACTGAAAAAACTTGCATGCAAAAAGAAAGGCCCTCTTCTCCTTCCTAATCACGTGTCTTCAAGGGAAGGAGCCTCAGACTTTAGCTACTAAACAAAAGAATATTAAACCATGTAGACCAAGTTCTTGTATTTTTCATCAAAGTTCTCCACTTATAGGTTTGATTATACTCAATTCAAATATTCCAGTCTAAGACACTAAACGAAAAATTGGAAAGATAAACAGCCAACAGCAATGAGTAAGGCACTGCCAGTGCCTAGGGCACCCCTGCTAACAGAGTGCCTGTTAGGTGAAATATGCCTGGATGAACCTAGTAGGTCCCCAGGTAAAAGATCTGGAATAAATAGGGTATAATGTCAGAACTCTCATTTTAACAGCATCAATGCAACCTACAGAAGTTAAACTTGAATGAACACTAGCAACAATTTCTTTTCCTACAAATATTTTTCTGAATTTTTAGTCTCAACATGAACTCACACAGAGAACATAATTCTGCTAATATTAAAGGGCTTGGTAACATCATATTCATTCTCCTTTTGATCTTGTTGTGGTTTTGACCTTTTGGGCAGGCATAAACAAACAAGAAGCATAGATCTTAATTGTACTTTCATGCTCATCCTTTTAAAGCAGGTACTTCTATGCAAACAATACAGCCAACCAAACTCAGAATAACAGAGAAGTAACTGAGAAAAGCAGTGAGACAGCAGTAAATTGAAAGAGCAATCCATTCATTCCTACTGTGTTTGGAAGAGTTCTGGGGAGTGCACAGAAGGTATCAGAGCTTTGCAGACAGTAGTTTGCATTAGTCATATTCCAGATATGTCAGGAAGATTTTACAAGCACAAAATCTTTCAGTTTTGCATCTTTATCCACCTGTTGCTGTGCCCTCCCAAGTGTCACCGAGACTTCATCCTTCACTGCACAATGTCTAAGTTCTGCAACAGCCTCTGGGATCTCCTCAGAGCAAAGAGGGCCCTCCTGGCTGCTGCCACCAAGAATCCTTAATATCTCTGTATAAATCACTCCAAGTCCGTCAAAATATGTCCAGCCAACCTAGCTTGCATCATCACACTGCATTCATTGGTGTTCACACATTACATGCCATAAAAGAAATCAGCAGCACCAGCAAGGCACACAGCTCTTGTAACACAACAGCAGGCTGGACCAGGTGTGACAACAGCTTGTACTAACTGGGAACAGCTATTTTGGAATGAAAAGCTTCACCAGTGCTCTTCTGCCTCTTGGGAACGCTCTCAGAACAGGAAGGAATTGACTGCAGAGATGTGAGCCACTTCTGACCAGGTGGGAGCTCTCTTACCAGCTGCACCACCAAGTATGGTATGGTCATGCAGAACTTCCAGGCAGACAGGTTCAGGCTCCTTGCACAGTGCCAAGGACAGTAAGTCCTCTCAGACAGCAGTTGTATTCCTGCCTGGAGTTAGGGTATGACAGCACTGTATGCCCCCAAACAGCTTAAGTTTTCTCTCATCCTTTCCAGCCGTCAGCACAGGCTGCAGACTGTCAAGGGGTACCACAGAAGGGTAAAATGTCCACTGGCTGCTGCTCATGACAGCAAGGCCTGGGACACCCATGTCTCCCTGAAGCTCAGGTCAGGCTATGCAGAGAGAGCCACAGTGAGTACCTTGGCTGGGCACCCTCCCAAGGGCACTCGATGCTGCAGCACAGGCTCTTCTGATGAAATTCAGAAGGTATGAAAGAATTGCCAGAAAAGAAAGATCAAATATAAGCAACAGCATAACAAAGAGATGGGTATTCCTTACAATATAACTTCACATTGTTTACATGCTCTTCTATGACGACTGATGAACAAAGTCATTTTTCACTGATTTCACTAAGAATTGTACCATTGGATTAGTGGCAATAAGATCAAAGTAGTAATCTTATAAATAGATTTTAAACATGTTAAATTTTTTTATTAAGGTTGTTAGAAGTTTAGAAACACATTTAAGTCACGTAGGGAAAGTGATTTAATTTCTGTTTAGAAATAGGTCCAAGTAAATAATTCCTTCTGCAGGGGAATAATGGAAAAAAAATTGGGTCAGGCAGCTATTAATTTTCTTTCCTTCTTCACCTCAACATCTTAGAAACGTATAAGTTAATACATTCCTGCAGTAGGTTTATGAGAGCTCTTTACTCCCTGTCAAAAGCATATTCTTGTCCAATGCCCAAACACAAAGGCTGTACATTACGAATTCACATCCATCCTGAGATAACTGCACTTTGTTATCAAGTCATGAATGTATATATTTATATCCGAAAAAGGACAGCAATATATATCTTAGTCTCTGTGTTTGTTTATCACTGGGAAATAGAGGAAGACAGAGTCATGGCACCTATCTGCTGATTGATTTGACTGCTCCTGACAGAGTATGATTTACTCTCTTTGTTGATGGGGAAGTTTGTCAGCAGTTACAACCCAAAAAGGTGTGATGCGAGTGACTGCAGCTCTGTGTGCTAAGCAGGTTTTTGGGTTTTTTTTTGTCTGGTAATCTGGAGAAATTTAACATCGGGACATGCAAGAAGATCCGACACACTTCTAGAAAGATAATTTTTGTAATTCTCTTACTTGATTTTCAATGTAATATATTCCATGGATTTTCCTCCTCTAGAAAGAAATACGAAGTTAAAAGTTAGCTACCTGGGAGAGGGAAGCAGAGCAGAGAGAAATAGGCAGGAAGAAGGAAAACAAAAATGAAAAGAACACCTTAACTAAAGTTAACAATCTGGAGCTAACAGCTGCTAGGCTCTGTGCATCTGCGAGATCATGTGTATATATATGCCTGCTTTCCTAATGCCTCCACTGCTTGTATAGGGATCACATGTAGAAAAAGAAAAAAAAAAATCATGGAGGACAACGGATACACTACTAGAATGTAATAGGATTTTGTGGAAGTAAATCCTGACTTTGATGTTACACACACATTTCTAATCAGTATAATTTTTCCTAAATGCTAAGTTAAGCAACCAGAGCAGATATTTATTCTATTCATCGCAGTCACTAAATTATTATTTAGCTTCCTACAAGGGGTGCTTGGGAAAATATTTCTGAACACTGAGTCCATGGGAAACAAAGCAACAGTGCTGGTAACTGAGAAATTTCTCAAAATTTCTCATGTTATAAAACTGAAGAATAAGACAGACTAGAATATGCTATATTAAAACAAAAATGTTACCCAGCCTAACCTATGCATGGGATTATTCTTTGTCCAGAGAGACTGTTATCATTGTTTGATATCAAGATCAGTTCTGATGAACTGACCTGACTTACAGTACCCTGTATTTTTGCACTGGAGGTAGTGCCAGGACTTAGTGATGTATTTATCTGTATGTGAGGAAGCATAAGCAATGGATCACAAAACACAGCAGCTTATTTACAACCAATGAGACAGACTCATGTAAAAGTTTCAATGCTGGCTCTAAGCGGTCCATAGAAATAACACAAAAACTATACACAACACAGTAGTTATGCTTATTCTTTTCTTTTTCAAAAAGTTTTGTTTTTTTTTGAGTGTCTTCCATGTAAAAAACAGTTAAAGTCTTGATGTTGAGACTTGATACTAAAAGTGATGGCAGATACTTTTTTGTTTTAAATTTTGGTTTTAAATTGGGTCTTCTTAATAGCACCTGCAGCAAAGCAGTGTTTGTGGTTGGCTTATGACATACTACAAGCTGTTTTTCTTTAATCCTAAGGAATTTTAAGGATGGATTGTAATGCCATGTGAATCTACACCTCCTCTAAATTATTTAAAGGCTTCAGATGTGTACAGAGAATTGCACAGAGATCTGTGAAAAGCAACGTAAAGCAATTAGGAATTATACAGACAGGTATGGAACATATACTTAGTAACTAAATCATCCAGAGACTTTTCTGAAAAGTGTCTACAGTTTTACTCCAAGCTGCATTTTGTGGAAACAAATAAAATCACCATAGGATGTCTATGACATAAAGTGGGAGTTAAACAAGGGGAATGGAAAAAAGAATGGTACCTTAGGAAAAGTATTTTTACTTACAAAAGTTCTAATTTTTACTTCAGGACAAGAGGAACAAGTAAATCTGGTATTGTTACTGAAACCAGTAGCTCATCAGAGAACGCAGGGCTGTGACATTCTACCATATGGGTAGGATTTGATGATCTTTGGGTTCCTTCCAACTGAGGGTATTCTGTGATTCCACAGGTTTGGATGCTTGAAACGCAAAGCCTATCCACTTTCTGAGGTTTATTAAAAACAGTGCAGCTTCACAGGAAGAATCATCATCCTCTGTAAGGCCCTCACAAGTCAGGCAATGCAACTGAACCTTCTTTCATTATGCTGTCACAGACTTACCAGTGCAAGACTCTCTCACACAAAATCACACAAGACTTTGTTAATCATCTTCAACTCAAATAAAATGTTGTTTGCCTTCTATACAGAACAGAGCCGGTACATAAATATATTATAACTTTAAGGAAGAAGAATGTGCAATTTTTTTTAACACAATTACAGACAGGCAATAAATACCAATCTGTGTAGTGAGCTTCCTATTGATGGGCCTAGGGTCATGGAACTCTGCTTTGTGATTGCACTGGTCCTGGATGGGATAGAGTTGATTTTCTCCCTAGCAGCCGGCATGGCGCCACATTTGGGACTCAGGATGGGAATAAGGTCGGTGACACATCCTTCAGTGCTTCAGTGGCTGCCGAGCAGCGCTCACACTAAGCTAAGGACTTTTCAGCCTCTGAAACCGCCCTGCCACCTCGGGGCTGGGAGGGGCACAAGGACCGGCCTGCCAGGCAGGGGGGCTGGAACTGTATGATCCTTGAGGTCCCTCCCAGCCCGGGTGATTCTGTGATTCTGTGACCGGGACAGCCGACCCAGACACGTCCCGCACCACACGGCCCCGTTCCAAAGCACGCAGGAACCAAAGCGCGTAAAGGCCACGAACGGCGCGTCCAGCCGCGCTGAGGCAGAGCGGGGCCGCCCCCTGCTGACAGCCCCGGCCCCGCCGCGGAGAGGCACCGCGCAGCCCGCCGCTCAGCGCACGGCCGTGCCGCGGGCACGGAGACGGAGCGCGGGAAGCGGGCGCAATCTGCGCACGCCGTACCCCCACAGCACATTTTCTTCACAGTGCGCCGAGCTGGCTTTATCGATGAAAGCCACAACAACACTTGAGTTCTGCGCTAAGGCTTCCAGTTTTTGGTATGTTTGATAAATAGGAAGCTGGCTCGTGGGAACTGGACCTGCGTGTGGCACGGCCCTGCTCCTGTCGGGACACGAAGAACAGCTGCAGCAACACAGTTTTGACTGTAACGGGCTGCAGGTGGCGGATGCCAACGCTCCTGATTCCCAAAAGACGCCAACCTGGTGTCTCCTTGTCTGTGTGGTGATTGTCCCTCTCTACTCGGCTCTTGTGAGGCCCCATCTGGAGTACTGTGTTCAGGTGTGGAGCCCTCAGTATAAGAAAGACATAGAGATTTTGGAAAGGGTCCAGAGAAGGGCGACTAAGATGATCAGGGGACTGGAGCACCTCCCCTATGAGGACAGGCTGAGGGAGTTGGGTTTGTTCAGCCTGGAGAAGAGAAGGCTGCGGGGTGACCTCATTGCAGCCTTTCAACACTTGAAGGGAACCTACACCCAGGAGGGGTGTAAACTCTTCAAAAGGGCTGACAATAGCAGGACTAGGGGAAATGGATTCAAGTTGAAGGAGGGAAGATTTAGGTTGGATGTTAGGGGGAAGTTCTTTACAAGGAGAGTGGTTAGGCCCTGGAACAGGCTGCCCAGGGAGGTTGTGGATGCCCCGTCCTTGGAGGTGTTCAAGGCCAGGTTGGACGGGGTCCTGGGCAACCTGATCTAAATGTGTATGTTTGGTGGCCCTGCCAGGCAGGGGGGCTGGAACTGTATGATCCTTGAGGTCCCTCCCAGCCCGGGTGATTCTGTGATTCTGTGAAAACGGCCAACCACCCTGCAGGGACCAGGAAACACCCACCCACCCTGAGAAACTATCTCCTTTGGGAGAAAGACTGTAGCAGAAATACCTGTACATGAACAAAGAATATAGAACTGTACCCACCAGGTAGCACAGGCATCAGTTTGCTTGTGCCGTGCCTTGCCTGTTCCAACTGTGTGAAGATCCATGGCTGGAAACCACGTGTGAAAGCAGCTCTGTTCAAACAGATCTAAATTGAAGAGATGCGCAGATGCTTCATTTGTTTCAGAGCCTCTCACAGATTCCTGCACCCACAGCTGGGGAGCTAAGGAAATTTCACGCGTACAAAATCTTTGTTTCTATTCCTCAGAATCCACTTCTGCAAGATCCCTCTTGCAGCACTGCCCTTGATACCGTGGGTGAAAGTCTTAAGGCAATTTTGGCAGGGTCCAATGAAGTGAGGAGCCTTATTAGCACACTGAGAAGTCTGCAGTTCTATTTGTAAAAACAACCATAAATAGGTGGTGTAGTTTTAAAATGGTAATAAGCAAGGTTTCTCAGGCACCTGCAAATGTTCCCAGACATCCCTTCAAGTCTTCATACTGATGACAGATTTTAGTCAAAAGGGTTTGGTACTAGTGGGGAAAAACTTGAATATAGTGTTCTGTAGGCTGGGAGGGAAGGGACAACATGCACTGGATGTGTTATGTGCCACCCCACAGGTCTCCCTCACTTCACGCTTCCTTCTTATTATTATTTCTGGGAGTCATTCTCAAGCACAGTTTCTCAGTCTCATGAACTCCTTCACCTGATTCTTGCTGCTGCCTACACTTGCTGAAGAGTTAAATGCAGTCTTGTGGGAGCTCAAAAGCAAAAGCAAAATGACAGCTGTCAGATGTGTGAAACCTAGCAGGAATTTGGAATGGGAGTAGGCTCATTGGCTTTTTGTTAAATCAAGTACCTGTAATCTGCTGTCAGGTAGCATATTATTCCTATCATCTTGAAAGTCATAAAACATCTTCAATACAAAATGCAGCTCTTGTTTACAGCAGATCCAAGTTGACACAGGCACTCTCATAAACCTATTTCCCAAATTATGAGGACACTCAAAATCTGACACAAACCTCATAAACATGTACGAGAGACATACTCTGCACTAGGAAGGATTGACAGCATCTCAGGTGATGACTTTTGCTATTTCTGAAAGCCTGTTTGCATGCCTTCATGTGTGCCATACAGGCACAGCACTAGACTGGAGGCTGAACACCACCAGCACCTGTCCCAAGGAATTGCGTACCACTTTCCAGTATGTGTTTGAGCTAAGCACGCCTTTGTCAAATTTGCTCTTCTACATATAGGTAAGCAGTCTGAGGAGCATGAGGAAAAAGACTTTGCTAGCATCCATTGCCAAATGAGCAGAAGACAAATGAAAAGGGCATCTAGGGGGACCTTTAGCTTTTCCAGCTATCACTTCTAAAGCTGACTGACATTTTTATTCATTTTCAGCAAGACATTTTGTTCCAAATGTGTCATTTTTTCTACCACCATCAGCGCAGGCAGCGCTAGATGCACACTCGTGTCAGGAGGCTGGAAGATTCAGTAGATTTCAAAAAATATCTTCATGACAGACTAATCCTATACAGAAAAAAAAAGGGAAGCAAACAACCTGATTCACTTAACTCTGAGGCTTCCAAAAGTCGTCGTCAGTCAGGTCTGAAAAGAGACTAGATATTATCAAAACTTGACAAAATATTTGTTTTTGAGGTGGTTTGTTTTTTCTTTTTCTTTTTTCCCCCACAGAATTAAGCTGCTTCATCAAGGCTGATATGTTCTCCAGGGATTGATATTAATGAAAAGGTTTCTCTAGTTCACAGTTCATTTTTGTCAATTGCAAAGATGTTCAGTAAAAAAATTAATCTTTCCAATCTGAAAACAGATACTTTCACACAATTTCATCTCGTGATGCTGATATGAAAGTTTTGGATCTGTTCCAGCACAGAGCAGAAATGCACAGCAAAACGAACAACTGTATTGTTCAGAAAGCTCATCTTGTGTATCCTAGCTCCGTGTCAGCCTGGCCTTTCTGCAGTTGGGAGCATACAGACATTGACGTAAGTACCTTTTTGTTTGTATGCACCACAGCAGATTCTCAGTCCTGTTCTAAGCCAGTTTTTAGAAACAAACATGCGAAGACATTCCTTTGGAGATCATTATTTAAAAGGCAGTAGGTGTTCTGACAGTTTCTATGTGGCCCAGACAACAGATAAGAGCAGCATTTTCACATTTCACCATCAAGCAGTGGATGTGGACTCCGCTCCACTTTGAGATCTATATCCAGGCCTTATGTCTGTACTACATAAACCTGTCAGATTTGAGGTATGTGAAACTAACCTATACTGCTGCCATCCTCTCTCATTTCTGACACTAAAAACCGATGCATTTCATTGATGTAATATTTCCTCCCACAAAACTCCACATTTCATATGTGATTTATTGCATTGCCTAACTGACATGTTAGAACATGTCAGAACAGGACAGGCTGTGGTGCTGTACAGACCGGTTACCACATGTCTCCTACAAGCATTTAATGCTCTAAAGGTCTCCTTATGGGAAAAAATACAATGTTCTTGCTGGTTATACTCTTCTGTCACAGCCTGTTGCGTGATCCAGTGCACAACAACAGCTAACTTATGAAAGGATAAAAGGATGTTAGGCTCAACCCAAACCTGAGATTTCATGTGTGACAGCTGGACAAACTATCCTTGGCCAATAGAAAGAACAAATGACAAAAAGGAAACAAAGGAGGAAGCCCAAGCCCAGCAGCAAAGGTGTCAGCAACTGACTTATGGAGCAAAGTATTGTTCAGACACCTTACTTTGCACACTACAAAAATACACCTGGTCCAAAGGTGTAAGAGGTCTAGTTGCAAATACCCTTTGAAAAGTTTTACATCATAACACTCATTTCAAGTCCACAGTTATTCTCTTCTTGAATGGCACTCTAGAGAAAAATGAAACTTCTGATATGATGTAGCCACAGCAGCAGTAGCTTCATAAATATCTATTCCCAGTGCAGTGATATTTTACTAATAGCTTTGTCAGGAATCATAGGGCCTCTAATTTGTGCTTTCCAAATTCCTCCCCTGTAGTTACAGATTTGAAAAGCACCACAAATGCAAAGAACATGAAATAGCGATTTCTCACTGAATTTCTAGGGCACCTGATGCATAAGATTTATGTTCAGCACGACAGAAAATTGTTCACAGTGGCAATTTAAATTGGAGAGAGTTACTAAGGTAACAACTGTCGTCATCCCAAATGAGGATGACCCTATCAAGGGTAGAGAAGACTCAAATAAATAAGTAATCTTTACACTGAAATAAGTTTCCAGAGGTGAGCCTGTTCTGACTAAAAATCTCTCCATCTCTGCTGCTAATGTACATTTTCTTTCAGTGTGCACTCCTACTGCCCACGCAGATACAGAAACTTGCAGTTACTGAGCTTACGCTCAGAATAATGAACAAGTAGGAAACGGCTGTCATGTAGCTAAAAATAAGCTATTTCCCATTCATGCTATTGTTGCTGCCGTGTCACACCATTCACATGCATAATGGAGTGGGAACCAGTTTGCCTGTAATTCCCTTCTTTCCTAAGCAGGCATATCTTTGTTTTATCTGACAACTAAATATTTAAGCTCTCTGATGGCAGAAGATACATGTGCTTCTGATTCACTCTCGTGTTGCTGTTGCTATACCCCAGCACCACAGACAGAAGAACACATGACAGCTAGACCAACAGTTTGCCTGTGAAAGTCAGGCACACTACGTCAGGATCATCCAGGCTGCCATCACTCACAGACTGAGTAATGCCTTTTTCTCTTTAAAAGCATATTCTGCTAGTTCCTGAGCCGTCAAGCTGTATTTATTTCTTCACTCAGTCTTCAATGTCTTTACAATAAGGGTCGTGAAGCACTGGAATAAGTTGCCCAAAGAGGTGATGGGTGCCCTATCCCTGGAGATAGTCAACGTTAGGCTGGGCAGGGCTCTGAGCAACCTGATCTAGCTGCACACTGCAGGGGAGTTGGACTAGACGACCTTTAGGAGTCCCTTCCAACTCAAATAATTCTGTGATGCTATGAAATGCCTAAATAAAGCTCAGCAACTGCAGCCACCAAGCATTAGGCTTCTGCGAGCAGAAGGGAGATTTGTGGATTAGAAGTACTTTGCCTGCTGCAAGATGGATGAAGAGATCACCGCCATCTCCTTGCAAAGTGTTACTGAGGAGAATACCACAGCAGTGGAAGTTTTCAGATATGTTCCAGGTTCTTTCTCATTTATAAGACAATCTTGCCCCAAATACTCAGATTCCTCTTGAATCACTGATGTAGTGGGACTGTCATGTATACCTGCTCTGTCAAGTTGCAGCAGGAGCCGCTCTTACAGGAGGAACATACACTCACCTAATAGGCAGGAATTGCTGTCCGACCTCTACAAAAGTTGGAAAATTTTCATAAATGATTGTTTTTCTCTTTTCTTAGTCTTCACTATCAAGGAACGTCTTGGTTTATAACTCCAAACAGAGTTAATGGCTTTTTGATAACATCTTTCAGAAATAAGTAATAGCATAAACAATTACAGAAAATTAGTCTGGGGGAAAAAAACAAAACAAACAAACAACAACAACAAAAAAAGCAAAATCCACAGTCTTTAAATGCAGGTGAGACAACAAATGAGTATTTACAGAAGGAATATGAGAAGCAGGGAGGAGACAAGGATGCAAGGGGCAAGCAAATGCTCACACAATGCTCAGTGCTGCAGAGCAGCAGCAGCCACCCCAGCCCTGCAGGTGGGAGAATCAGAAATCAATAAATTGGTGCAGTGATTTTAGTTACAGTTTAGTGCAGCCCTCTGAGGATTAAAGTGGCCAGACTACCATTTCTAAGGATTTTCATGTCAGATTCATAAACATCTGATCTGTCAAGTGCAATTTTTACTCCAGAACAGAGGAACTAGAAGACTGAGACAGCCAGTAACATCTTTGCTGCTTATCACACTTCTCACAAAAGTCCACAGAAAAATCCCAAAGTAAACTACTCTTTCCCACAGTGGTATGTGCTCTTAAACTAGTATTTGCTCAGATGCCAAAAATGGATGCAAACTTATTCTTTCTCTTCTGTAACACTATAGTATATCAAATATTGAACTCTAACAAGTGAATAATTTTGCGGTAGAGTTGTAGAGAAATAATATATTGTAATGATAGTGAGCACCTAGTTTTTGGATAGAAGTTTTATGCAAGGACAGTCACTATTCGGACTCTGAACTACATCTCAATAAAATCCCATTTCAAAAAATGAAATAAAATTTAAAGATATACTTTTTCCACTATTTGCTTAGGTCTTGTTCAACTACCAATGTGAACAGAATAGCTCCACAGAACAGTTCACTATGTCAACCTCAGTAAATATACATTTTTTGCAGTTTCTAAACTTTTCAATACAACTTCCTTTAAGTACAGACCGGCTTTTCATTTTTTCTCCTTTTCAAGTGGAAAAGCTACCAAACTAATATTCAAATGTGACTGCCAAGGGTTTAACCTCTCGTTTAAAAGAAAATTTAATTGAAAAGTTCATAAAATATTATGATATTTCTAGAAGTGTCTATAGACAATTCGAGGTTTATCTTGCGTTCATAATACTCAAAGGTTTCAGATGTCCACTGGCCATTGATTTTTATGTGGTTTTAAAATCAGACTATAAGCATTCCTAATATTTTGCCAGTTTTTTTTAGCACAATATGACATCTGCAATATTCGCTTGAGTGAGGCTTTTATTCCCTCTTCCATTTCTGCAAATGTGATGAGCAGTTTTTCTCCATTTCAAGGATTAATTTTGTAAATGACATTCTAAGCACTCCAAGCACAATGGAAGAAGTCAAAAATAAACCCGAGGGCAAGGGGCCAGTGCAGATGCACATAACTCTCAAATGCACTTTATTGCCCTGCTGACAGCTTTACACACCCCACGGAAAAAGGCCATAGAGACCACCACTGTGACAATAACTTTCTTCTTCAGCTGGAAGGGCATGCAGGTTTATGCAATGCAGCTCTGTTATTTTAATGGAAATTCTTAAGCATGGCCAGGAGATATGGGCAGAAGGCAGCCTATCTCCAAGGAGATCAGACCTTTAGCAAGGATATTGTGGGTTAAAAACACCTCTCAGAAATCTGTAAACACATAAGTGATAAATTCCTCTAGTTTCTACATCCCATACTGGTTGTTATGCCATTACTGTGAACTACGTCTCATCTTCAGCCTGCCAGAGTACAGAAATCAGGCTCTGAAAGGAAAACATCAGACACTTGAGGTTGCACAGACCTTGGAGTGCAACACCAAAGGAAAGCTCCACTCAGAGCCTGAGTGAACCATGTGGTGAACATGGGTGAACCAGTACTGCTTGGTTTGTTTTTGCATCTTTACTCACTGGGTATATACAGTTTGAGTTACCATTTCTATCATCATCTAACTAGTTTCATGATACTCAGAAGAGACGCAGTATCACGTTTCTTTTGGCTCAGATTCCCTCAGGCTCACTGCAGGAGCTGAAGTGAGGAAAAGCATCTGAAGGCAGAGCTCAGATCATCCAGCAGCCACAGGCAAAAGCACCCTGAAGGTAAGTGATGTTGCCCTCTCCATTTCCTGGGAGCAGATGGTGGAAAACTTTGGAGCAAATCGCCCTGCAGTGCCCCCTGCCCACTCTCCAGCCTAGAAAAAGTCTTGGTGCACAGGGCAGCACAAGTACCCAAGAATCAAACTACATCCAAGAAGATGCATCACTGAATGGCATCAAGGACATTAAGAAAACCTGATTCCTTGTTTATAGTCAACTGCTGTGTAACTCCTTCAAAGTCACCGACTCATCTTTCCAGTCCCACCCCATCCATTCACATAGGTCTTTTTGTATAATAATTCCAATATAGGAATGAGCATATTGAATCATGCCTGACAGTATTTCAATCAAGCGTTTTGCTAGAAGCACAAAAAATTGCTTTAGACAGAGGGTAAAAAGTCCCTTCCCACCTCACATGTAATTTTAAAACAGATTGTAAATCTTTGAATTTAAACACAAAAACTGTTTCAAAATATTTTCTCCACATTAAAATGAGGCAGTATTTACTATCATTCAAAGGTATCCTTGCCTACACAGGAAAATTCAGAGCCTCTAAGGTTCTTCATTATTATCATCGCAGTGACTTACGAATAATTAGATGCAAGAAAACTAATTAACGCCAGTCAACATGTTTTTCTGAAAGAGGTTTTGTCACTTTAGTGTTCTTTCCTTCTCCAAGATAATGTGGCTCAAAGGCTCACAGACAGACCTGGTTATCTAAAGCCATGGGTGCTGTCCCATGAAGGTCCTGGCCCAACACTGGAGTAAACAAATCCTTCTCTTTTCATTTACCTACTGGTTGAAATAAATCGCTGCCAGATTAGAACAGCATTTCTGATAATACACTTCATCATTTCTACTTCCTTCCTGAAAATGTAAAGAACAAAAGTAATCGTGTGACTGAAAAATAAGCCTTGTAATGTTAAATTAAAGAAGTTGAATCTACTCTGCTCATGAGGGAAGGATGAAAGGTGAACTGTCACTGAATTTATATAATTACGTATGGAAAGAGCTTAGAGGGAAACGTTTCCAATCTTGCAAACAAAGGCACAAGATTCAATAGCTGTAAACAGAATTTAGATGAAGAAAACCTTAAAAAGATGAAATTTCATGACAGTAGAAGTATTCAAACTTCTCAGAAGTTTAATGGAGGTGCGTGCCTGAGCAACTGCTGAGCCAGGCCCCTGCCCTTGAGGGTGACACTGGGCACCACCAACAGCCCTGCCCAGCCGGCGGCCTGCCTGGCCTCCCTACCAGCAACTGGGCCCCTCACTGGTGCGGCACCAGATCAAACATGGTTTTCACACAGCCCTAAAGCAAGAACCCCTCATCCCATCCTCCTCTCACTCCCCATGGTCTTTGAGAATTTCTGGTCTCTGGCAGCAGCCTGCATGCATTATCCCAGCAGCTTCCCATACTCTGCCCAGCACATTCACCTGACTTCTACAGTGCCCTTCCACTCTCCTACAGAAACGAGTTTCACACAGTGGTTCCTGATCTGCTTTCATCAAACAAGAAAGAGTGAACACAGTGGAAGATAGGAAAGTCGAAAGCAAAACACATGCACTCTGAGGTCCAAAAAATATTTTTACTTAGAGGACAGCTAAGGAGTTGTGCAGAAATTGAGGAGCTCTTCCACACTTTTCCAGCAACTCCATGACCTTCTTGTGCTGAGGGTCCCAGAACTGGATTCAGTGTTCCAGGTGGGTTTTCACGAGAGTAGAGCAGAAGAGCAGAATCACCTCCCTCAGCCTGCTGGTCACACTTCTCTTGGGGCAACCCAGGATACAACTGATCTTCTGGGCTATAAGCACAAATTGCCAGCTCATGTTGAATATTTCATCAATCGACACCCCAGATTCTTCTCAGGGCTGCTCTCAAGCCATTCCTGCCCAACCTGTATCTGTGCTTTGCCCCAACTCAGGTGCAGGACCTTGCACTTGGCCTTGCTGAACTTCATGAGGTTGGCATGGGTTCATCTCAAGCCTGTCCAGGTACACTAGATGAATATAGTGCACTAGTTTAGGGATTATTTTAGTTTCTTGAAACACACACACACACATCTAAAAATGTAATTACAAAAAGTTCCAGCAACGGTGATAATCACTCCTGAAATCACACTTAAATCTGAACCTCCTCAGTGCTTCCACTACAAATTGGTTGCTGGAAAAAACAAAACCACGTCGAAAAAAAATCAGGCTCTTTCCATAACAACCCCAGCACATGTCACTAGCAATCCACCACCAATACATCAGGGTGGGCCTCCTCTCTCCACAGCATATAGGAAAGATTCTCTGTAGGCTATGCAGCAGCACTAATCACAACAGCTCTGGCTATCTACAACACAAACACTCATAAAAGAGCAAAGTAATTCCTTAGAAACTCTGAGAACTGCTCATTAGGAACCCCTGCATGCCCAATGGAACTATTTCACAGCCCTTCATGGACCAGCAGCTCTGGTTCTGAATAGTAAAAATAGATTGCTTTCAATCCTAAAGATACAACGTTTCACAAAACTATGATTTCTGGTGTTAAAATTTATACTTTGTCCCTGATTACTTGTATCATTATCAACAGAAATCCGCAGAATTACTCCATGTGACATATTTATATAAGCAAATGGCTTATCACAGGGTAATCATAGTAAGTAAAATAAACTAGAAAAACAGAAATATTTCCTTTTAAGTCTACTACTTCTCTATATATTTTATCTGTAAAGTACCTCTATCATTTCCCAACCTGCTGTTATAAAAGCAGGAGATGTGGAAAAACACCACAATCTTCAATCAGAGCTAACAAGGTAACACCGATAGAGAATTTGCAGGTTACGGCTGGCAGGACATATGATAAGATTTATAAAAACAGCTTTCCATTATTCCCAGAATCCCTTCTCCAGAACAAATATGAAAAAAAAAAAGCAACAAATTTCTCACAGGAAAGGACAGGTTGTGCATTTTTATGAGGCTGTTTTGTTTCTATAAAAATTATGTAATTGGAAATGCGGTTTATTAGCGTAAAGCAAGCATCAGCCTTAGCTAAATGATGGCTGTTGCACATCCATGGTGCCCTCTCCCCAGGGAGCCAGCAGTCACAGCTGCCAGTGAGATGCTGTCAAAAACCCAGTGTCATTCCTACTGGGAGTACAACTAAAAATACCAGTACAAATTAGTAGTGTGCACTGACAGTCATTAAGTGCCTTAACACCTTCCAGCCAGAACACAAGCAGGGCTTCTTGCTCAGATGATATTCCCATGTATCTTTATGAAGCATTCCATATCAGCTCAACATATTTTTAGGCTACTGCTGCAAAACAAACAACCCAACAGTGAGAGCACCAGAAAGATCCTATTTCAAAAACGTGATCTGTCCTTTCAATATCCATGGAATAGCTACAAGTGATGTATTAAAGTGTATCCCCTTAAACAGAATACCCAATAGCTTTTATAAAATGTGCAGTCCAGAAGACACTAAACTCAGCTGCACTATCAAGTCCCCACGCTCTTTTATTTCCTATTACCAAGATTACATGCTGTTAAAAAATATAAAACATATATTGTATTCATTCACTTAGGTATCTGAGTCAGAACTCTTGAGGACATCTTCTATCCTGTAACTGTCACTCCAGGCCAATAGCCAGGCAGCTTCTCAACATCCCTAAGGAGGAGATCCCATAGCTTCTGGGCAGCCTTTGCCAGTGGTTTAGTGGTTGGCAACCCTGTGCACAGCAGGGGGGTTAAAACTATATGATCCTTGCGGTCCTTTTCAACCCAGATCATTCTATGATTCTATGATCCCTTAGCAGCGGCTGCTTTAGCCTGGGATACTGCTGGCCTCTGGTTCAGACTGGCAGCACTCCCACTCTTCCTTCTGCATTACCAATAATAAATTTTAGGTTTGCAGTAGAAAAATGAAAAGTTGTAAATGCATCGTGCACTAAACTGCTTCCTCCTCTAGCTATACTGTTCCTGCTATTCTGCTGCCTGTCAGCAACAATTATTCAGGCATAAATAAATAAATACATGATTTTGAAACCACAAATGAAAGTAACAACAATTTTAGTTCCCCTTTGAAAACAAGTGAATCAAACTCTTTGCAGGTAGCACAGGTCTCACTCTGGACCAGGTTTCCTAGCAAGGTGGGTACATACATAAGCGGTAACAATACCCTTGCCTGCCAGTGCTCAAAAGATGTTTAGTTAATGCCTTCAGCAACATGCTTTAACTCTGCATTAGCCATGACGGGTCAGACAGGTGGACTCTCCAGTTTTTGCAAGGTCCTTTCCAGAAGAACTATTCCAATCTGTAATTCTACCACCAAGGACTTTCTGGTTCTACACATTTTATGATAAAATGGTAACTGTGATGACATTTTGTGTCCTTTCCTTCTCTATTTCTTCAGACCCTAAGCTGGAAACCACTTACTATCCAAAAGATGAGAAGAGGAAGGGTGAAACCATTGCGTTTGTTCCATGTTCTTTACTTCAGGGCTTAGAGTAGAACATCAGCTCTCACAGTGCTCCTGCGATGAAGCTTTGTGACACACTGTAGGGCCAGCAGAGCCACGGGCTGTCTGTGCCAGGGCTGCCACCATCCCACATTTCCTCCTCCCCTAACCAAGGTAGGGCAAAAGGACATTTTTCCTCTTGTAGATGAAATCTTGCCCTAACTCAGTACCTATTTTCATGCATAAGGGATTCTAAATCCAGGAGCTCTCTGTGTCAAGACTGGTGATAAAGGCACTGCGTTAGCTGCAGTAGAAACGCTAATCAGGATGTGGCGATACAGCTGGAGATGGTGGCATTAAGACAAAAGGGGTGAAATGGCCACTTTCCTTCGCAAGCCATCAATAAGCTGCAATCTAATTTAAAGTGACATTTTTATAGTTCTTGCAGAAACATGAAAATGAGAGGGTCTACTTGCTGAATAAAATATGACAGGAGTTTTTTCTTTAACATTTTTATTTTTTATATTCGTATTAGAAATAATTAGAAATTTAATTAACAATTGATGATCAGACTGAAGATCTCTGATGAAGAATATTACTATCTATGAATAAAACAGGCTCACCCATCACTCTGAATGTAGGCAAAAACTCTAGGCAGGATTCTCAGGAAGTTCAAACCAAAGCTGTTCACACCAGGATGGCACTGGCTCACACAAGCAGTGCTGGCCTTTCACTTGTGGGTGCAGCATTCCAAGTTCAGCTCTTCTGCACCTCACAATGTCATGCGAGCATACTGCCCTTGCAGTTAAAAAGGAACATCTAATGTTAAAAAGATATAAAAGCAGCTGAATTGGCTTTGACGTTCCATGTTTACCTGGAAGTGAAAGCTGTCTGTCACTTATTATCAGGACCTAATTAACTAGGATTTTTTATTACCAAAAAACAAAAACAAAACAAAACAAAAAAACCAACATGACAGGAGTGGAACAACAGCTACTCACAAACAATTGTTTGAGTACATAATCAAAATAATTAGGATGACAACGAAGACTAAAGAAAATTTTAACAAAATATTCTTGGATTTGACCCTGTTACGTGTTTATGGTATTTCAGGATGGATACCCAGGCCAAACAAAGTCCTGCTAGCCAGAACAGCAGAGTTAATACAAAGTGCCAACAAATACCTTCTTCCAGAATATCACTATCCCCCTCTTTTCATATCTGAATTACTTTCTGAAAGGAGCATCAATCAAACAGAAGATCTCATTTGAGAAGAATAAAAGAGAGCAGATTATGCTGCTGTTTCTCTGATACTCTGAAAAAAAGAGAAGCTATAAAGGGCATGGAAAGAATTCGCTGATGCTCGTGTGTTGTTTTGAGGAAAAAAACGAGTGCTTTGATGACAAGTATCACTCACAAACACTTGGAACCTAATTTTTGATAACTGAAGTACACAGAATTGAGCTTGAGGCTGCGAGGGCAAACAGGATGACTTGGTAGGATACCAAGTCTCCACTAGGATACCAGGCCACCACTGCTCACCCCGCATTCCCAGCATTGTGCCAGCCTTCCTGAGCTCAGCCCCTGAGCTGCCTTCTTCTCCTGCTGGTTGGACAAGGCAGAAGTACAACAGGGCTTCCTCACCCTGCATTTGGCTGAGGGTTTAACATCAACAGCCACAACCAACCTTACAGTGCAATAAGACTGTGGCCAGGACAGTTCCCTCACCGAAGTGCAATCTGTCCCATACACCAGAGAGTAATGGGAGGAGAGAGAGCTCCTCCACTACAAGGGAATGTCCGAGGAAAGGCTAGCATGGACTGTTACACATGGCTCATCTGCCTTCAGCCACAACACAATCTCTGCACCACTGACTGGCTATCACAGCAGCTACAACAGGCAGATCAGAACCACCCCTAACTTCCCATGGAACACCTTCAGGAAAACCAGCCTCGGAGCCTACAGACTTTATGTATCATATGAGATATTAAGTTACAGACTTACAGACAGCTTTCTCATATTTAAAACTTCTACACAGATAGGGAACAACAGTGTATTCTGATTCAATAAATAAGCTGACTGCCTGCAGTCCAGAACAACAAAAGTTATGGAGTTTGCACAGCTACCCTGCTTGTTTCCTAGGGTCAGCAACCACATGTTCCTGAGCGCAGATCAGTAACACAGCTTTCTTTGGAATACCAGAGTGCACTAACCTATACAAAGCCATGCCATCACATTCATGTGTGACAAAGATGGCTGCGAGCATTTCAAAGAGATGGCAGTACTGATTCTTCCCCTTAAGCTGCACCAGGGGAAGTTTAGGTTGGCTATCAGGAAAAACTTCTTTAGAGAAAGGGTTATTAAGCACTGGAATAGGATCCCAAGGGAGGTGTTTGAGTCTTGGATGCATTTAAAAAACTTTTGGATGTAGTGCTCAGGGACATGATTTAGTGGAGGCTTGTTAGAGTTAGGGCAGTATGGCTAGGTTGTGGTTGGACTTCTTTAAGGTCTTTTCCAACCTAAGCAATTCTATGATTGTATGACATATGCTATTGCTAAGTCACTCATGGTTTAGAGTCCTTACTTTAAAGAAATCATTTTCCTGAGTAACTCATTAGGATCAGTTACCCGTTCATTTGTTTGTTGTTTGTTTTTAATAGCTTTTCTGCCTATAAAATTGCAGGTTTATCACAGGCAAGGAGGATGACCTGAACAGGCTCCTCCACTGTCTGTACTGTGACCTAGCAGGGACACTCAGCACACATCATGCCATGCAACTACTTTCTCATAACACAGCTACTATGATGGTCTCCTGCACAAGGAAATTAAATGGTCCTACAAAAATAACAACGAACAATAGGCACTTGTAGGGCAACTTCTAATAGCAGTAACCAATCTACTTGTGAAACCAAACTAGCAATATTTGTACAAACTTGGATTATCAGCACTGCTGCTTTGATCTCCAAACATCTGCCCTGCCAGCAGAAGCTCTGTTTGCATTTTGTACCCTGGCTCAGACAACTCAGTCCGCACTGTTGTGTTCCTGATGCCTCCTAAGGAAAAGCAATGTACCTGTATCAATCATTTCCCACCCTGCAGTGATTAACTGCCGTTTGTCCACTCACCATCCGAGTGATGCTGTGTGGTCACTACACCACTTCTAGCAATTCCAACACTATTTGTGGACATCGTTCCTAACTGTAAGTACAGACGATGTCACTGTGTGAAGTGGTGGCATCGCCTAAGACACAAACCACATTGATTTTTATTGTGTTAATCTGTCTCTCTATACATCTCTGCAACTCCCCGGGGATTCTGAGATCACTTTCTAACTGCATTTTTCCTGTTTTCCGCTGAATTAAATGTCAGCAGATGACAACTTATGCTTTCTTGTTGCCATTCTGCAATTCAACAGCACTAAATGAGGAATGGCATCTGATTGCACAATCTTTTTCCACTAGTGCTGTATTATTTTAACATCTTTTTTCTGCCATCTCACTAGGTTGAAGATCAAAAGCATAAACAGCATAAAAAACCAAGCCTGTATTTCACCGTTAACCACTTGGTTCAGCAACTCCATAAAAACGACAGGTAACATTTACTTAAGAATTAGAAATTCAAGACACATTGTTAACTGTTCAAATGTAAGATTTTTTTGCAAGTTATCTTAGGAAAAAAAGAATACAGAATATATGGTCCAGCAAATTAAATGTTATTCCTACCGAAGTCAACAAATCTCTGCCTGTTATCTTGTACTGTAGCAATTCTTTATCCTACGCCACCACTACTTCTGTTTTATTTGGTCTGTACCTTTGGAACACAAAAGTAGATACTGATTTGGTTCACTACCCCTGGTCACCTTAAGCTTAAGTAACACAGCTCATCTCTTTCCCAACTTTTCACATCCTAAATCCATTTATGTTCTATTTCCAAAGAGACTTCAGGAATATTTTCATACAGACTAAGAGAGCATAGCAGCTTCCAAGAGAAGTTACACTGCCTTCCGTGCTCTTTGCAGGATACGTACGGGCTGCTTCTGGAGGAGCCCCAGTGCTGTGGGGTCTGGATGTGCCAGTGGGGCAAGGATCTGGCCCCAGGGCTGGGAAAGAACCTGCAGTTGTTTGACCAGAAAGGGGGAGGCTCAGAATGCAACCATAGGCATTAAACAGACCTCAAGCTGTACTGGATCCAAATCCCATAATACTTAATTTCACACTGTAAAAGGGAAAGCAGGCTAGGACTAGGAGTTTCAAATATTTAACTTTTAATCTGGGCAAAACAAGAAACGGAAGGATTTGATAATTGCATCCCAGAGCTCAATAGACAGCTGCATGGTACACTACTGCTGATTCAGTATGACTAGTGATTTTTACCCAAGGTACCGCAGAATTTTAGCCAGATGATATTACTTTAGGAGGCTTTGTTTCAGTACATGCTAAGATCATGTAAAAAAATAAAAGACTAGAAAAGCTAAATATCAAGCTGGAGTAACCTGCTCTTTTTTCAACTTAAAGGAACAAACAGGAATAGAACAGAGTTTGCAAAAAGCAGCTCAGGCTGATTTTCTTGCTGTCGGGTGACTGAAAATGTTTCAGTTGTAGAATCACAGAATCACCAAGATTGGAAAAGAGCTCTAAGATCACCCAGTCCAACCATCCACCTATCACCAATATGCTCCACCAAATTATGTCCCTCAGTACAACATCTAAATGTTTCTTGAACACAAATAAACATACAAGCTTTTTTTGTGTGTTTCATACACACACAAGCTTCAGAAAAACTTAATGAAAATAAGCCTAACTTGGCAGAAATAACATTTGCATTCCAGTATTACTGAACATCCAACAGTTTACAAGGGCTGTTCTAGATTCTGAGAAGCTCCAAGAATTAAATTCAAAAAATAAGCAAAGGAAATTTGTAATACTTACATGGAACCGCAAGCCCCAAATGTTAATGTCTGCAAGGAAACAGAAGCTTCAATAGCTAAAAATGTAAATGGCTGCTAGTAAGCCCCATGCCTTAAGACCATATCAAGGCACTGTCAAATCAGAGAAAATCATGCATGCACAAAGTTGTCACCCGTCACCTTGGATATTCATTTCTATTTACTGGAGCTTCATCTCTTGTGCAATGAGTGACTCAGGCTGCTGTAGGATCCAGCATCTTTCACAGTAATGGGCTCACTAAGCTGTAGCACTGCTCTCGGCTTCTGCTCAGCAGTTGGCCTGAGGTTACAAACTGTACTGTTTATTAAGCCTCATTAAGACTGCTGTCATGTAGAATCAGCTTAGCTTTGCTTTAAGAAATTATTATAGAATTGCCTAAATGTGCAGTTCTCTTTGAAGTTGGAACACTTACATTTGTAACATATTCAAATCATTTTAATAAACCATATTCTATGACTAATAAACGGTCACATATGTTTGTTGGTTCAAAACCTATCTCCAAAAAAGGCAATGATCACATCAAAACACATTTAAAGTCAACTTATAATTAATGTAGCAATGCAACTATCTCCTTTGTCTGAGGAACAAAAAACTAAATCCAGCTCATGCAGGAGATGCAAATATGCAGCATTTGTCCAACACCTTTGGTAACAGAAGAATTACTTTAAATTTCATATTCAATGTTCAATTCATCTAGGCTGGCCCAGAATATTTATTGAATTGTTATCTCCCATATGATAAAGCTGGGACAAAATGGGTTTTGCATGAATGCCATTAAATCTGCGTGTGGCACCATTACAACTGGTAGTCTTATTGTAGAACAGGAACTTTGCAGCTTGTGATATATTGTGCAGTAATTAATATAAAAAGCCTGTGATACATTATCACAGCATTCCTCTTCCAGAAGTGGAGCTGACTTTCAGGAGATATGGAGGAGAAAAAAACAATCCCTAATACGTCTGTACATTTCTTCAGAACTGTTTCATACGCTCTTACAGAAAGTCGTAGAAAGCAAGGATGACAGAAAGGGGTATTTAAGCAATTGTTAAAAAGATCGAATATGGTAAAAGATTTAAGTGGCAGAGGGACAGACTTAATAACCCATTCTTTGCCTTTCTGCTATCATAAATTGTGATAAAGAACACAAGAGAAAGAATGAGCTCAAGCTACAAGAAGGAGATAATTCCTAACGCTAACATCAATTAGTAGAAAAATCACCAAGGCGCTGAACCTGTTTCTGCTAACAGCAGCAGCAAAATGCTCAGTTATTGCGCACGATGACATTCAATGCAGAAAAATTATCCACTCCTTTATCAAAATAAATGTCCCTGCCATTTCCTTTGGGAACCTGTGTTTTTCTCCTCCAGACATTCTTTTTTTCAATGCTCTTTCCCATACACAGACGATTAAGTGCCACTGCTCTACTAAAAAAAAGCTTTCAGAGTTGAGACTCAGCATTAAGCTCATATAACTGTAAAACTCAGTCTAATTTTATGACCAGGAAGCCCACTGTCATCTCAAGGTAACTTTATATAAAGCATTTACTGCTGTATGTGAAACGAGGCTGTATACATACAGTATATATATATTCAGTATCCTATGGCTATCACTATATATATTCTCACTGACCAAAATGCCTTGCTGTGTATCACCTCTGCAACTCACCAATCCATCTTCTCCACATTTCCTTTTCAAATTCCATTCAGTTTATCAGTTTTCACATCCTATCCTATACTTAACTTACAAGGGATTACTCATCAATGCTTTCTGAAAAATGTCCCTCAGAAAGAGTATCACCAAGGTTGGAAAAGACCACTAAGATCATCCAGTCCAACCATCCACCTATCACAACTACTTCCCCCTAAACCATGTCGTATGAATTCCATCTTGCATGTGGAATATTCAAGGACATCTACATTCTGTACTCAAGTATTTTAAGTTCAGCCAAAAAATGTGGAGAAGGCTCAGTTCTTTCTCCCTTTATTCTCTACTGCTTATTTTCTATTTCACAGTAAATTGAAGAGCCAATCGCATCAGACATTTAGAGCTTCCAAAGTGATATTATCTTTACATCTAATCCACAAATTTTCTGACTGTTAGAACATAGCGGCATTAAGGTTCATAGCCATAAATCACACTTTTAAGAAACTATTTGTTTGCAGTTTGTTACATCAAATATCCAGATAAATTCCTTTCTCCAGATGAAAATGTTCACACCTTAAAGTTCATCACAAGAAAGTAAACAGGAACCCAGAGCAAGAAATGAGTCCAGCATGACTTATCATCCTTCCCCAGCAGGCCAAAGAGAGCTGTATGGAAATAAATGAAAGACCCTTCAGCAAAACATTTGATATAGTGATATTAAGTCTGTCTTTTCTTTTTCTGTCTGAACATGTATGCAAATTTTCTTTTCAAGTCTCTATCACTATGATCATTTCACGTAACAGTAATCTGAACATGTGTTTTAAAGCCAGCTTGGAATAGACTTAGGAGTCTACACTCTTTTTTAAATATATATAGTGGTTAATATATAGAAGTGGCTATTATGGTACTCTGAAAGTGAATTTAAAAGGCAGTATTATTTTTTTACAAAAGAAATAAAGAAGATTTGGAAAATCTCATTCAGCCTCACAGTATCACTGATTCATTTATACATGCATAAGCAACACATTAAAAGAATTGGCATTTTAAGAATGAACAGACGATGCAGGTGCAGCAATCAGTAATAAAGCAGCACTTCAGCATGGAAAATCCGAACTAATACATTTTATTTACACAAGGAAATAAACATTCAACTTTTATTTAATAGCATAAAAATAATTTGAAAGAAAAATGAAATTCTCCTAGAAGATGTAGTAGTTTTATGTTGAATAAAAAAGGCGCACCCTCAGTATGGCCAGGAGAAACCAGAACACAAAATATCCAATAATAACATCATAATTTTGTGAGGGAATTTGAGCTTAACTGTAGATAAACACCCCACAGGAATATGAATTCTTATGCACTGACTGTGGTCAGTTATTATAGAAGATGAAATGTCAGCTGACATGACTCATTAGACCTTCATCTAAGATGCTTTTCCTTCACTGTAGAAATGTGAAATGGATGAAGCAGAGGACTCGGGCAGTGGTGTCTGCATTCCCCTCTTTGCTTGGCCACAACCTTTGAAGTAACCTTGGCAGAAAACAATGCTCTTAGAATGGTATTTCACTGTATTCATATTTTTTTCTAGCATGAGTTGCATGCCCAGATTTAGTCCTATCACACACAGGGAATTAAAACAGTACAAAAAAAATGGCATAAAATTCCAGGGCAAGAACAGGGGGTCCCACTGCCGACAAGCTGCCAGCGCTAATGGACAGAACCCAAGGGAAGCTTCCTCCGCACTTCCATTCCCTGAGCAATGAGGAGCTTTCTGGTGTTCCTTAAATAAAACAAACTCATGTTTTGTTACCGCTGACCGAATGCAAAGCCCTTTTTAACTCACCGGTCCTTTTACTTCTGGCACTAGCTCCACAGATTAATTATTTGTGTTTTTAAAAAGTACGTATTTTTGGTAGGCAGAAAATCATCATCTTTGAAATTCTTTTAAATTAATGTTTTGCCACACATGATGTAGCATCAACATTAAGTCATTTTTTCAAATGCTGTTCACTGTTTTCTGTGTCTCATCCTTTTCCTACTGTTCCTCTCAGTGATCCAAATAAATGTATCATCAAGATTCCCCAATGACATCCTCTGCATGGCGAACATCAAGAGCCAGCATAATTTTACTTTCCCTGTACAGACATAGATCAGCTATCTCAACTAGCACTGAAAAATCAGACCCTGACAACAAAATATTCAGTAAACAGATATGCATTTATACATATTGATATATGTGATCAGACAGAGAGCAGAAGATTAGACAGATATACTGTTTTGAAAACTTGAACATTGTGTCAAGGATCATCCACATTAAACAATTATTGTGAAACTAACACCACACAGATCCAGCATGCATGCAACCAGGCATGTGTTCCCATATCAGATGACGCACAATATCATTATATCAGACAATATCGCTATCTTACCCTGAGTATAGGAGTGTGTATATGAAGTGAAATCTTCACTAACTGGTGACCCATATTCTAATTATATCTCCTGTTCTTAATACTACTGATTGAAATTACACTGCCTCTAGAAACAGGGATAAGCTTTTAATGAGATAGCTCACTGGTTTTTGGCATAGTATCCCATCATTCATACTGGATTTTTTTTTCCATTCCAACTAAAATAGCACTTACTTTGAAGCACAAAATAGTTTCAATTTCACATTAATAAGAAAATGGCTACAGACAAGAGATAAATTTAAGAACAGGAAAAGTCTAACAGGAAGATTAATCTCATGCTGACAGAAGAAAAAGAACGAAAAAAAACACAAAACTTTGAGAATATAACTTTAAGTTTCTGCCAAGGAAAGTACAATCCCAGTGAATTGAGAACAAGCACTACAAAGCAAACACTAAAACAACATTCAAAGCGTCAGCAGAAATAGTTTCAGTGACTTGAAACAGCCAGAGACAATTAAGAGAGCTTTATCCTGTCAGGTACTAATCAGCTCCTTAATTCTTGCTTTTATGAGATAGGGAATGAAGAAACAATTCACAGGATGATTTTCCAAGAAGCATCTGAGGCTGGGGCTACCTGATTCTTTGGAGGTGCTGCATGCACTTACTGTTGCCTATAACAAAGCAATAGTCCAAATGCCAATCACAAAACCAAAACTTGCTTGTAAGGTTAATTACACAAACATTTTCTTCAGAATGAGCTGTATTGCCCAGAGCTGTGCTACCCATATACTCAAGTGTATCAACCCATAGTTGCATTTATTGGCTGAAAACAAGCATGATAGACAAGAAATTGAAAGACGTTTTCTTTCAATTACCCTGTCAGCTTCTTCAGTGTTGTAAATGTAGCAACATAAGATGTAAAATTGAAAAACAGAAAACATACTAGAAAAACAAAGCCCGAGAGAATTGCCTTCAAACAGTTCTATTGAGGTTCCATAGCAAGAAGCACCCAACAGGGCTTCTGCTGTGGGTTTGTTTGTGTTCCCCTCCCCAAAGGGTTTGTGCAGTGGTATCACATGATACTAGCACAACTACAGTATTTCTAGTACAATTGTGACTGAAAAGACATTAAAGTGTTTTTAGAATTGCCTTAACAGAATAATAGAATTACTGAATGGTTTGGATTGCAAGGACCCTTACAGACAACCCAGTTCCAACCCCCCGTTATGGGCAGGGCTGCCACCCACCAGATCAGACTGCCCAATCTGGCCTTGAATGCCTCCAGGGATGGCTAATCCACAGCTTCTCTGGGCAATCTGTGCCAGTGCCTCACCATGCTCACTGTGAAGAATTTTTTCCTCATATCTAATCTAAACCTAATCTATTCTTGTTTAAAGCCATTATCTCTTGTCCAACCACTACACTCACTCAAAGAGTCCCTCTTTCCGGTAAGGCCTCCTTCAGCTACTGAAAGGCTGCATGAGGTCACCCTGGAGTCTCCTCCTCTCTAGACTGAACAAGTTCCGATCCCTCAGCCTGTCATTGTAAGAGAGGTACTACAGCCCTGTGAGCATCCTCATGGCCCTCCTCTAAACTCATTCCAAAAGACCCACATCTTTATTGACCTGGAGGCCTTAAACAAGGATGCAGTATTCCAGACGGGGGCATCGTGAAGGCAGAGCAGAAGGGGGCATTCACCACTTTCATCCTGTTAGCTAGGAAAGTTCCTCTGAAATAAAAGATTAATCCTATTTTGATAGAAATGATAAAACTTTATATTTATATATGAGCTAATCAATAGAAAAAATCAATGTTCAAGAGGCTGGAACTTCTAGGCTATAGTGGATGTGGTGGCGTGGATAGAAGATACCTGGAGAGTTAACTACTGACACTTTCAAGGTCCTACCAGTCCCTGCTTTTCTACAGAACACTAACAGCTCTCTCCTTTCTTTTAGGAAAGAAAGGACCGATGATGCAGAGTTCCTACAAAGGAAGTGTAAAGGATCAGCTAAGAGGAGAAACAGCTGAATGTACAAAAATATATGCTTCTCAATCATCACATTTTGAATACGACCTCAGAAGCATGAAAACCACAAAATGCTTAAATATAGCATTTATATTCTTTAAAAAATGCCAAACAAACAAACAAAAAAAAGAAACAAAACCAGCCAAACCACAGAACTCTAAGAGAAGCAGTATTTATGACCGAGTGACCGTCTAAAGAAAGTTATAAAAAAACTTATAAAGTTATAAAGGAGTTATACAAGATAACTTTATGTGCATTTTATCCCAAATTGGAAAAGAAGTCATGCCTGCAGGCCTGCACACCCTGGTTTCCTAAAGGATCCTTGGGATGGTGGATGCCCAGGAGCCACTTGAGAGCAAGATGTACCATACACACTACAGGAAGCATCATTATTTTCATCTCATAGATCTTTGTAACTATAGACTGCACAAGCATGGTGAGTGAGAGAAGTCTGAACCAGAGAGCAATATTCTAACATTTTAACCAAATAGCAAATTAAAGGTGGGTATTACATGGCTCTATCTGCCAGTCATGTATGATATTTTACTGGGTTAAATCATCTGATCTAAAGAGTGTTTCAGTTTATAACATCTCATAAATCTGCACATTTTTAGCACTACACAATGGAGCCTGATCTACATTTAATGAAAAAGTGGAAGGACATATTTTACCCTTGAAAGCACCAATGGAGCTTCTGTTGAAGCTAGTGGTCTACTTGTGGTGATAACTGCTGCTCTTCCTAATTACTGCCTATGGTAGCTGGGGACTTGAGACAAGACTTCATTTCTGCAACACCTCATATACATCATACTGAGTGCCATATTTACTGGCACTCTCAGGAACTGTCCATGGTCTCAAATGGGACCACTGGGCTTTGGGCAGATGAATTAACTTCTCCGTAGTTTAACAGCTAGCTGTAAAACACAGCAGCTTACACTGTGACAGCCTGAGAATAAAATATACCAAATATACCAAAAGCAATAACTGAACCTATTTGTTCTGAATCCTCTTTTCTGAAGCTGAACATCATCTCTGCTTATTCACATTTATAATATATCCACAGAGGCCACTCCATTCTCTTTGCTTTTCCATTTAATGAAAGAACTATTTCCCCCCTAGTATGTATACAGAGGTGTGAGGGTGTTACCATTTTTTCAATAAAACTATACACTTCATTAGGAAAGCAAACACAAACATCGCACTAAATAAATATTAGAATGCATGCAATTTAACAGAGAAGATCCCAAATATTTGACAGTAGAAATGAATCTTTTATTAAGGGATCATCTGAATAACATGAGTTTGTACATATATATACTTACATATATATATAAAATATGTTCACTCTTATCACTACTGTCACTAAAATGCAGAGTTTTTAAAGTTCCCTTTCCTCTCCTGTAGAAGATCAGCGTACAGATCCCACTGGGAGGGAACAGCAGTGCTTGACACCACATGATAACAGACCCAGCTCTGATTTCCCTTCTACCGAGAGGAAGCTCCTCTAGCAGCACCAGGTTCAATGGGTTATGCCTCACGAGCAACAACACAACACAGAGATCTCTCTCCAGGCAGAAACAGATATAACTACAGAGAAACACATGAAATTGCTGGATGTTGGTGAGACTAATCTTGCAATAAGTCACAGGCCATCTGCTTTTACATAGATAAATGTGAGAGATTTTCATAGAGCAGTAACAGCCTATCATTACACCCATTTACAGACGTTACAAGCAAGGCCAGTTGGTCTCATAACCACACTGACATCTCCAAACATGACTTCACACGCTAACTCCAGGCTGATCACCTCCAGCTATCACCACAGCAGCAACAGGTATCTGAGAAGTTCTTAATCACAACATTATGTAATATCCACTGGTCAGAACCAATTTTCTTCCTTATAAAACAGATCCAAGACAGTCAAAAGGACACATTTACTTAGGCTACCAAGTACTACTATCTGCAATGATTTACCGCAACAGTAGAACAACGTTTGAGTATCTTCTCATCTAGGTTACAGTACTGTTTAAAATAGAGCCTGAGCAGCATTCACTTCCTTTTGGATACGGTGAATAGTTTGAAGGTTGAAATTACATTCTCTGTCGATCACTAGAAGACAGACATAGGGACAGACTATTGAAAAAATTCACAGCGTCCTTTTGGCTGCCTTCCAGTCCCATCTCCGAGTGCCTGCTCTTCTATTTAATGTAACTGGAGTCTACCCTTAGGATGAATATCTTTCTTCCTGGCAGTTTTTATTCTTTCTCAAGGCAGAAAAACAGCTACAGACCAACAAAGACTCTGCCCATCTAAAGGCTCAGAAACAGAACACACAACATGGCCAAACTGCTGATATTTGCAAGCAAGTTTCTCTATAATTTCACTGAAAACAAAGAGGTTATAAAACCTGGGATTAGGATAACCCCAGAAACAGAAATGCCTTTCAATTGAAAAGATCTAAAACAGGAATGAGATTGGAGGAAAAGTTGTTTAATTACTGCAGTACATGGCAGCCAGTCAGAAAATGATATTGCATTCCTAAAAGAATGTCAGCTCTAATGATTATTGTAGATAACACTTTTTTTAAACACAGACTACAGGCTGAGCTGCCTGTCTGAATGCATGTGAGAGCTTCATACATTTGATCCAGGATTCCAGTACAAAATCCAACCTGCCCAAAGTCTTCAAATAAATTCTCTATATATACCGACGTGTTAATTTCTGATAAAATTATGTTATATCAGCATATGCTGATATATATATATATATATGATATAATGATTACTATGCTTCTACTGACTAAATATCACAGTCATGGCAGTGCACAGGATCAGAAGCAAGCTCACAATAATATTGATCCATGTCCAACCTACAGTGCCCTTGGGGCACCCACGTCAAATACAAGGGAAAGTTTGGTGACGTGATTGTTTTTCATGGGTACCAGCTGCAAAATTAGCCAAGCTTCTCGCTGATCAATGTTTGCTGGTTGTATTGTAGGCTCTCCTGGCCTTCAGGCTTTGCAATTACCAAAGTTCCTCATGGAAATTCTTCCCATTGTGCACTGCTGTTTGTGCAGCATAGCAGCTCTGGTGCACACAAGAAATTGGCACTTTCTGCTTGTTATATCTGCAAGAAGCAGAGCACTAAGGAGTTTAGCAGATATTTATGCTCCCCAGAACAGCCAGAGCTGACTCACATTTACCCCAGCTCACATAAGTTATCACAATCACATTACTTTCAGCAAAAACATCAATCAAGACAAATTTGTGCCAGGACCAAAAGGAAAGAACTATTTCATTACAGCATGCCTGCACTGTGAAGTTAACATCTTTCCCTTAGGAAATGTCAACCACAACACTGCAAAACAAAACAAAACAAAACAAAAACAAACAAACAAAATACATATTTGTTTGTCTAAACATTAAGAAGAGCCTAAAATAGTTTATAAAACACCAGTGATGGGAGTCCACATGAATCTCAGAGTTAAGTAGAGATTCTCTTTTCACAGTATTCAAAGAACATATTAATAGAAAGTCTGAAGAGGGAAAGAAAAAGAAAATATTCTGTCTTCTTTGGGATGAGAGAATCAAACATGTAAAGACCTTTCTTTTGGAAAAATACAGAAATCTAAGGGGATTGCTAAAACCTATTTGCCAGTTACCACAGCACTGTTATAGGTGCGTGGTAAAGGGATAGCCATCTAGCACTTAACATAGTGCTTATTTCTTTTACATAGTGTATAACACAATCATAAGAATCTAGTACTGACAACTGCATTAAAGAATCACACTTTCTGAACATAAACCACTCTAGAGACACCTTCCACGCTTTACAGTATGCTAATCATTATCAGAATTTTAGTATTTTATTACATTATACATGGTACCATTGTTATTTATCATTAATGGCACTGTACAACAAACAGCAGCACTGAAGACGTTGCACTTTTTTTAAGACAAATCATTTAATAGCACAGCAGGAGGTCAGTCCTGCAAAATGAGTGTGCTATTTTTGCCTTTTGCACCTAAGTAGCAACACTCACTCATGCATCCAAATGCAAAAGGCCACACACCCCATCCTTTCCCTCTGGAGAGCACCAAGAGGCTGTAATGTAGAAGAGTTACATACAGCCACTGCTAACTGCAAGCAGTTAGCAACAGGACCGGGATTTACAGCTTTCATAGAATTTTGCTAAGCAGGAAGTAGATTCACACTACAAATTGAAAGCAAACCTTAGTCAGCTTACAGTCCTTTCTTCAGAGGCTCTTTGTTATCATGCAGAAATTTGAAAGAAACCTGAAATACTCTGTAGCCAATCCCCCATGGCTTCTCCCTACTCTAGCTAGCTGGAGGCAAGCCCTTCCTTCTTGTGCTCCCCTTCACTAGGTTCTTGCTTTTGTTTTATACCCCACTGCCAGGTGGGGTATAAAACCCCAATTCAGTTCCATTCAAGCTAAAACACCATTACCATGTCTCAGCTTTCCTGGAACGTGACCAGAAGGCATCAGGTCTCCATCCAGCACAGGAAAGGGGACAGATACTTTCATCCCTGTCCCTCCCACTTGAGAGTCTGGGAAGTCACATGTCAACTGATTCTTTTAACATCAGCTAATTACCACATGGCTGCAATATTTAACTCAGGTTCAGTAATTGGTATTCTTTGTAGCTAAGCAAAAAACTTCAAAGACTATAAATCTGCAGTTGTGCTTGATGTATTACAGCAGTTTGTCATCTAAAAAAATAAAACCACATGTAGTAGTAAAGTGTGTTCTGTCATCACGAGATTCCATGTTTACTGTATTTCCAGTGATTTTCAAATTCTCCTTTTATAATTCCCAAACAAACATAAGGATGCTTTTAATTGCTAGAACACTTGAGCTGGAAGCTGTAAGTCATTTTAGATGCCTATTCATGAATCAGGATTTTGCAGGTCAAGTTCTGCCCCCGTGTCAGCTGTCAAGTTACCTTTTATGGCAGTTATGTTAAATACACACCTGTATAGAGTCATGAACTTAACTACTTTCATCCACGAGAGTTGAAAGTTTACTGGATAGGTCAAGAACAGGACAGAATTGGGATTTTCATTTGAATTTGTTCTAAGTAAAGTGGACAAGAAATCTGCTTGCTATCCTCACGTTGTTAACAACTTTTCCTATACAGGAACCGCCGGCAATAATCAAGAGACAATCAGTAACACTGGCAATAATCACAGAACAATGAATTTTCCAGCTCGTGCTCAACTTCATGACAAAATACTGATTTTGGAGGAAATAAAGACAGTAGATACTTGGCATCATTTTCAAGGGATGGAATCTCTGTTCTCCTCCTCTGCAACACACCAGGTGCAGAGATGCCGTACTGGGTTCTACTGACAATATGCAGTGCCGAGATAATTTTGGTTATTATCACAGACAGTGCAGACGTGCTATGTCAGCCTTCTCTGGTATTCTTGATTTCAACACATTCTATCCTCTTTATCTCTTCAAATGTAGTTTACTCATTTTTGGAGTTTAAGGGAATGTATTTAATTCAAAGGATGTTTATGAACATTCAAATATATAAGGTCTTTTGAAGATAAGCTCTTTCATAGAGAAGACCCATGTGAGTAGAGGAAAAAAAAAAAATTTTTCCTCACTTGCCCCCCTAAATCTTTAATTCCCTCCAAAAGGCTGGAAAGTTCCAGGAGAAAGCCACTCTTCCTGTTCAAGCTCATTTTTACCTGTGACCACAAGGCTTGTCTGCTGCAAAGACAGCTGGCAGGTGAGGAAACACAGATCCAATGCACAGCAACCTCATGTCTAGCTTCTGCTACTGACATAGATATATTTTTAATAAAAAAGAGTGAGTCTGCTCCCTAAAGATTACAGGGAGCAGGAGGAGAGCTTACCAGATTCCTGACAACATTATGAGTCTCTGCGTTATTTTGCACTGCTGCCTGTGCAACAAAAACTGCCTGACAGTAGGATAAGCAATTCCTGTAAAGTCAAACACATTTGCCTTTGCATAACTAGGGGTAAAACAGTAAGTTGCAGGAATTTTGAAAAGGGATTACATTTTTAAACAAAACTCCATTTAACATTTGACATCATTATCATCCATACAACATACTCCATTTGCTCTTCAGAGGAAGATTGATCTCACAAGACTCAGTTATTTTTCTTGAGTTAGTATTTCTTTAGGTGCCCACAGCAAGAGCCCTGAAACATACGGAGGGAAACAGCACTCCTATTCAGAGCAAAAACAGCACAAAGAAATGTTCTCACTTCTGTGAGTGGCTTTTCTTAAAACAGGACAAAATGGCTAAAGAGAGGCTGCAAGTGACAGAAAAGTGACAGAAAAGGTGGGAGGGAGGCATTTGATATAGAGATATGTTGTGATATCTTTTATTCCAGTGCTGGAGACACTGGACCTGGGCCACTTAAATAGATCAGCTGCTTTTGTTCACTGACGTCAGTGTAATCACTACAGCACAGTAAGCTTTACCACAATATCCACAAAAACAATTTCAAATTTCAGCAGTGTAACTGCATAACACCACTAAATTCAGACCCCTGCTGCTGCATTGCTTTTTACAGGGTTGGTGCAGATATAGATTTAGATGATGAGCACATAGCTCTTTCTCCTCCCAGCTGTGCCAGGTGAGCAGGTAACAGCTTCAAGACCCGCCAGCTTATCTGGCACTCTGCCCATCATCTCAGATGTAAAAGACCTTCGACGTTAAATCTCTCTTTCCAGAAGAGCTTAGGGAGCGACATCCAGGAGCAGGAGCAGAATCAGAATCAAACCCTGTGCTCACACCCAAGTATGGAGTCTGGCAACCTCGTGAATTTGCAATTCCTTTCTTGCTACCTGTTATTTCCAAAGCAAATTTTGCCCAAGTAAAACCAGAATTCAGAAGCACTGTTTTTCTTTCTAATTATACAGTTTTATGAAGCACCGTGTAACATCTGTGAAATCACAAACCTTGTCAGCTGATTTTACAGGCAAGTACAATATCTGCAAATTCACAAGGGAAAAGCTGTTGTAATAATAATAATAAAAAATCTTGTATTTTACTGAGTTCTATTTGAGAAAAGTTGTTTTTTCCCCTAAAATGCTTCCTGTTACTCTGATTAAATCCATTAATTCCCTCTAATGGGAACAGCACTTTGAAGCTCCACTGATCAGTGTGATCATTGCCAGCACTTTCGCATTAGCTTATATTAGCATTATTCTTAACTTTATTTATAGCTATTCTTTAAATGTGCTTTCAGAGGACAAGTCATTACTCAGAATTTTATCATGCACAGTCACATTAAAATTATTTAAAAGCATTTCCTATTATCACATTAAACCTTCTAGAATGCAACTCAAACTTTGCACTGCTTTTTGTTAAATATGCAAATAATGCGAAACAGAATCAGAATTTCTCCAGATACAGATTGGTACCAGAATAAAGATGTATGAGGGAGTATCAGTAAGGATACTCCACAGTACTGAATTTCATGTTCCTCCCCTGCAACAACTGTCAACACACATGCTTAGGAACCAGGAGAACTAACCTTGGGTAATACCAACACCATATCCTGAGGGCTTCCTTTCAACTACTAAAGAACACATTTGCTGAACCCCATCAAAATCCTGCAACAGAGCAACTTCCAGATTCATATCCAGAGAGTCTTGGCATGTGACAAACAGACATTTAGTTAAGCCTGTGTCAAAGCAGATGGGAATTAAATACATCTTTATAAATACTTAATTTTCATTGCTGTTTCCAGTTCACTTAGTAGAGCACAATTCAGTCAGTGTAGCAACTGCTACATGAAACTGAGTTATGGGTCAGCAACTGGGGCAGAATTCATCCTCTGCCCATTAAGCACAATAATGTTTTGACCAGTAATTTAGCCAGAAAAGCAGATTTTGGCATAATATCCCGAGAATTAACTACTGACTTTCAGAACCAATAAATTCCCTCTGATAAAGCAGACACTTGTGCTGTCCAGGGAGTAGGCCTGGGATGATACTTACTGCAGGTCACTGTTTGCTATGCTCTTTGTTCTGCAGGAAGAACCTCCCTTGTGTGAGCCAGGAGTCTGGAACCCAACACGTAACATCATCTTTATAACTTAAGAGTTTATCTGAATTAAGTTCTTTAGATTCCAGCCATTCAGCCATTGAAGATACATTTAATAGTCTTTAGATTGTCTCTGTGTCTTGAGTAGTGAGCATAAGATTTGGGAGCTGCTGCCTCAAGAACCAAACAGGTATGTCTTGATGGGATAAAGGGTCTGGGTTACAACCTCAGTTCCTGGAGTTATCTTACTACGAGGAAGTCTGTGATGGTCATACCTTTGCCATTTGTATTTCTCTTCTGTGAACTTTGTCCATCTTGCTACAGGGGCCAGGAAGTCTTATCAAGATGGATTACTCTGTTTCTGTTGACTCCACTAATTACAATTAAGGAATAAAAATAAACAAACAAACAAACCACACAACAAAATAAAATCAAACACAGCAAATGGGCAAGGGACCATGACAACACTGGCTCAACTTTGATTTGGACAAAACACAAACTCCATATAAACACTTTTTGTGACTTTTTGTACAATGTCCCTGCCTCCACAGAATTTAAATTAATTCCAATATGGGAAAATCACACCTCTATCCATCAAATAATCATTCCCAGTAATTTCATAAGGCCTCAGTATCAGTATCAACTAAATTCCTTCTGTATCAGTACCAAATAAATCAGTAATAACTTGTGACTAATCTAGTGGACACTAGTTGCCTTTATTGCCATCGGAAAATTCTATTACTTACAGATCTAGGGAATAATTCTACTTGTGGGTCAGAGACGTTGCTATGCCTGATAGATCCTCACTGTCCCATTCCAAAATTTGATTCTTCTATTAAATGCATATTCCAAACAGAGACATAAGGTTTTAAAGCTGATGCTCCCAAACAATATGCCTTCCATATTCCCTTACATTTCCAACTCCTGTCAAAATGTATATATATTTAGAGCTTCCTGTTACAGCTCTCAAATGCACAAAGTCCTCTTACAAATGCAGCACAGGGACATGCAATTTGTCTCAGTGTCACAGTCCGCTTTGAAATGTCAGAGAACTCTCACCATGAATAACTTGTTCTGGTCTCCAGGGGACTTTCACACACGTTACAGGAAACAGTTCAGCCTTCGGCAACGCCTTTGTGCAGCACACTGCATTTTTATTCATTTCTGTACTTCTTCAGACTTCTATTACGTGGAATGCTTAATTTATGTGCAACAGTCCTAACTTCTGTCTTAACACCATAATACTCAGGTATGTGCAGAAGGAAACAACTGCAAGTACCAATATAACATCAGTTAGCGTGGTTACTTAAATTTCAACGCAACACGCATTTTAGTTTGGACTTTTTAAACATCTACTCTGTGAGAAAAATAGTAATACACTGCTTTACTAAAAAACACTTACATATATATGAATAATACAGTAGCAACAGCAAAAGGAAATGGGGTCTTTAATAAAAATGGGAGATAAAAATACCCAAGCCCAGAGAAGAGCAAATTCAGCTCTCAAAACCTGGTGGCCCACAAAATCTGGTGTCCCTCATCTCCTACGCTTCTCTCACCACCACCTGCACTCACCCTGTGATCTTCTTGCATTTGCTTTGACTCTGGATGTCACACAGCATGAATACAAGTTACTCCTCTGAGCATAGCTTCTGTTGCCTTCAGGCATCAGATGCAGCTCCATGAAATCACTCTGAAGGCTCTGATGCTTGCTGAAATGGAAAGGGCCAAGGAGGGAGCAGAGCTGAGAAAGAGAGGAAGAAGCCTGAGCCTCCCACCCTCCCTCCCGCTTTGCCAGAGGTGCTATTTTGGCTCCAAGAGATTCCTAAAAGTTTCTATCTCAAAACTTGTTTTGTTGCTGTTGTTTCATTGTTGTTGTTTCACTTCTTTTGTTTTTTTGCTTTTTAATCTTGTCCCATATAGTCTGGATGTTGCACATCTTCTTGGTTTTTAAATACTCACACTACATGTTTATAACACACATTCAATGACATTTCAAAATATTCTTTGAAGCTATCAATCTATTTTTCTCCGGATCCTGAACTTAAAGAGTGGTGTTAACCCAGAAGTTCTTACCAGTGAATCAGAATTACCAGTCAATCAGTCAGCCCGCACAGAGATATTCTGCTGAACTTCTCTGCAGAAAGCAATGTTAGGATCACCAGCTCCTGAACTCTTCATGCTACATCAGTATTTATCTCACTGTTCCATGCAGCGATGCTACCACTACTGGAATTCCCTAAGCAGCACATTTGCTGCTATGAGTGCACAGCAAGTCCAGCTCTTTTGGGACTGCCAGACAGACAGAAAAATCCATAGGCAGCTGCCTAAAGCAGTAACACACAGCTGTAAGCAGCAGAGTGCAGGGTAGGCTGGTCTCTTGCTGGGATGCATTTTGAATGAGACCTTCAATCAGCATCCTGATTGCTTATAGACTTTCAAATCCCACCAATACAACTTAAATCATCATATGTTGCCTACATTGTGGAGTCAACATTCACTGGCCAGATTCTGTATTCAAAACCTATTCAGAGCTACAGTTTTCCCCACAATCACTTCCTGACCTTACTTTAATTGCCACTGACACACCTGCATAGAGATACTGGGAGAAGCACGTGAGGTTGCAGCCACTGGTCAGGACAAGAAAAACAACCTCATGTATGAATTTAACATCAGTTTGCGTGGTTATTTTAGGTTCAACACAACATGCATTTTAGTTTGGAATATTACTGAATAGAAACTTACTCCAATGGCCCTAGGATTTCATCCTGTTTCAAATAGTCCTTTTGGACATAGCTGCATGGGAGATGCTGGACCTATGAAACAGCAGTGATGTAACAATGCAGAAAGCTATGAGTTAATAAGTTTGTCCCCATGAGCTGCTGTATTAACAGCATTTTCCTTCCATCCACCCTCATTTTAGTGAGTGAATTAGGTAAACAGATGAAATTCCATTTGTATTTTCAATACAACGACACAATAAAACCCAATATTCTGCCAAGTCCACTCTTCTGTGTTCACAAACCATAATAATAATCAAAACAAAAGTGCGAGAGGAAGAGTTAAATCCAAGTCCATTATGAATGACAAAGATCAGTGGATTTCATCAAGACATCCCTGTAGAAAGCTTAATTCTTTGTTATCTAGCAGATCGTTTATCCTGAATTAATGGCCTGCACGGAACAAAAAAATCTGCCAAATCCTTGGGTAATATGTTATGATGGCTACAGTTGGTATTAAGAATGTACACAGAATTTTGATTTTAAAAAAAAGCATTAACAGATCATGATTTCTGTTAAGACAGTCTCTTCCCATAAATTGGCTTTCAGAAACTTTGACAAGATGAGCTGGAGAGAATCTAAAGAGGTATATGAGAAAAGGAAACCTAAAAGCAACATTTATACATGTACATTTAAACTTTATTATTAGCAAGTATGGCAGCTCTTTCATAATCAGATACCATCAGCTGCACTCATTTATAGAAAACTGGTTCAGTAAGGCTAAGTTCCAACTCTTCACACTAAAATGTTCATCTTTCTGGTCAACTGAAAATCAAAATAATTACATTAGCTAGATTTAGATAACTTCCTTTTTAAAGGAAGCATGATTGATTTTTTCTGAGCTTAAAATTGCTTGTGTCTTAGTCACTGTCAGTCACAAGGAGTAAGACCAAGCTCTTACCATTGGCATTGCTACAGATATTTCCTGTGAGAAAATATTACAGGACCACACTCTGGAAACAAAGCAGCTCAGAAATCTTTTTATATATCTTAAGTTGTGCACAGGGATAAGACGTGGAGGATGACAAATATATATATATAAAATATATAAATATAAATAAATAAATTATATATATATATATATATATTTTTTTTCCTTAGAAGAGAAAACACACTTTTTCAAGCAAACACATTTTCAGGATACCAATGCAAACAGTAGGTAAAAGCCACAGAAAGATGCTGCTCTTTACCAAAGGCGCAGTCTTTTCTCAGCAAACTTCTGTAAATACAATCTCTCATTTAATAAACCAAGGAATAAGGACTCCCTTATTCCTGTGCAGAATCTGCTGACAGCACTGTACTTGTGAGCACAACCTCATCAGAGGATCTCAAGGCAGCACTCCTCACATCGTAAGTCCCCCAAAGGGATTTCAGGAAAGCAGATAATTTTATGGACAAGCTTCTACCATTCTTTCATACATGAGAGGATAGTGGCACATAGCATTTTTTCCTTCATACAAAATTTCTCCAACAAATTAAGGGCTATCACCAAGCTTCTCTATCCTACAGACTGAAGTAGAAAATAACAAGGCAGAGATCATCTCATTATGTGCCCATCATAAAGCATAACAGGGACCCAAATTTCATTAGTGTTTATCACTCAGCAAGTGTGCCTGAACAACCAAAGTGCACGGGAACTGCTTCCAGTATCTCTATCCTGACACCAAACCCACACATCACTTGGAAAAGAATCAGATGAAGTTCAGATAAGTATGCTGTAAGTAGGTGGACAGTGAGAGAGTTCTGAGATATCTCATTAACTGCACCGCTCATTAGTGGACAGAACAGTGTATTTCCAACACTTTTTTGGTCTTCAAAGATCCTTTTTTAAACACATGTAAAATGGATAAGCAGGATATGTGTTCCCCTTCTCATCACAACAAGCCTACGCCAGCCTTCAAAGCATGTTTCAATTTGCGTTTATCTTACTGAGAAACAATCCATCACCAGCAGCTAATGATCTTTTTTGCCCTAATGAATTTACCTTGAAAGAAACCTACCTGGGGCTCTAAGCTGTTCACACTTATTAAAACATGAAAGCTGGACTAACTCTGCAAAAGACGTTGGCAGTTAACTCTGAAGTCAGTTAAATGTCAGCGTTATGAACCAGGAATCAATTCAGGCAATGCAACACTGCTCATATTAAAGGTGATGCCTGCAGCAGCTCTGTACTCAGAGCAGGGATCCTGAATTAGCCACACCACAGAGCAGCAGGGCCCAAAAGGCAGCTCTGGTGTAAGGAAACAGGGGTGCCAGGAAAGTGAAAAATAACACACAGCTGTTTCTGTTGGCATAGATATGTTTAGGGTAAAACAGAAAAAAAATGGTTGTTGCAAGACATGCATGCATGCAGATCTCGTACGGACAGACACAACTCAGTGTGGGGCAACAAGTTATCCTTTGTGTCACTATTGCTTTGCATAACACATGTGAATGACTGAAAAAAAAACAACTATAAATAGTATTTATTTGTAGATATTTCTGTCCTGAAGCCAAGTTTTGCTCTACTTGTAGAAGTCACATTCTCCCTAGATAGGAAATACTGCCTGAATGCCACAGTATCCAATACTTCAGCTCCTCCCCAGAGTGGAGGGCCCACCAGCCTCATGCCATGCAGTCCGTATGGACACACAGCCACGTGCTTCCCCACCTTTCTTCTTCATTAACTAAAATGAGGAGTAGAGCTGTATTACAGCCTTGTGGCAACAAGCAACAGGCGAAGCACAAGCTGCCCAGGCAACAGCAGTGCCAAGGCTCAGTATCTGCTGGGGGGAATTATTGAGTAAAAACAAAAATTCCTCTGCACTGCTGTGCAACCTCACTTATTTCCCATTTTATATAGAAGCAAAGCACTTATTTTAAGGACAGAGTATTATAAATGCTAATAGGTATACAATAAACAGAGCACAATTGTCTATAAATCTGCCACTTTATCTGCCAAGTGCCAGTTAAGGTAAAATGAAAATCACAATCCCTATGTAAGGAAAGTTACATAAGTCAGCAAGAGGGTTCAAAACCAGAACACAGAGCTCAGAAAGTTGCATTCATCTGTAAAAGCAAGCAAACCACCAGAAGAAAGGGAAAATAGGCCCAAATATGATTAAAGCCCTTATGTTTTTCCCAAATAGCACAGGATTAGACTTGCTGAAGTCTGCAGATTTAAAATTCACAATAATAAATGTGAGCTATTGAGTCATCACCAATTATTTTTAAAGAGCAAACTGTTTATTTATCTGTATTCATCTGTAAAAGACAAGAAGGACTCACAGCTGATGAAGGAACAGTCTTTGGAGTTTGAAGCTTTTGTTTTGTTATTTTGTTTTTCTTAATTTACTTTGCTTCATCTCCATTTCCAAGTTCAGAAGTATCAAACTTCAAACTCCTCCTTTTTTGCTTCTCCTCAAAAAAGAACTATTGTGGTCTTCAGAGGTTTTGTCAAACCCTTCACACATCTTTAACAAGATGTGAACCCTTAATGCAGTAGTCCTGTTAGCTGAACAAGTGAAGCTAAGTGCTATAATACACATCGAAGCCTCCCAGATGCCCAATGGTCAAATGTCACAAACATCAATTCCTTTAGCTCTTTGGAGAATACTGAATTCCCAACAACTGGACATCCTTAAAAGGAATGCTGTGCTGGGTTTCCAGGACAAAGCAGTCAGACAGGGCACCAGTCTGCCCTGCTGTTAGCCTCTCTGCACTGCCAGCAGCCTGGGCGGACCAGGCTGGGGACACTTGGTGCCAAATTTTAGGACTTTCACCATGTGCACTGCAGGTAGAGCTGCACTGCTTTATCCTCCTCTCATACAGAGCCTCCTTGCCATAATCAGGCTTACCCCGTATCTGCAGTCCAGTATCCTCTTAACACAGAGGATCATCCATATTGGATCAGATGAAAGGTCAGCTCGGCCTGGTATCTTCTGGGACAGTGCCCATGGGAGAAATCAATACAGACTAAGAGTAGGGCACAGCCTAGGAATCTGGGTTTTTTTTCTTATGTTTCCTGAAGTTTTTAACATTCACAACATGGTGCAACAGACTCTATGGCCTGCCTATGTGACGCCAAAGGAACTGCAGGCAAACCTGGTTGATGCAGTGGGAAGTAGAATGGCAACATTTCTTGTTCCTTAACACTGCACCACTGCTCCATCACCAAAGAAAGATTTTAAGACAACAGTACAACTACTGCATTCATTAGCTTTATTGCAATACTCTGAGATAGTTTGGTTTGGGGGCTCTGGATCTTCCTTCATGTCCCTTCCTACACACAGTCCACATTGATTCCTTCCTTTGCCTTTCTTTGTCCTGAGCAGCAGATGCATTGCTCTCCAGTGAGAGAAGATCATTCCAACTAGTTTCTGATAATAAATGCCATACTACTTCTCATCTCTGAGATTAGAAAAAGTTAGGTAAAATGTAATTCTTCGCCCATAGGTAAATAACCTTTTGATGGAATCTTCAATTATTGGAACTATTCTCACAAATAGCTTTTTTGCTCTTGTGATGCATCTGTTGCATTTATTTCTCCTCTTCTCCTGAGACTCCCCATCTACTGTAGACATTTGAAATGGCATCTGATAATTCAAGAAAACTGCCTTATCTATTCCGTTTTTCTGATTCACTTTTTCATAAACATCAGCAAGAACAGAGTAAGATATTAGGTAATCACACCCAAAATTCTGTCTCCTTATTATTGTTAAGAAATAAACAAACAAAATGTGGCTTTGGGGATGGGAAAGGTTCCATCCAACAGAGCATTTCACAAGAGGACATGTATTTAAAGGAAGATGAATAGAAGGAGCCACCCAATCACTATCATACAAAGGAACAGATGAGTTCACCTTGATAAAGCTTAAGTCATGGATGCTGTTCTTTCTCTGTCATTATTTACTGCAGAGAGCATCTCTGAGTTACATTAAAGATGGGTATTGAATAAGGAGAAGAGCTACAACTACACAGACATTCCTGACCCCTCATGGAGTTTGCTGCAGTCTTCTCTGCTTCCTCTGCAAGAAAAGCAAGGTGAATAATAAAGCATATTTTCTACATAAAGGGGTGGAATTCACGCTGTATTTTGAGTTCATTAAAATGTCATTGTGAATAAGGCAATACAGTATGACACAGCAAGCCCCCTACATTTCTGGCCACCTCAGCGGGTGCGGGGTTGGCTGGTTTGTTTTGCTATAACACAGGTAGAACAAGGAGCCACGTACCAAGCATTATCCAAAATTAATCATGCAGCATATCTATTGGTGAATGCATAATTGTTGCTCTTCAGCATTTCTCCTTTCATAAGAAGCTGTCCCCTCTAGACAGTCAGATGGGAACTGAGTGAATTTTCTTCCCTGCAGATATGAGGACCAGCAAACAGAGCCAAAATTCCCACATAATCAGTTCAATTTCAACAGCTGAAATTTTAATATTGTTAATTATATTTGCTATAAAAATTGTATCTCTATGAACTATGAATTTTTTGATATTTTAAGCTTAGAAATAGTTACAGAAATGACAAATGAAAAATAATGACCGTATGTAAACCAGCTTCCAGAGTTCTTCTGATAATTGCAATTATGGATCTTAATGAAATCCAGCATATCAGATTAGTTTCACATCTCTACTCTTGACTTGTATTACCATGACATCTTCCGACAAGAGAGGAGCAAATGGATTATAAATACAGACTAATTTTGTAGTCTTCTCTTCTGGCTGATTTTCTTGTACTTTCTGGCAATCTTTAAGAAAATATTTTCCAATTAATTGAAAGTCATTTAGTGCTCTCACCAAATTACTCCTCAATGAGTCTTGAGCAGATACACTTTCTTTTTTCCCTAGTGCCTTTGATTTCTTCTTTGCATGTACAGACATGCACTGAATTAAAACTTTCCATGCAAGTGGCATTGGCTAGACACACAAGGCATAACAAGAGGCTCTCAGGCTTCCAGCCAGAAAGCCAGCAGAGCTGACACCTTCCTTCATTTACGTTAACAAGTCAGCAAAACAAGCAATTTATGAACACTATCAGCAGCAATACAGCGCAGACACAGCCTTTAGCTAATACTGGTCCCGCTGACCTGTCCACGTTGCCAAATGCAAGGTCAGAACACACTTTACTAAGTGTCTTCTAGAACACTATAATAAAATAAATCACTAATACAAACATTTAAAAACGTGTCAGGGAGCAACAAGAACAAATCCCATTAGTAGACAAAAGGATTTGTGAGGATATCTACCATTCACCACTCTGAAAATGTAACCCTGAGGCTTGATATGTACAAGCAGGGCACAGATGTATCACATTATGAAATGAGGCTTGGTTTTTATCAGGGTGCCTGGATTTTTGTTAGCAAATAAAGATACAATGAGAAAAGCAAAAGCCTGTCGTACAGCACTATGATTGGGCGCAGGAATTTTAAAAAGTATCTGAAGAAAAAGAAACAACTAAAAAAATCATGTAATTGCCAAAAGCATTTTTGAAAGTCAGTAAGACATGACAATAGCTCTTATTCTGTGGTATGAGCTCTGCTTTGAAAGACTAATGGAACGCTTCAGGAAGATGTCTGGCAAACAACAGGAAAGTGTATTTTTGACCACCAGTGCAACCCTACAGACAAAACAGAGCTAGATGACAGCCCTAACCTCTCTTAGGTGCTCATATTCATAGATACCTTCCACATTTAAACGGAAATTAAACTAGAGCAGTTTTAAATTAAGACTAGCTTTCACATGCGGTAGTACTGATAATCCTCTATACTACAGATTTCCTTTATTGAAAATAAGCAAAATCCTACAAACTTATTTTTACAGCCAGGATCAGTTCTACTAAGACTGGGAAGAGAGAAACAACTGGAGATATCTTCAAGGCTCTGCGGCCCAAGTTCAGCACAAATTCTGACTATGAGAAAAAATCCATCTGTATATGATAAATATTTTCTCACTTTCCTGTGCAAGAAGTGGCTGAACTGGGGCACAAGAACCTCTTTCATCACCTTAGAGTTAGTTCTACACACATACTCTTGGCAAAGCTGTTTTTAGAAAATTCAGGTGAAGTCCTGACTTCTAGAGGAACAAAAGGATTGCACTGGCTGCAGAAATGCCAAGGTTTGGCTCTTTGGCAGAGCTATAATGAACAGAGGTACAATGAGCAACACGCCTTTGTACAGTGAAGTGACCAGCCACATACACAATGAGTCTTAAGTCTTGCTCAGAACTTCTTTGCCTCCTAAATTTTTTAAAGGGATATGGAATCACAAAAAAAAAAGGATTCTGCAGTTTTCACCAAAATTAATGGAAATTAATCAAAAATCAATGGAAATTAATGGCTTGAGAAATAAATAATCATGCTAGTATACAAATTGGGGAAAAAAAAACAACATTTACTGAGATTTTAGGCTCATTTTCAATTTCAAGTGTCAGCCACTTTTGAAGAACAAACTTACAATATTAATGTTATAACTGAAGTTCAATTGTAATCTTACAGTTATGGAATCTGCAGGCAATAATCAGACAGTCTCACAAAAACTCCAAAACACACCAAAGAGATTCCACGGAAGAATTAAATAATACTCACTACTACAGCTACTGAATAAAGTTGATGTAGAAAGGAAGATGATTTACTTTGACAAAAAGGTACATGTGAGATTGGTTGGCTAAATCATGTAAGTGCCTTTGAAAGGCTCCAGACATGGCTCAGCAGAGCCTTATGGCAAGACAGTCTTCTGGAAAAACTTCCCTGAGAAAATGTTAACCGCTCGAGAGTAATTTAAAAAGACTTCTTTTGTATTTTCATTTGTAAAAACATAGATCATGTCCCTGTATTCACGAACATTTTATAATTAAGGACACAGGAATGTTTTTGAAGCTGCTCAAAACAGCTTTTTTTGCTATTTTATTCCTAAATATAGGAAGGCAAAGCTTTGAACAGATGTATTTTCTACACATTGTTACATATGCAGCAATTTTATTGTAGTTTAAGTTACAGGATATGAACACTGATTGGGATTTTTACCCTGTACTGGGTCTGGATGGGACAATGTTATTTTTCTTCACAGTAGCCCATCTTGTTCCATGTTTTGGATTTGTTATTAAAAAAGTGGTGGTAACACATCAACCTCTCCCATGAGGAAAGGTTGAGGGAACTGGGATTGTTTAGCTTGGAGAAGAGAAGGCTCTGGGGAGACCTCATTGTGGCCTTCCAGTACTTGAAGGGAACTGGTTATGAGGGTGGATAGTGCTAGGACAAGGGGGAATGGTTTTAAACTGAGACAGAGGGGATTTAGTCTGGATATTAGGAGGAAGTTTTGCACACAGAGGGTGGTGACACACTGGAACAGGTTGCCCAGGGAGGCTGTGGGTGCCCCATCCCTGGAGGCATTCAAGGCCAGGCTGGATGTGGCTCTGGGCAGCCCGGTCTGGTGGTTGGCGACCCTGCCCATAGTAGCGGAGTTGAATCTCGATGATCACTGTGGCCCTTTTCAACACAGGCCATTCTATGATTCTATGATTCTGTTGCTGAACTGTGCTTGCATAGCATCAAGGCTTTCTGTTTTCTCCACTCTGCCCTCCCAGCAGATAGGAACTGTGAGGACCCATGGCCAAGACACTTGTCCCAAAGTGACCAAGGGGATAATCCATGGGACACTGCATATCCATATGACGTGGTGCTCAGCAAAAAACAAAGCTGATGGAAAGGAGCACAAAGGATGATATTTGTCTTCTAAAGCATGCTGAGGCCATGCTTTTCCAAAAGTGGCAAACACCAGTCTGCCCATTGGAGGAAGTGAATGAATTCCTTCTTTTCATTCACTTGTCCTCACTTTCGCTAGACCTGCTGCCATCTTTATGTCAGTCCTTAAGTCCTCTGGCTTTCCTTTTCTCCCCTCACAATGGGAAAGCAAATTGAGTGGGTTTTTGGCTGCTGGCTGAGCTCAGTCTACCATACAATTTTTGTTATAGTTATACTTCATTAGTTAAACATCACTACTTTGAAGTTTCATTTCATGATTATCAGAGGAAGTAGGAAAGATCAAAATTCTGTTCAGAGAAATGAAAGTCAAGGAAGCTAACAAAGGACAAGATTCCAAGAGGTGAATGCTTAAGGCAGGTACCACATTACAGGAGCCCAAGTTCTGGACAGACCCAGTCGCAAGGAGTTTAAGAATTCTAGTGAAATCAATCCTTGTGTGTGACCTAAAAGTAAGAGGCAGAGGATGCACAGAAGAAGCTCAGACAAGACAGAGTCAGAAAACAGGGAACCAGGTACAACAGGACCAGAGAAAGAAGTGCATGGCAAATAGTAAATCCAATTGAAATAGGAAAACTAAGCAGATGAAAGACTAGAAAGAGAAGTCTCTCTTTATGGTTTAGTTCTTTTTTACAACCATACAAAGTTTTCAGGAAATACAATTCAGCCCCTTAAATCTGGAATCAGATGGCAGTGCATTAGTGTGAACAGTGAAGGTGAAGAAGAAAAGTCTTCCCCTGCTGCTACCTGATGTGAGCAAGCAACCATTTATAATTGGATCGATGTGCTGAGTTCCATTTCTCCTCTGTCTTGTTTACTCCCAGCTAAAATAAATGATGTTAAGCTATGAGCTAACAGAAGAGAGAGCCATGCTCTGTTTTGGAAGGATGAATTCTACAGCAGAGAGCTAATATATGCACTGAAGGCTTGAGTTGCCCTATCCCAAATCTTATGTGATTTATTAATAAATCTGAGCTTTCGTTGAGCATAGCATAGAATAGATGTGAGGTAAGACATACAAAAGAAAAAAAAAAAGAAAACAAAGTCAATATAGGATGTCTCATATTCTGTTGCCTTGCAACATTTGTATACTACACTGTGTTCGTTCCAGTTAAATCAGAAGCCAGGTCTCACAGCTGTCTTATCATTTTGCACTATTGAGCCTCTAGGTCTCAAAGCAATAAAACAGTGGAAAAAATTGGACATTTGTATTTGGGAAACAGTAGTAAACTTAAAGAGAGTCCATGTCAATAAACATTATTTGGCAATCCACTACCACAACAAATGTTGGCATTAACAAAGTTAATTCCATAATAGGGCAGAAGAGACAAAGCACGTTACAGCTTTATCCAAGTACAATCCCTTCCAATTACAAAGAAAGGGTGTAGTGAGCATCATGTGAACTTAGGCCAAATCAGATTATTGTTTCTGTACACTTAAAAAATCCATAGAAAAGGACAGAGTTTAACACATACTCTTTGACCCTCACTCTGTCTGGTAGTGGACATTCACTGTCCACCTATTGGCCATGGTTTGGAAGCTGGCAGAGGTATCAGAACTAAAACAGGAATGGTCAAGGGCTAATGCTGATTTAAAAAATAAATGAACAGAAATTTAGAAATGGTATGTAAACACAGACGTGCTTGAGCTCATTTTTGAACAGGATGGAATAATTAACCAAGGGAAAAGAAGAAATAATTTTTTATTATCTTGAAAAGAGTACACTCTTAACACATCAAGAGCTATTAAACACTGATTCTTTCTAACCAGAAAACCACATAGAAGAATATGGAGTCAGCAACTGACAGTGACTAAAAGACTGATAGACTGATATGTCTTTCCAAATCTCTTCATCCTCCCTCACGCATTATTTTCCCAGCTCAGTTATCATCTACAATCTTAATCATAACAACAGAAGTAGACACTGGAAGAAAGTTTTTTCCTACTTACCACAGAATTCAAATTGCTGCTGAAAGACTTGGTCTAAGAAAAAGTAATAGTTTTCACTGAATCATAATTGCAGAACACTAGGTGTTCAAAGGGACTTTACAGATCACTCAGTTCCAGTTCTATTCCATGGGCAAGAAAGGTCACCTTTCACTAGACACGTTCCCAGGGCTCCGTCCAACCTGACCTTGAACCAGGGATGGGGCATCCACAGCTTCTCCAGGCAGCCCATGACAGTGCCCTTCCACCCTCCGAGTCAAGAATTTCTTCCCTATATCTAACCCAAACATACTTGCTTGCAGTTTAAATCTGTTACTCCCTGTCCTGTTGCTACATGCCCTGATAAAGAATACCTCTCCATCTTTACTGCATTAAGACCTTCTCAGAGCTTTCTTTTCTTGAGTCTGAATAACTCCAGTTCTCTCAGTCTTTCCTCACAGTCTAAGTGCTCTAGCCTTTTTGTGGCCCTCCCCTTGACCTGCTCTAACAGGTCCATGTCTTTTTCTCCTAAATGCCCCCAAGGTGGAAGCTGTACTCTATGTGGGACCTCAGAAGAGCAGAGCGGTAGAATCACTTCCCTCAACCTGCTAGCCACAATTCTTTTGATACAGCCTGACCCAGGACAAATCCTGAATGTCTGAACAGAATATGATTTGGGAAGAAAACTATTTGTTTCCACGAACAGCTGCTGTGTTATGAAACTCTTGGACCAAAGGCCAAGCCTGTCAGCACTGGGCCACCCACTTCAAAGCACCAAACCTTACAATGGCACATAACTGAAGTTAGCAGCTGCGTTAGCCAACAGCACCTCAGTTGCTCTATTTTTCCTCCAAAATAGCTTGAATTAAACCTGGTAACACTATCCCTCAACAGCCTATGAGCTGACAACAAATTCTGTGGGCTCCCACTCCACTCTTAGCTCTGTAATCTTTCTTGCACTTCGAAGCAGTGCAGTAGGAAGGAGATGCCAAACAGTTATGGCGAGAGTCAATCAGACTTGGATATGCCAACTAAAATCTGATAAATCAGAGATATTAGTGGTAGTCTGTGCACTTCATGGTACCATGATAGTATCCTCTACCAGAAAACAAGTTAAAACACATGCCATGAAGTAAGTGCCTCAAAAAAAGGAAAAAAGGGTGCAGCTCCAGCAATGGAGTAGTGCGCTTAAACAAAGGCCCCCATACTTCTCACCTGTTCTCACAAGTGCTTCCTTCAGTCAGCTAAGCTCATTTTGAGACCAAACATTTCAGGACAAACCAAGTTTTGAAGCATGATGATCTAAGCTAGAGAAGGAAAATTGATCCAAGCATGTCACGGAGGCGAAACACTTTCCAGACATGGACATAATTTAATTGACTTTTACAAGGTAAAGATTCCAAACTGAAGAATATATATAAACATAGGTTAGAACGTTCCTGAAAACCACAGTTGATTTGGTAGTCAGCTAGAGTCTGCTGCAAATCCTGAGGTTGTGCTAATGTGGGGCCTGATTATCACCTCTTTGCAGAGCAAATTCCAATTCTGCCATACATAAAGTAGGCTCCTAAAAATAAAAATCCCTTTCCTGGAGCCACTTACATACGTTTCCTTTCCAAAGGAAAACAGTGGTATCAGCAATTGCTCTTGCAAGACTGAGCTGAGTACACAACATGAATAATACATCACTTCAGAAACTCACTGGTATACTTTATTGACCTCTGCTGTTTCCATGCTTGTGTCTATTGTAGATATAATTAATTGGAGAAAAATTAATACAATACAGAAAAAGATGAGAGCAGAATATAAGACTACACAGGAAAAACACAACAGTTCTCCATTCAGAAGCTTGGGATCAGCTCTCAAATTAAACTGAGATCAAGAGGAATTCACCTTTTTTCTAGCAGCATCAGTTCACATTCACAACAGCTTCTTAGAAAGCAGCTGAGAAATATCTTCATCATATAAATTTTGCCAAAGTTGCTCTTATAACACAATTACTTCTATTAATCTCATTATTCAATCAGATCAACAAGGATCATCAACTAAATATAAAGTAGTATGTAATATTATAAGAAAGGTAAAAATAAGAAAGGACCTGAGCTAAAGTATACCCAATAGTTTCTAACAGACTGGCGGCAAGAGTTAATACAGCCATTGAGTCAGAGCGCTGTGACTTCGTTAAATGTTTTGCAGTGATTATAGCTGTCCATGTTCTACTAAAAATAATTTCAATTTTTTTCAGAAGAAAATAAATCTTGAATCATTTTGTCCTACAGAAAAATTGCTTCGTTTCTAATAGCATTTCCAAGGAAATACACTTTCCTTTTAGGAAAAGAATTAACATATCAAACCAAGATTTTCAGAAATTCTCAGTAATTTTGGGAAGCCTTTTTGTACGAGCTCACAAACTTTTTATTTTTAATAATACAAGACATTCCTATTCACAATTAGCAGTCATCTATGAAAAATAAAGTTGAAACACCGAGAACAAAATTTTTGACAAGTATTTGATCACTGCCTAATAAAAATATGATACCAGTCTCAAGAATATGGGAAGCACTTCCCCAGATTGCCCATAGGATCTACTTTTAAGGAAGTCTGCTCTGCCTCTTTCACTCCCATTTGGGTATAGCAAGAAATGGCAGAACACAGGATAGTGGACAGCCAGAGAACTTCTGTTTCCCAGATGTAAACTTTCACTAAAAAAAACTCCTATTTGAAGACATTAAATGTAATTTTGCATTTTCTATGTTATTCCATGCAAGGAATTTTCATTTCCACAGTAACCAGGATTCAATCTGAGAGAAAAAAAAGATAGATAATTAAATTTCAAGGCTATCAATAAGGTACAATTCTTCCTTTTGCCATTGCTGTGAAATATATAGTGCCATAATATTTTATAATGCTGAGAATAGAGACAATCTTGAGAGGAAACAAAAACTAAATCAGCCCAGAAGTTTTCACAGGTTAGTGTGCAAAATAGGCAAAAATAACTAATTCAACTGAACTACAGTATAACCTATTCCACTTAGCATAAAGTCTTTTGTTAACTTCACTTTTAATATCCTGAAGTGCCAATCAATTTAAAGCAGAAATCCTCAAACAACAAGTTTATCGTTCTACTAATAAACCGTCCTACAGTTATCTTAAATGCATCACACTGCCAAAGCAAAATACACAATATTTATTCCAAAACAAGATCAAGCTTCCTTTTCCTGAGGTTACCCTAAGAAACTATTTTATTGGGATATCATATTCAAGTTAATAGAGTCCAGAACCAGAATTGAAACAGACACAAAGGAGCAGGCTGAGTTTGATGCTTTGTGAGACAGCAGTATCCACACCTAACAGAAGAACAAGGGACCAGAGGTCCCAGCAGCTCCTGGCAATACTCCAACTCAAGCAGGGCTGCAGCACACACTGATACTGCTGTGGGAGATGATGGTTCAGAAAACCAAATTCCTCTTTGCTATTATTTGCCACACTTGATTCTCACAGGTACAGCATATGCCGCTTCACACATGTTCCTTCTTAGAGCTAAGCCAACCACTTTCCAACCATTTGAAACTGTACAGAAATAGCTTACCCTTCCTGTAACTATAGAAGGAATAAGGTAAAAGGTACTCTGCCACTGCACAGGGTAAAGGCTTCCCTAGGCTGGTCATGTTACAGGAGCAAAAACACTGAAATACTTAACTAGCAATGATTCAATTAAGTTTATATGAAAAACCTAAAAGCCCTCCAACAAGATTAAAAATCACGGAGTTCATACAGAGAAAGAATGGCCTACAGTATCTTTGTTCTATGGAGAAATTGAAGTCCCTTATGAAAGACTCACTGGTACAAAAGCTGATACCTGGAAATGTGGCTCAGCATCTCACTGTACAACAGTTCATGCAATGGCTGGAAGCAAGGCCACGCTGTCTGCTTATAGATACAGGAGCAGAACTGCACTACCTGGGGCTTAAAAGGAGCACTCAGAGGGTGCAGATTAAGAAATGCAGATTTTTGAGATATTTGGAGTATGACACTGCATCATGCAGAATGAGAGATGGAGGTTATCTTGTATTCAATATAGACTCCGTAAAATGACAGAAAATAATGTATCTTAACCTGTACTTTGTGGACCTGGTGTTATTTTCTGTTTCTGGGAACTGGAGGGATATCCTCCAGCACAAGCACTGTGTTTTCTGTCAGTCTTTCCAGGATCCATAATGACATGGGGATACTGCTTGCTTGTCTGCTACATGGCTTTTATACCACATACCTGCCAATTAAAGTAGACCAGATCTGTACAGCAAAGAAAAAACAATCAAAATAATAGAAAGAATAATAAAACCAGCTCATATATTTTGTACAGTGCTTTCCATAGAACAAACAAATTTTGTGAATAGTCACATCAGCTATAGAATTGTTTTGGAGATTAAAAGCATAACAAAGATGAGAACTGACCTCTTAGTGCCAAACATGATGCAAAGGAGAGCTTGATTCACATTTATAAATTCACTGCTCTGCACAAGCTGTTTCTGTTGACCTGGATAAAAAAAAGAGAGATTTTTAGACCAAGCAACTCAGGACCATGATTTTAAAATCCTGAACAATAATTACATTAGTAAATACTGCTCAGTGCAGCTTCAGAGAATACCTGTCACTTTTACAGAAATATATAGATTTAGATATTTAGGTAGATAGATATTTAGATATAGATTTAGGTTATAAAAACAAATACAATTTAATGTTAAAAAAAAAAAAAGGATAAAGGTTATGAAACCTAAGAACAACTCCTCCTGCTGGTAGGGCTTAAGCCTGATTGTAAAGGCAGTTACTGAGCATAGGACTTCAGAATATTGATATTTGAAGGGCAACATCTGAAAGCCCCTGTCCTCCGAATGGAGAATTCATCTAAGGGAGTGAAATTCAGGTGCCTTAATGGAAGTAAACAAGGTCACCATGAATTGCCGGTCTAAACATGGGCATATAAATTTACATCTAAATTGCATTTTGGTGTTCAGTTTGTTCAATGACTACCTTGGTAAATTAGTATTTTTTCCAGAAATGAACCATTAATATGAATAAGAAATGCCCTGAGATGGGTCTACTGAGACCCAACGACCTCAAGAAATCTTATTATTTAAAAAAAACTTTTACTAAAAAAAATGTTACAGAATAATGGAATAATTTCCATTGGAAGAAAATGCCTAGCCTAGCCTTTAGCTTAAATCAGGTCCAGCCAGATCATGCCATTCAGGGATATCACCAGTTGAGTTCTGAATACCTCCATGGACAATCAATTCCAGGACTTCACCATCAAGACTGCATAAATATTTGCAGATGCAGGTGACCTTCTTTGCTGTCAGGACACCCTGTTGGCTTGTGCTCAAATCACTGTTCACAAGAGAACTCAAATCTCTTTCAGCAGCACTGCTTCCCAAATTCACAGCCTGTCTTGTTACAGAGGGTTATTCCATTCCCTGGGCAAGACCTTGTATTTGCTTTTGCTGAATTGTTCTTGTCAGTCCATTTCTCCAATCTGGTCAAGTTCCCAAGTAGCAGCAGTTCCCTCCAGCACACTACCCATAAAAACTGCTGATTTGCTCTGTCTTCTCACTGGTGTCATTAATGAAGGCACCAACAAGTTCTGGTCTCAGTACTGAACCCAGAGGGGCCACACAAGTTACTGGCTGAGCATCTGCTGTTTTTCAGCCATCAGGAGCCTCTCCCAGCCACCATGATTTTCCAAGGCAAGAGAGCAGCCTCTCTTGAAAAAGGCCTCCAAGATCATCCAGTCCAACCATACTCCTACCACAATATTACCCACAAAACCATGTCCCTCAGTACAAAATATAAATGTTTCAGGAACACCTGCAGGGACACTGACTACACCACCTCCCTGAGCAGATTGTTCCAGTGCCCGACCACTGTCAGAGAAGAAGTATTTCCTAACGTCCAACCTAAATCTCCTCTGGAGCAACATGAGGCCATTCCCTCTAGTCCTATTGCTAAGTTACACAGGAGAAGAGAACAACCTCCACTCATCACAACCTTCCCTCAGGCAGTTGAAGAGAGCAATAATGTCACCCCTGAGCCTCGTTTTCTCCAGACTGAACAATCCTTCAGCCGCTCCTTATAAGACTTGTGCCCCAGACCCCTCACAGCTTTGTTGCCCTTCTCTGGGCACGCTCCAGGGGTCTTAATGTCTTTCTTGTAGTGAGGGGCCCAAAACTGAACACGGTACTCAAGGTGAGGCCTCACCAGGGCTGAGTAATGACAGCCACTTTCTCCAACATCCTGGACAACATCCCATCTAGTTCCATGGACTTGCAGACATCCAAGTGAGATCCCCAGCTCTACCTTGCAGATACACACAGTACCCCTGCAGATACTGCTTCCTTCCCACAGACTCTGATATAAGGCTGAGGGATCCGGGAGGCCTGAGGACAAGCAGTGAAATCTGAAGCACAAAATCCCTGAGTGCTACAGCTTTTTCACCACACAGCCACACTGAGCTACAGGTCCGTGCTCTCTTTGCCTTCCCTTCTGCTGATGATGCACTCACAGGAACCTTTCTTCTTGTCCTTAACCTTCTTTGCCAGTTTCAATTCCAGCTGAGCTCTGACTATTCTGACTGTACTGCTACTGTTCCTGTACATCTCATATTCTTCCAAGCAGCCTGCCCCCGCTTCCACCATCTGTGTCCTTCCTCTTTGGTTTTCTCTTTGAGCTCCTTTACACAGATTGCACCCCCTCCTCCTGCCTTGCTCATGTCCTGTACCCACTCACTGATTTCTTAATGTAAATGTGCAATCTAAATACAAATGTTTTGTTAATCAGAAACGAGCTGTGATTATATGATCTCGACCGACAGGAGGATTTTTGGCTACAAACTCTGTCCTAAATTCATAAGATGCTTAAGGGGACTTCACATCTCTCTGTCACCCCTGATAAAATGACACCATGTAAAATGTCCTGTTATCTCCATGCAATGGAGTGGTATTTTAAAAGTACTCTATTTCACTACAGATTAGAGCAGTGACATTTTTGTCTCAATTTATCACCTGCTCCTAAAGCACTGCCTTTTTTAGCTTTTTGTTTTGTTTCTACTTGGCGTGGCTCCTTCACTTGCACAGCTGCAAGAGATGAAGGGAAGCTCCCTCTTCCCTTCTGTGCTCTCTTGTTGCAGAATCACAGCCCTACAGCTGGGCTAGTGGCCTATAGAACATTTGCCTTCCCATAGCTGTCTTGATTGGGAATTTCAAAAGCCTCTAAGAAAGCCAACTCCAACTGAAAATCAATAGATCTGGGACATGTGCATTCCTTACATGCCCTGGGAAATCACGCTCCACTTTAAGATGATTGGAAGAGCAAGGTGTTGGACACGTTGGAATTTCTCTCAGCAGAAACGCTGCTGGCAGCATCATCTTCCTGTTCCATGACACACAATTATCTTCAATTTGGAAAGCAAGACTGCTACCATCACCAAATACATTAAATAAAACATTAATTCAAATGGTACAACAGCTACTGCCTCATTTAAACATAAAGTCACCAACAGTGCAAAAGAAACAAAGGCTCTTTAACACTTTGCAAGCATGTACATATCGAAGTGCCCATACAATATTTAACAAATACAGTGCCTCTGTGTTGATGGGTCCATCTGAAAGATTACAATCTAAACCAATAACTTTCCTGTCCTGAGCTAAATTCCCTACTAAAGCATTTATTTTACTACACTCTACTCCTATACATAGGCAGCTTTTTTTGTAATTCCATCAGAGATCAGAACCATGCACCCTTAGTATTCAACACATCACAGAGTACAATAAGCTTAAGTGCTATACCTTATAAAAAATTATTTTTTTGCTGTCACTTTGAAAAAAGTACAGAAAAACAAAAAAGAATAAATCACCTACAGATACTTGGCACAACATTTTTGTGGTTGTTTTTTTCCTGTGCTCTGTCTTGAACACAGCCATCTCCAGCAGATGCCTGCCCTCTTTGACTCTTAAGAAAGTATTTTAATCTAAGAGTCCAAGCTACTCTAAGGAACAAAGCAATGTGAGAAATGTCTTTAACAGCAAGTAGCTATTTGCAGTATAATAGGATACTTATTTAGGACCATGACACCTTCTCAAAAGCTATCCTTCAAAAAACAGGAGTTATATCTAGCCAAAGACACTGGGAACGTATAGGGTTACCCAGAAGAAATGTAGTGGTCTGTGGATACAGTGAGATTCATTACTTCTGGCCTTACGGTCTATGAAACTGTCAGATCTGCTAACTGCGCAACCAGTCATTTCAAAATGATAAGAAATAATATCATCAAACCTTTACCAAACATGAAAGGCATGAATTCACTATACAGTGTGGCTTTTTTTTTGGTTTTACTTATTTGTTGTATTGTGTACTTAAAGAAAACATGCCCTAACATTCAAACAATTAAAGTCTCCATTTGGCAGCTTCTAGTGTTAGCTCCTTAGTGTCTCCTTATGCAAGTAAATGACAAATGAAAATAAATGAGACAATAAAATGAAGTCCTATTCAAATGGACACAAACAAAACACAGTTCTAATGTAAAGACTAATTTGTATAAAATGTGAATGAAATCTTCAACAGCAATTTTCACGTTACAGAATAAACCCAACTGCCTTCTGTTAATGAAGAAAGGTCAGTTCAGTATGAAGAGTTTAAGAATTGATTTTGCCGAGTGCATATCACAAGGGCAGCCAACATTCTGATCATTCTGAATAATTAATTCTGGTAGTTTTATTGTTGTATTTTTTTTAACTAACATATTTTTTCTGATATCTGAAAGAATGTATTTTTGATGTATACAAATTAGCTGCACATATTTGACTGCTGATTATTTCATCTGTCAAGAGGCTGCTACAGCAATCATATAGTTGCCAAAGATCTTATATTATTGTCTGTAAAGATTACATTAGTAAGAAGATTAAATTAACAGGATTACATTTCCAGTTTTCTTCACAAATTAATTAAAGTATGACTGCTGTATGGTTTCCACTTGATTCATACAGTTCCCACGACAAACGTTTTCCTCTTCCAAAATGAAGTTAAATATTTCTGGTCTTAAGACAAAGGCAACAAAAAACAATTACTAGTTTACTGTGCTTCTCACTGATGGCACAGTTGACCTCATCAGATAATTTTTCTTTCATCCTTTGTTCTTAAATCCCTGTCTTTCATTCTTTAAAATAACAACACAATCACCAACATCTTAAAAAAAAATTAATTTCTACTTGTTTTCCTTTCTGTTCCTTTCCTACATTGTACAATACCTTATATCCATTTTTTTCATTTCATATCTATATGCAGTTTATGCTACAGAATGTACAGAGTTGGTGCAACACAGAGATACCTGTGTGCTCATTCCCTGCTTACCTCTGCCTGCAGGTAAGTAAAGGCAAATCCTCACTACCCTTGTAGGAGGGAAAAAAAATTCTTAGTATGCTGTCTATGAGCATGTGAAAGAAACATACTGATTTTTAAATAAGACAGATAGAAACAAGCAAACTTTTCCTAGGTAGTTTGCCCTCCTTTACCTTGAAGGCAGCTTCCAATGTATGATTTCAGGATTATAAGACATTCCTCTTTATCATCAAGATCATCTTAAAATCTAAGTTCCTCAGAAATCTGAGAGAGTAAAGCCATGACTGTCTCTCCTTCTCTAGGCACAATTGCTGGATTATCAATTATTTATTATAAATTAAAAGTGAATGTGCCTATGGACAGAAAAAAGCATGCACAGTGAAAAGATTCACAGAGAAGAACTGGAATGATCGGGACTTCATTATTTAATCATCAGTCATTATTATATAATCATTAATCAATAATTTCAATATTTAATCATTAAGATTTAAGAGATTTAAGATAGATATTAGGAGGAAATTCTCTACTCAGAGAGTGGTGAGGCTCTGGAAGAAGATGCACTGGGAAGATGTGGATGTCCCATCCTTGGAGATATCCAAAGTGGAGCTGGATCAGGCTCTGGGCAACCTGATTTAGCTTTGCATGTCCCTGTTCATTGCAGGGGACTTGAAGTAGATGATCTTTAAAAGTCCCTTCCAACTCCATGGATTCTATGATTCTATGTTTTTTCTTTATTTATAAAGTCTGTAAAAGTTTTTGTTGTTGTTGTTGTTTTTAAATCATTTATAAACAACTGAAAAGCACTTTCTAAAAGTTCATCTGAAGTGAGTGAGCATTAATGATTAAACTGATTCTGCTGAGACATGAATGCTAGAAGCAATGGCTCATTTTCACCTGCTATGAGACATGAACATGGTGATACTCAACCACCCTCTCCTCTCCAGAAATATCAAGAGTATCCCAGATAGACATGGAAAAATCATGAGCTCAGTGCTCCTTAATGCTTAAGAAACTAACACCTGCATGCAGGCTGCTGAGTTTAGGCACAGCTTGATAGCAAATCAGCTCTAGAGTCAAGTGGGGCTTACTCTCTTCATGCCTATTGTGCTATTTAATTCCTGTCCCTCAGTTTGCAGTCTCTTTAGTTGCACAAATGTAATAGAATATAGCACTGCACTACCAGGGAGATTAAATGATTTAGATCAAGACCTGCCCCTCCAGAAACTTCAAAAAGCATATTTACTTTAGAGTTCTTTCATAACCCAGATGTTTTCACAGCACACGTTGCACTGGCACAAGTAGAGAAGCTGTGAACTCTGGAATAGTAGTTTCTTAAGCAGACTTAAAAGCCAATGGTAACATCCAGATCATAGCTTCTGAAGTTATAATGAAAGACCATTTAAAATCTTTAAGCAATGTTTGTACCTTATGTAAAATAAGTCCTAAAGGGCATTCTGAATGTGGGTTTTAATCTGCACAGAAAGGAAGCAATCTCTTAGACTATTTCACACATAAAAATTAATAGCATCTAGAGTTTAGAAAACACTCCTACCTCCTACCTGATTATGCTAGCTGAGACCCTACCAGATTTCCGTGTCTCTTTTGCTAATGTTGAAAACAAAATATAACATAGTTAAATTTACAGAAGCAGAGGACTGCAGGAATTGTACATCACTCAACAGGCAGGAGAGAGAAAGAGATGAAACAACTCCAGAGACCAAAGCAATGAAGTGTTATCTTTCCCATACTATTTTTCACCACTGTAGAAGGCATGGGTACTTAAAGTTCAACTGAGTATTTCACATGCACTGAGAGAGAAAAACTCTTTCGCCTCAGAAGAAACTGATGTCAGCTAAATGTTATCAACTGTTGCCAAGAAAGTGGGAACAGGATTATACAGACCCAGATCTCTAACCAGCTCAAACAAAAACAGCAGCTTTTGGAGGATGACGATGACCTATGGCTGCAGTTAGCCAGACTGATTCCAAGGGGAGTATGACATGGGCAGACAGAGCAGAATATACCAAGCACATGAGTTTAATAGCTACCACAATTAGAAAAGAAATCAATTTTTTTCTACCTTATCAAAGATGCTGCAAAAAATAGCAATACTAGATTTATCTTAAAAACACGTACATTCTGCTTTTCATGCTTCAACTTTAAAACTAATGCTACAATACTGACTTGTACTTTTAACTCAAGTTTCATTGATAATTCTTTAAAACTAAAGAAAAGATGTTACTTGACTGTGAAGAAGGATATAAAATAGTAATTTTAACACAAGAATGTAAAACTAAACAATCACTCAAGCACTTACACTTTATTTATTCTGATATTCATGTGAAAGAAAATGAAAAGAATGATATTTATTCAGTAGAACAGGAAGGTTATTTATGCTTAGTCATTAGTATGTAGAATGCAACCCAAGACATAATAACACAGATTTTCCTGAGTGTGTTACCATTGCTTCTTCTCAGACAGTTCATTTACTGTCTCACTCCATCAGCTGGCATGTCTATCTATTCATTCCTAAATTATCAGCATAAATAAACCCCTTTCATTCACAATCATCTTGGTTATCCCACTGCCATTCAACTGCGTTAATGTTTTCTATCTCATATTTTTAAGGCCATAAACACAAAAATTTAAAGATATAGTATTTACAATCCCTTGTTTTCCTTTCACGATTTATACATACTAGCATTAGGTTTTGCTGTGTTTTCCAGTTCTGCTGCTTCTGAAGACGACAGCTGACTGTACAGTAAAGTCCTCAGCTGGAATCTAAGAGCACTGCAGCCTATAGGCTCTGTCACTCTAAAATCTTTTGGGCAACATCTGTAAAGGAGCTCTTTACCAGTCCTTAAGCCAAAGACTGCAGTTCAATTTCTGTAAACAACTTAAATATTTCACTTCTTGGCATAAGATTTGAAAATACCATGAACAGAATCCATCCTACCACGCACAGCCAAGGCCAAAGAGGATTTATCATTACAGAAAAGGACCATAGATGGCTGTGGCCGTTCAAGGTGATTCTTCATTAATTTCCCTCTCACTGTTCCAATTCTGAAGTCACACCATGACCTTCCACTTCCAAAGACCAACATACTGATTAGCTTTGCAAGTACAACAGGTTTCATGGTAAGTTGTTACAAGTTACAAAATGATTTCTGTTTTCACAGAGGAAACAATTCTTGGAAGATCCATCAAACCAAGTCAGCAAAAACTAAAAGGATTAAGAGAGGATTACCTCAGAACTAAGGACTTCCACAGAAGTTGTGTGCTCAACAACGTCATGGCTTTTTGATAAACCTATTCTTAAGCACTCAAATGTGGGAGGTTGTACTGTCTGCAATATTGCCACGTAATCTTAAATGTCTGAAATCCTTTCCCTGAAAATAGTACTCTTTGTAACAAGTAAAGCTCATTGCCATTTGTTCCTTCACCAGTAAACAGAGAACAGCTCTTTACCCTATTTCTCAGAATAGCGATCTCACATACTGGAGCACTGTTCATGAGTCACCTGTTTCTGTTCTAAGTTAAACAGAGCCTTAGAATCTGATTTTTCCTAAATGGTGTGTTTTCCTTACTTCAGATTCTCTTTCCTCCTGTATTAAGACACAGATAGCCAAAACCAGAGAGAGTATTCTGCACAGAACAAAGTAAAATAGGAACTATTTATTACTTTTCATGAGGTAAACTTGGCTCTATATTCTCGTTTAATATTCCCTTTTATCTTCCTCAGTAGTCTACATCAGTGGCTAGCATTTACCTTGCTGTTCATCTCTCTCTCAGATTTCGTTTTCCCCATAACATCTACACAGATAATCACTCTTTGTCGTGTGTTTTTGTTAATTCTGGAAATCCAACAATTTCCAACAATATCACATTTCTCAAAAAGAATTTACTAATGTGTTGTGTGATTTTCTCAGCCTCTTTCCTGTGTACTTCAGAGGAAACACCAAGTTCATATGACTCAAAGCTTGAATAACAACTGAAAAATATAAAATACCTAGTCTGTCAGTCTCTTGGGGCTGGAAGGATCTTCAACATTAAAGCTAGAACAAGTGGTCTGAATGCAGCATGCTGTAGCACCATCATCATGTCCACTGTCTTACAGAATAAGAGAATCCCCTGCAATGTTCTTATACGTTCACTGATCTCAAGCTAAGAGCTAACAGGAATAAACCAAATTAGAGAATAACAGATGGAAATTTATTTTGCTGCCTCTTTACCTCTGGTAATCTCTGAAAATCACCTAGAATGTAAGATGGAGTTTTCTTTGACACAGCTTCTTCTCTTTAATCTCTTAATGAACCTGCTCTAGCTTTCAATTTACTTAGAAGAGTCAGACCTAGACAGTCAGGTCCTCACCCTTTGCCACACACTGTGCCTGTGACCAGAAAGACAGCAACAAGCAAGACCCTGTACAGTGCTGCGTTGATGAGGGTTTGCCAAGGTCCGTAACTGGCACACCATACCTTTCTCTGGCAGCCCTGTGGGCATCACAAGGAACAGATGATGCATTTCAGTTCTCACTGTTCTTTTCTCTATGTATTTTTGAGCATTCGCATTGTATGTTCTTCCCAATCAGGATTTGAGTCACACAACAGCAAGAACAGTGACTGCTTCAGCCTGGCCCTATGGACTTCCCTTTCCCCACCAGTCAACAAAGTAGGCTACCAAAAAAACTGTCTGTAGTTAAAAAAAATAATAATGAATGGGAGAACAGATTTGCTAATGTGAAAGTTTGTGATAATAAGTTAGAAGAAATGTTGGTGATGATTCTAGTGATAAAAGAATTAGAAAATTAGACACCATGAGTTAAATCTGAGTATTATTATAATACCTCTCAGACCATACATTCTGTTGGAATCAACAGCTCATACAGCATTTCAAATCAAAAGATTTATTAATAACATATTAAGCAAATTATTTTCATATTAGAAATACCCACACCTCTCTCCTGCTTAAACAGAGTACTTGATTGACCAAAGTGAATACATCTATTCCCTGAAGAGGTCACAGCATCACAAAAACAAAAGTTCTGATCAATACAAAGACACTATAGGAAGTTATAATTTAATTTTAAGGTCCATAATTTATTTAAACTTCCTCACTTCAGAAATGTTAGATTTGCCAACTGTATCCTTGGCTGCATGAAAAGAGCGGTGGCAGCAGGAAAAGGGAGGTGATTGTCCCCCCTCTGTTCTGTCATTGTGAGGCCCCATTTGGATTACTGCATCCAGCCCTGAGAAACCCCAGCTCAAAAAAGACATAGAGCTGTTGAAGAGGGTCCAGAGAAGGCCATGAGGATGCTCAGAGGGCTGCAGGATCTCTCCTGTGAAGAAAGGCTGAGGGAGTTGGGCTTGTTTAACTTGGAGAAGAGAAAGCTGCTGCAATTACCAACAGACATAGAAAGAGTATTCCTAGAAGCTATATACAGCATTCTGGGGTTCATTTTGCCTGTGACAGGAAATCAAAGTCATTGAGAACTCTTGAGCAGCTTCAATTTATGAGCAGCTTGAAGCTACCATGCACAGGTTAGAAGCTAAACGGATTTTTTTTTTTTAAAGCTACAGGAAAAATCACCATGTAGAGGTAAGAACACATAAACATTTTTCCTTATCCTAATTTGCAAACAGTTCCTTCTTGCCCATAGGCAAAATGAATTGTATTAGTTGTTACTTTGTACACAACAGTAAAAAGTAACACTTTTCCTTCATTTTAGTTTTTCATATTTATTCCACTAGCTAAGAATAAGTAGCAAAATTGAGAATCAATTTATTATTAAGATCTTTCCTGTAAGTCTCCTGGAAGGCACAGTCAGCAGCCCACAAGTGAAGTCAGGAAGGATGTCACTGCCCTGAGGTAGCCAACATTCATCACAGTGGGCAGCCTTTGCTGTAATAGTTTCTCAGTGGGGAAGGCAGCATGTAACAGAGAGATGACGTGTAAGATAATGCCTGAAAACTCAGAAGTGTTTTAGGGAGAGGTGACTGGAAGTGAATGTTTACAGCAGCAGCGGGAGGGAAGGAAGCAGAATGTCTTGCTTCTCTTTTTAGCCCTGAACACAGGTTAAAAAAAATATATCCATTCTGTATCATGCAGGTTCAGTGAATGAAGTTTATTCCCACCACACTTACATTTAATTTGGTGATTGCTTGCTTACCTCTCTCCTACAGATCTCTCCTTAACTGCCATTTCTGATGTCTAATTTCCTCAAAATAGGAAGTGGATATACCCAGGAAATACCCGTGACTTTAACACATTGCAAACCGTTTCCCAGTTCCTTATCTTATTAGCAGGTCAATTATCACTGTCACTGAACTTATGTTTTACTTTAATTTATTCAAAGTGTCTGGGGAAGCTGAACTACCCAGAGTGATAGTCAGTACAGCTACTTGGGAAAAGAAATAATAATAATCCAATCATTTCATGAAGGAAAAGGGGTCATTCAGAGTCAAAGCTTGTCTGTGAATAGTGGGCAGCAGCAGAGTATTTTAAGTCAAATTAGAACTGACTGTAACTTTTCCATCAGAAACATTTTGGAGTGGGTGGGTGACTGTGTTAAAAAGACAGTGGTCTGCAAGATGCCTGTTTTCCAATTTCTCATTAAATCTGTTTCAGACCACACTAAAGCAGATTTTGAAACTAAACTAAGAGATTTGCTCCTAATTTTATAAATAGTTCCATGCCCTTCAGTGCAGTATGATGCTGTTCAGCGTGAATTAAACAGCAGCATTTGGCATTCAACCACAGCGAGCAAGGACAGATTCACTGAGAGACTAAACCACCTGAAGGCAAGATGCAAAATGGCTTCTTTGATAGTTCACATCCAGAAGTCTTGGTTGGCTCTTCAAGCAAAGCAGGGCTCTGCTGCTGTCAGGAAGGCAAGAGGCACACAGCCAAGGCAGAAGGAAAGTGAGAGACAGATGCTTCAGTTAGTACGGAGCTGCTCAGCTGCATTTTGCAGAGGATCAGTCAACTTGTTTCAAAAAGCAGTGTGCCAAGAGATGCCATTCTGCATGCCACCTTCACAGTGGTGAAATTCTCCCGAATGTCAGGATCCCGGCTTTTTCTTTGGGAAGATGCAGAAGTCTAAAAGGGGTGAAAAAATATGGCAGCTCCTGCAAGGTCCTTGCAGGTGTCACAAACCTGTAATTCCACTGGGATTACGGTAAAGTGTACTCACTTTACCAGAGGTGGAGACCCAGACTGGAGCCTGTCATTAAGTCTTGTTTACGAGTGGTGGATCTGCAAGGAAAGCATCATTTGAGACAATTCAATACACTACCTTAAAAATCTCCAGATAGAAAAATATGATCCTCCTCTTCTTTAAACTCTTAAATTTCCTGCATTAAGCAGCCTATCTATCAATCTCTGTGTGGGAACAAGAGGGAAAAAAGTGCACAATGGATATAAAATTAATTAAAACCTGCTCAGATACAGGTGTTAGCTAGACATCTACTTTTCAGTCAGCTTCAGGTATACTTACGGTTAAAATAAATGAGTATAAATGGACTCCTTAAGTGGTGAGAATTGGCTGCAGCCAGCACTTCTGGATAGAACACAGTGACTAAGTACCTGCCTCTGGTTTTGAAATTTTTTTAAACCATAAAGTCAAAAGACTGCATAGAAGGAAGAGGTGCAGAAGAAAAGGGCTTGCACCCACAGTTACCACTATCCCATCACAGCATAGCACTGATACCTTCACTGGCATGAAATATGTAAACCCCCCATGCATCCAACTTCCAGTACTGAATGTAACAGAAATACCATCACAGTATCGATAGAGTGTAACACTGTTCACACAAGTACAGTCAGGACTGACAGGGCATGAAACCAGGTCTAGGAAAATGAAGAAAGATGTAGTCTGTGAAATTTGGCCTTATCTTCTTGCAAAAAAATAGGATTTGAATTACCCAACCTGTCACCTTTTTTTTTTTTTAACCAGCTTAATATCATAAAGGAAAAAGTATATAAGTAGACTTCAAAGGAGAAAGTTCTGAGTATTCCCACTTCTCAGATGTTCTTCAACTTCTATCTGATGCTTTTTCCGAGAAAAATGGAGGACACAAGCCACCAGAATGCAAAATATTACTGCTGTGGCAAGTAAACAATTAATCATTTTAATTCTTGTCAAGTACCATATTATAAAACAAACCTACTTGATGTTTTTTCAGCTTTGCAGATGTTTTGCTTTCAAGCAATTATACTATAGTCATATTGCTTCTCAAAGCAGCTTCTAGCAAGAAATACAATTAACATTCAGCACTTTTAAGAGGTAGAATTTAAGAGTTCTGCGTTCATCTCTTCTTAGTCAGCTAAACAAGGAACACAATTTATTTTGCATAATAAAGACAAGAATAGAAAGTATTAAAAAGACAACAGGTCCAGCAGGGGAGCCCTCAAATATAGCTTGCTATTAATCAGTTTATTTCTAGTGGGAGTTTCTAAGTGGCACAAATGTGTGTGTACTGTGTGCCCATGAAAACAAGAGCAATGAAAAGACTGGATGTTCTAATTCTCAAAGGACGTTGATCACTCAGGATTAAAAGCATTGCATAAGACTGTGAAAACAGCACTCAGTCTTCAGCTGAGGCATAATGCAGTTACATGAGAAATATATGACAGAAAGGCCTGTTTTCCATTTTTGTGCAATTTAGGTAATGGGGAAAACATATTAGGCTCTTCTAAAGCTATAGTGATGAAGCACATCCAACATAAAACAAGGTCAATGACTGCATGTGTGTACAAACAGTCAGATTATGAATCTGCTAACTTGCGATCGTGGAAGCTCCTTACTAAGTCAGATTAACTTGGAGTTTCTGTTCAGCACTATGACATAGCTAAAGAACCCCATGCCCAGAGAACATAAATGGCTCCTTCTTTTCAGCCATGTAACTTCAAGAAAAAGCTTTTCAATGTATTTCCTGAATTTACAGTAAGTTGTCTACACCACTGCTAAGCAAAGCACATAGAAATCACAATTCATCTATCTGGATACATCACTTGCAGTCTCATATTTCGGTTAAAGTGAATTCAAAAGGATGAAAAAAAACACATTTCAACATGAACCTGTACCTATAAGAAATAGTATGTAAATCCCTCTGTCCAGCAGAATTAACTGAACAGAATCCTCATTTTCAAATGTCTAAACATAACTGAGCATATCATTTAGTTAGGTTTGTGGTGAATTTCACTGTGAGTGGCTCAGAACAAAGTGAACACCGCAAGCAGCAGAATGACCAGCAGTTTGCCCAGATTGCCTCTCTGCCACCCCACAGTGGGCCTGCGGTGTCTCCTCCTTGCAGCAGTAGCTCCCGTAAGTATTTTCTTCCACCAGAAACTCCATTTTGCTCCAAATGCTGCTTTGCACAGCTCCAAATCCGATTCATAGAATTGAGACACTTCCTTAAAATTAAGGGGGCAGAAGGTAATAGATATGAAATGCTCAGTATCTACAAGTAGACATAAATTGAGAAAAAAAAGTTAATTTACCTATTTATTTTGGTTTTGAGGATGCTGAATAGTAGTTACTCCTTCTAAGCCCTTAGCATGTCTATGGGTTAGAGAATGCAAACGAGCATTGTTCAAGTCATCTGGTTTGTGACAAAACACATTTCCCTTCTTGTCCCTAAGGGACAAAACAGGGGAAAAAAAAATAAAAAAAGATGAAGTACAAGAGAAAGATGAAGGACAGATGAGCTGTAAGAGACAAAATGGCCCAGATGGCAAGTAATGGTACCTGTATGCCATCTGTAGTCACTGCAGTAGGAGCACGTTCTGGGCCCACAACTTCTCTCAGAGGCCCCCAGCAGGCATCCCTGTCAGAAATTATTATTTCTCAGATGAAGGAAGAAAAAAAAAAAGAGGGAAAGAGGGAATGGAAAAACTCTGGAAAAGGGAAATCTGAATCACATCCCATGAGACTGGCATGAAAGAAGACAGTCTACCGAGTACCAGATTTTGACTCTCATAATGTTTATCTTTATAATAATTATGATTTTCTTTACTTCTACGTGCATATAAGCTCGCTACTGCATTCTGCAGCAGCTATATGCAGGTTAAGGCTAGGGATAAGGAGAGATCATTCTTTCTGCAAAAAAAGGCCCTACCTTATCTTTACTTCTTTCTAAATAGCTTATGAACAAAAGTAAAATCTAAAATGAAAAACTGCAACTCATTAAAGCATCTCTAAGATGCTGCTCAGGAACTTTGCTTTTTTTGCCTTATCTCAGCTGTGCATTTTTTCCCAGTTTTTCTTCCCTTTATGAAATTATGCTGCAGGGTTTCTTTTGGTAATTAGAAAACAAGGTCTCAAGACTAATCTAATGGCAGCAGAAGAAACTATTCCCTCCAAGAATACTGCAAACTGATCCTCTATAATATGACAAGAATATTAAATACTGGAAGAATTTGCTCACAAAAGGCTTACTCTAAAATAACTACTTTTAAAATCTACATAGAAAGGCAGCAGTACCTCATCTGACAATTAAACTGCAATTTAAAACTAAAACCAAATTACACCTTTTACACTCATATTAAACAACAATTTGCAATTTGCAAGAAATCTAGATGGAAGTATTTTATTTTAACTGGATCTTAAGAAAGAAAGAGATGTTAAGAAAAGAGAGTAATCCACTAAAGATAAACATGTTTAACTTACAGACAAGTGCAAGGTATGACAAATAGGGCATGGAATGCTAAAAGTATATGGCCGTATCCAAATATAAGTCCCTCTTCACTTAACATACCTCTAGTCACCTCAGTCTCACTCCAAAATAAAATTTCTAAACAAGCTGTACCAGCATAACATTCTGGATTAATATCTTCTCCAGACAGCATTCCCAATGCAATGGATAACAGCAGCATCACATCTTGCGGCCAGAATCAGACCCAAACATACCTGAACACAGCTGAACACATTGGGCTGTACTGAACACTTCTTCCCACTAAAACATTCTTCACTCTGAGCACTTGCAAAGATTAACTAGGAAAGACATGGTATAACAAATGACCCCAGATACCAACATCAGCCCATTCCCTGAAAAACAGACTCCAGAACTCCCAGGAAATTTAAACTTATCTGTACACAGGAGGAAGTTTCTTGAATCATGAAACTTATGCCAGAAAGTCACTCTGAAGAAGAAATTACACTATAAAACCAATTAAAATTCACCACTTCAGTAATGAACCAGCATACAGGTCTGCTTTGTCAAATGACATACTGCAGAAAAAATGTGATCCACACTGACAAGGAAGTAATTGGGTAAGAACCATAGAACAAACGAAACAGAAACTTAAGATTCACAGTTAGGAACACAGGAAATTTAAGAACACATCTGGAGAAATTCAAAAGCAGGATACATCAACCAAAGGAGATACAAAGATGAAGAAGGGTCTGAAGGACAAGATGTGTGAGGAGCGCTGAGGCTGCTGTGTTTGTGCAGCCCAGAGCAGAGGAGCTGAGGGGAGGCCTGATGGCGGCTGCAGCTCCTCCCAGTGAGCGGAGGGCAGCGCTGAGCTCTGCTCTGTGTGACAGCGACAGGGCCCGAGGGAACGGCGTGGAGCCGCGTCAGGGGAGGGGCGGGTGGGGGTCAGGGACAGGGGCTGCACCACAGGGCGGTGGGCGTGGAACGGGCTGCACAGGGCCCCAAGATACCAGAGCTCAGGGAGTGTTTGGACAGCGCCCTCAGATAAAGGGTTTGGATGTGGGGTGGTCCTGTGTGGAGCCAGGACTCCAGATGGGGCTCGATGATCCCTGGAGATCCAGTCCAACTCAGGATATACTATGATTCAAAGAAATCGGTGTAAAACGTCTCTGAAGAACTGCTCAGCTTGTTAGCATACTTCTAATATCTACCATTAACACCTAAGAACAAATTCCCTCTCTTTTATTTTTCCTATAATAGATACATTTAAATAAATTCAGTGATTGAATTGAGTCCCTTATAAAACCTGAAAACAGAAGTTGCAGTTTTCAAACTTACACTGAAAATTCAGACACTCAGAGAGTATATGAAAAAATTTAAGAAAATAATGTCCCGAGCTGATACTTACTGAAAAGCAAAGAGAAGCAGAGGAGCAGAAGTCTCATTTAGTCATTAGCTAGCTAATACAGCAATTAAGTGATGGTACCTTAAAAGATTAGGCCTTATGAACACTGCTCTAGCAAACGTCCATCTGGTTTTCAGCCATACTAAACACTGCCCTTACCAGCTCAGCAACAAAGTATTTTGAACTCCTGAAATCAGCAGGAACTGAGCACTGTAAAAAAACAAGGGTAACAACTTCACTTCTGGAGGATGGAAGTAGACGATCTTTCAGGCCCCTCCCCACCCAAGCCAACCCATAGTTGCTTTGGGAATGGCAGTGCAGGAGGTTAGCCAAAAATAACAATCTTGCACTGGTATTGCTTTTGGTTTCTCTACTTTCCAGCTAATTACAAAGTTAGATAAAAAACATAAGCTTGATGCACTACACATTTTTAAGCCATTATGTTTCGCTTACAGTATTTTAGTTCTCTTACTTTGAAAAAGATTTATGTCATGATACTGAATACTTTCCTAAAGTCCCAGCTCCTTAAAATTCCTTGTAAAGCTTCAATTCTAGCAACAATTCAAAAGAAAATCAGTCTCATTCTTTGGGTTTTTCATAAAAGCTTGAAACTATGAACTCTAAACACCAGATGCTTCATAATGCTTTTTACATTGCAGTGTATTTTAACAATCATATTTTTTGAGAAAAATCTTCAAAATTATTTGGGACTGAAAACTGCATGGAAATAGAGAGGAGGCTGAAATGAACTGTGATGGATCCAGAGACATTTGCATTGCAAAATTAAAGTGAAAGTAGTGCTGAAAGACAGCAAATGGTAATTGGAAAGACAGATCGCAAAAAAACCTCATGGGAAGACATCATGAAAATGGCAAGTAATTCAATTGTAAAATGGGTTTGGGATTAGTAGCTGCGAGTGCTGATAATACCCTAAAATCAACAAGAAGGAAAAAAAAAAAACATCAGCTGCCTGTACCGGAGCTTTCATTTGCAGAGTTTTAAGATTTATAAATCCTCACATAGGACATTTCAACTATGAAAAAACAATAAAATTGGATCTAATTATGTCTTTCTTATTAAAGCCAATTACGCAGTACATATTTTTCTAATCAAGCTGGAGTTGATTGACATTTTTCCTCACCTTCTTTCTAAGAAGTATTTAGTTGCTTCTTAATATTCTGATTTTTGTGTCTGTGTGTGTTTTTGTGTTTTTTTGGTATTTTTTTTGCAAGTCATTATTAGTACGGTGTTTGTGGTTTAACTCAGCAGGCAGCTCAGCACCACACAGCTGTTCACTCACTCCCTCTTCCCAGCGGGAAGGCAGAGAGAATCAGAAAAGAAAAAAAAAATAATAGAATCCATGGGTTGAGATAAAAACTTATTTACTAAGACAAATAAAAGATGAGGAAAAGAGAATAACAGTTATGATAATTATATATATGTATATACGTAAACATATATACAAAATGAGTGATATACAACTCAATTGCTCACCACCCGCCAACAGATGCCCAGCCAGTCCTCAAGCAATGACAGCTCCTCCAGCCAACTTCCCACCACTGTCAAGTTTTTTTGTTTGTTTTTGTTTTTGTTTTCCACACGATGTCATATGGTATAAAATATCCCTCTGGCTAGTTTGGGTCAGCTGTAGGTTATGTCCCCTCCCAAAAAATTGTGTTCCTCACTGCCAGAGTAGTACAAGAAACTAAGAAACTGCAAAGTCCTTGGCTCTCTATGGCACTGCTCAGCAACAACTAAAACATCGGTACATTATCAGTGCTGGCTTTCAACTAAAACCAAAGCACAGAACCATACCTGAAACTGTGACGGAAAAATCAACTCTGTCCCAACTGAAAGCAGTACATACAGAAATTAATAGGATTTCTATACGGAAAAAAAAAGAGATTGATTATTGGGCTTTTTACTCTTATATTCAACTCTGTACATGCAGCAATAATAACTGTGCTGCTTGCTCCAGTGTTATCAAAATGACACTGGACATTCAGTCTACTGTTCAGAAGTCTGATTTTTAGGGTTCCAAGAGCGGAACTGAGATCACAGAGACATCACTGATTTCCAGTACCCATTTTCCCTTAAATACCAACTTAAAACACTTAGTTACTCTTTCCTGAACTAGGAAAGCTCTTAATTTCTTCCACTCTGGAACTTTTGCAGGTTTCAGGATGCAGAACCCCCAGACCCTATCAGACAAGCAGGAGAGCAGTTTTTATGCACTTCTGCAGTACCAGTTCTTATGCACTTCTGCAGTTCCAGATGGAAGTATGAAGGGGATGTTCCATGAGCTTCATCCTCAGGCTTAGTACCAAGCTAAGGTTCTTTTTTTAGCCAAGAGGGGCTTATCTCATTACCCTTCTTAGCTGTGATCTGCACTCCACAGAACTGGGGAAAAGTATCAACCTGAAAGGTAGAGGTTGAACACAGGAGAATATCTGAAGTACCTGTTTCATGTGCCTTCAACTCTTAACTGCCTGACAGGATTCTGTCATTTGTTTAGTGCCTCTTCTTAATATAGCATTTCAACTCCCTTTCTCATAATTCAGAGAAAATATACAGTGTAATCTTAATCCCACTAACTACAGTTAAAGGCACTAGTTTTCCCACCTGGCAGGATGCACGCACTAGTTTCTCCCCTTCATCTGACAGGTAATTCAAGTTTTGTATATTTGTGTAGAAGTGGATTCCTCTGTCTGTTCTGTTTCAGGTATGCACCATGACCACTAGCAGTAAAGTCCATGTAATCTCATACTGTTTATATCAGGTATTTTTCTAGTGGTAGTCAGCAGTGGCACGTGCAAAGTGATTCAAGGCATAAGACAAGTGACAGTGACAGTGTTTTCTTTCCAAAGTGACAACATCACCACTATCCAAACAGAATATAAGAGGACATAAATTGCCTTTATTACACTACAAAATGCAAGTCTATTTGGGGAGGTTTGGGAAGTGACAAAAGCAGAGCACTGTCACATAATTAAAATACAATTTCAACACTTGTCAGAGGATATTTATATAATGTCAGTGCAGGTTTATGAGTTCGCCATTCATACAGAAAACTTACTCTCACTATTACAGCCATGTAAATAAGAAAAGCATTTGTCTGCATCAGTATTATAATAACTGCTTCTGAGTAACAGAGATAAATTTGGCCCATATTGATACATTATGGACCAGATTTATAAAAATAATTATGCTAAGAGCATTAAGTAAGGACTACAACCAAGAAATTAGAAATGCTATTGTCTCTGCAATGCTAAATCTGCCTTTCCCACTACAAATAAATGAAAGTGAAAACAATAATACCTTAATGAGACAATAAGCAGTTCAACAACCACAACAAATCTACTGCCTACTCACTTTTTTAGGTCACCAAGTGTGCAGTGCCATCAACCAAAAGATCTGAACTGTGAACTGGAATGTTTCAGGATTGTTCCTTTCCAAATACAAACAGTATTTTAGCAGTAATTAAACAAACTGGAAGAGAACTAAGCTTTTATGCTTTGTTTCTGTAATGTTTATTTTGCTGACAAGCATAGCAAAGTTACTTGAAAGTTGCAAAACAAAGAAGTAACACAAAATGTTACTGTGAAAGAACTTGATTTGAATATGTCTCCAAGTCTGCGGCCCCAAACACAGGAAACATGTGGAGCTCTTGGAGAGGGTCAAGAGGAGGGCCAAGAAGATGATCCACAGGGTGCAGAGCACTTCTATGAAGACAAGCTAGATGAACTGGGTTTAGTCAGCTTGGAATTTAAAAAAAAAAAAGAACAAAAAAAAGGCTGCGGGGAGACCTCATTGCAGCCTTCCAACATTTTAAGACAATCTGTAAAAACTGAAAGAAAGAAGATTTAAATTGGATGTCAGGGTGAAGTTTTTTACTGAGGTCAGGTGCTGGAACAGGTTGTTCAGGGAAGCTGCGGATGCCCCATCCCTGGAGGCATTAAAGGACAGGTGAGATGGGGCACTGGGCAACCTGATCTAGTACTTGATCTAGAGACTGACAACCCCACCTGTGGTAAGGAGCTGAAACTTGATTATCCTTGAGGTCCCTTCGAACCCAAGCCATTCCATGATTTATGCCATTTTTTCTCTCCCCACATCCAGCCTGTTACCACGCAGAAGAACAAACACAAAATATTAAACATTGAAGTAATCAAGAATTTGTATCACAGAACCAATGCTCTCTTCCACTGCCTTCTCAGTTTTCTATCCACAATAGGTTTGCATCCATTCTGTCCATTGCAGTGAAGAGTGATTAATGGCCAACCACACGTAAAAGTCATAAAATCAGCAGTGATGCATCAAAAAAGCCTGGTGTTTTTAAGTGCTATTACATTAAAAATAGTAATACAGATCAGTACCCTTACTAGCATGCATGTCTAGCCCATTGCAGTTCAGTTCCATGTTATCAATTAGCCAGAAGGCAGATTACAAGAATATATAGCAATTTTTTTAGAGTTAAAAATCACAATGTTTGCTTCCCTTTTGATGAACAGGGGGTAAAATACTCTCCATACATGGCTAAAAGCTGTTTGGAGTGCACTGTATCTGATCCTGTACAAAAACATGGGAAGAACTTCTTTCACCACCTTTGATTCATAGAGTTAATTTAGGAAAATTATCCATCATCTTCCATACATGAAAATGTAACCTAAGCCTATCTCTTATGGCTCTGTTCTAGACTCAAGATTCTCTAGAGTCAAGTCTTCTCTTAGAGTTAAATGTTTTGTTTTCAACAAGAAAGCACTGTTGTTCTGTACAGCTTTGCTCATTTAGGTCATAAATTCACAGTAAAGATTTCTAACAACAGCACCAGTTAGAAAACAACCTAAAGTAGAACTTCTAAAACATAACTTGTGCAAGGAGGAAAAAACAACAAAAGACAAGCTGAGGCATAAATTTAATCATAGTACTTGATAACAGAGCCTGTGTTTCTGTAAACTTCTGTCCCAAACTCTTGGTAACACTTTAATTTAAACTCAGAATTAAATATTCTTCTTGCAGCTCAGCTCTAATCAACCATACTCAAGCCATGCCTTATATCAGTGGGCCCCACGCATCACTTTTGGTTTTGAAGTGTTCTCCTAGTGGTCTCACAAACATTTCTCATCATTAATTTTCTTTCTTTCTTTAAGTGTTAACAGTGTGGCCTATTAACAATACCAGAATATGATGGTCTAAAGCATGGGTGTTCTACCTTCTGATATGTCTGGACCACAGTGAGTGAAGAGAAATTGTCTTGGGCCACATATAAAATATACAATGCAGTTAATGAATGTAAATAACAAAACTTACTTTTTAATATTCTTCTACTGAAGAAGACCACTTCTCATATTTCTCCTAAAAATGTTCCTGCACAGCTTAGTAGCTGTGTGTTCAGAGACAGTGTCTTCAAGGGCTGTGGACTGAAGTTTTTATATGAATAATGCTGCATTTTTTGCCTGAAGTGGGGAAGTAGATGTTCAATCTGATTTCTTTGGAGAAATTTTACCTTTCTTTGCCTACTAGAGAGATGTTTATGTGTAGATAACACTGCACTAAGAACAAATAATAACAGCTGTTGTTCAAATCATTCAGTTATGTGTATTTTAAGTAGGAAAAAACATACGAGGTTCAGATGTGCTGCAGCTCAGATATGGTCACAATCATTAATTCATCACAATTCAATTTTTATTATAAATGGAACAAGAAACTTCCTGAGCAAGGATACATGACAAAACACTTGTGGTTTAAAATTGCATCAGTCCAGAACTCCAAACAAACTTGAGTAATTTAATCCTGGCATGGAAACTGAATGCTTGATGCAGTGAAATTTGTGTCGTGCTCTGTGTAAGCACTGCAGTATAAAATGTCAGGTACGAGTATCTGGAAAACTACAAGCTGCTTCTACCAGCTTCACAATCCCAATCTGTATTTCTGTAGATTGGAACAATTTATATTAGTTTACCCATCAAAAAGCTTGCCTCTACATTTTTTTCCCAGACTATTCTTTACAATTGTTTTAATACTCATGCTCTTAAATGAAGGGATTGTTTTACCATGTATGCATTAAAGCACATTGATGACTTTTGCTTTTGTCTTTGCGCAGGATAAAATCCAGCTAATTCTGGCAAACAGCAGTTAATTCACCTTGAAAATATTTGTAGATCTTCAAGCAAAAAGAAAAGTTGCTGTGCTTGACAGAAGAAGTTATTCAAAGTCAAATTCTGCTCTTAGTTTTTATGCTGAAGATTTACAGATTGATGTACAGATACTCATTTGGAAAATTAATAAGGAAAACTGACCTATAACAAGATTAGGTATTACAATTTATAAAGATGTTTAAAAAAATAAAAATCACAAGATTGTTTTCTAAGGTAACCAAACTTACTAAACAAGGCGTGGCTAAAAAAGAAGAAAAAACTCAGGATGACTGTGAGCATTTAAAAGGTCTATTATCATTTTAAAATTATATTAGAAAATTCTACCTCATAATTCACAATTACTTAAGTCATATTAATGTTGAAGCTATGAGGCTACTGAAAGTTGGTGGGTTGTTTGTTTTTGGGTTTTTTTGGTCAGAAATTCTCCCTCATAAATATGTAACCAAGGAAACTGAATAAATAAAGGAATAGTAGATTTTAAAAATATGTTCTTTTTTCTGTTTTTCTTCCTCTTGAGTTCATTAAGATAGATAGCAAAACAAACAGGTACTCTTGCCATTCTGAGTTACAATTACAATAACCGGTAAGAAGAATTAGAAAGTGGAAAGCAATTAGCAGTTATTATAAGAATTTAAAACATATGACAGGAACCTTTTCACATTTCATGGAGGTACAACGATTTCCTTCCTCCTAATACCAATTGCCAGATTTCCTCAGAATCTCATTTGTTTCAACTGATGAAAGCCCAAGGGGTTCCAGCCACTGGTCTCCTACGTTCCCCAAAAGAAGGTCACATAGGATGACATGCAATTCTCCCTTAGCACAATTCATTCCCACTGCCTGCTGCCATGCCATTTCCAAGAACTCTGCCTTTTCGTGTATCTGAGAAACAAAAAATAGCAAAAGTGACTGAGGGAATTAAAAGTTATTAGAAAGAGCAGTAACAGATTCATATTCTGCCTCTGCTACAGTTAGAAACACAGAACCCCCAGCTGGAAGGGACCCACAGGGGTCATCAGTTCAACTCCTGGCTCCACAAGATATTAACCAAAAATCAAGCAATATTTCTGAGAGCACTGTCCAGGTGCTTCTTGAACTCCTTCAGTATTGGTGCCACTGCTGTGAGGAGCCTGTTCCAGAACCTCACCATCCTCTTGATGAAGCGACTTTTTAAAATGCTCAGCAAGTTCCATGCTGTTCCCTTGGGTCCCAGCATCATCAGCAGTACCCCTCCTTACTTTTAGGACACATCCCTACAAAGTACTCTGACAGTTGGGCAAAACAGTTTATTTCTTGGTATTTCTTAGTGGGAATGTATATTTGTATTATCTCCCCTTTAAAGCTTCAGACAGGTCAAGTTTCATTTCCAGATACAGAGAGCTGCTTTTTTTTTGAGCTTTGCCTGCAATGTTCGTTTAGTGCAAAATTAGGAGATGGTGACATAATTAAGGTGAGCCAATCTGGTGTTCATTGTTTAACACCCACAGAACAGGTGAGAAGGTATTTCCTTACCAAACAGTTGAGATATTCAACATCTTCTATGAACCTAGCTGTTCCTCTGCTACTTCCAGTACCTTAATGGCACTGAAGTAGTTTCTCCATGAGCCTGGCCAAGGTGACCATAACCACAGTGTAAGAGCATTCCACAAGACTAATATAAACTCGGCTTTTCATATCACATTATGTTGTGCAGCTAATACTACCTTTATTTTACAGATAAACACTTGAAACATAGAGACTCCGCTTATATGGAATGCTGTTTCAAATACCATCTTATTTTGGACAGCTGCTTCAGCTCTGGTATTTCTGACCTTTGTGGTACTTAATTAAATTCAATTCACAGTGGTAAGTGGGAGAAGCACAGGGGCTATGAGGCGATAAGACACTAAATGAGATTCCCTGAAATGCAATAATAGTGTAGGAAGGATCAGAAACTTTAGATTCCATCTAGACTCCCTAAAAGCACACTGTCACAAGACACAGGCTGCTTATTTGCACATTTCCCCCCCTGCCCAATGTCATTCTCATCTTCCCCGAGTCCAATCCAGCAACCTACAACTCCATCACCATCACCACTCTCCAACAATCTCAACTTCATTTGGATTTTCACAGCAACAAACCCTAAAATTTTGTCCAGGAAGCCCATCCAAGTTCTAACCTGCTCAAAAAGCCAAAGCCTGTTCTCTCTCATGAGACTCAGCTCAAAGGACAGCAGTTTGCAACCCAGCATTTCAGTTAGGATGCTTGCTAAGAATGTTATCTAAACCCCGGGCACATGACGGTGGTTCAGTGCTATGTGGACACTAAAAACAGAAACAGTATACACAAAGTTCCCCTTTTTCCAGTCACCACTTCTATAACTTTTGCCAGAGGCTAAGTGCAAATGTTGGATAAGTCCGGCTTGACCCTGTCTTCTTAGATGTGGCAGCATACCCACTGATGAAAGCAATCTGTGCCCTCGGGGACCTTTGGCCAAGGGAACTCTTTGATGGAAAGCTGTGCCTGGAGGTACCCTCAGACACGATGCCACACAGCAACACTGATACTGCTTTAGACCCAAGACATCCTGAGGATAAAGAAAACAAGAGGCTACACTGAAAAAGAATGTAAAGCAGCTGTTATGGCAGGTGCACCTAAAAAAAAAAATCTTATATTCAAAGCCTGAAATTTGATAAATTTGTATTAACAGTTTAATCTGTAAGCATAAAATAGACTATTACCGTAAAAACATCTGAAGGCATGTGGTCCTCTACAAGTAAATGCATGCTCCACCATAGAGAGTTTGCAGAAAGTATAAGCAGCATACAGGAAGACACTGGGAAGTAAGTAGACAATTGAGCACTGAAAGTTTAATAAGCATTAGCTTTGCTTTAAAATTTCCTAACAATTTCTTTCACATGACTACCCTACTGTTCCCACTCTAGAGGTGTTTAAGTAATTCAGTTCTTGGTGAAGTATAAACTCAAAGCCCTTAGATGAGCTAGACCTCAGCAAGAGAAAAAATGTGGGGAAAAAAAGGCAAAAATGACAGCTTGTGTATGGAAAAGTTTCAAGTCATCTGTTCCAGAAAGACCAGTCAGTTCCTGCTACTATCATCCTTACTAGCATATGAAAAATGTATGTGAAGATTGTGACCACAGCCTGACTCCTGGAGAAGGGAATAAGAAAAATATAACCCTAAAACCAGAAAGAAAACATTGAAAAATCCTACAGAAATTAAAAACAAATTCGAAGTAGAATTAAAAGTGAAACAAGCAAATGTATTTTGATTCCAATTATATCTGTTTTCACTGTTACTGTTGTTTTCAGTCCTGGATACAAATTGCTTCCTTCTCTAAAGGGGATTTAAAAGCTCTCACATCTATTCTTCTCAGAATCTGAGAAGCTGTGATGTATCAATCATCAATTATCATTTCAGAATGTGCTCCTGTCAAAAGCCTGGATGTCCTGCCTCTCCAGTGCAGCTGAACACAGTAGGCACCTTGGAACTGAAGTACAAGAGATATAGATGACTGAATAGATTATTTTTACATTGATAGTATATAGATATCTATTTCTGAAATATATCAATATTAAAGATTTAAAATGGCAAAGGAAAAATAAGAACTCAAAAGTGAATCCAACTTCACTGAAGTGACTATAAATACTAACATTTTAGTATGCCCTGCATTATTTATGAAATAGGAAGATGATTTATTACTAGGCATTTTACAGCAATGGTTAGATTAAAGAATAGCTAATAATGTGTTTGCTGTTACTTTAGAACATGCCTCCATAGAATCTGACTGTGTTATGCCTTAAGAAAAAGTTCTGCCTACATTTATAGTATTAAAGTGTTATCTCCACACGCATGTCATATTTTATAAAGGTTTTTGGAAACTTATGATACATAGGAATACTTAAGTGTACTATGTTTTACCTATGAATTTGTTTAACGTCTGTGTGTCTCAAAAGTATTTTATACAAAGGAGCAGAGGAGATAGCAGATTCTTTTCCCCCTGATTCTAGAGAGCAAGTTCAAAGTACATGTATGAGAATATAATAGACATATAAATTAAGCAGCCACAGAATTATGTTAACATTTCTTTTCCAGACTCTATTTTTAACAGAAGAGTTTATCTACTGAAGACAGACAGGATGGCTCCCAGCATTGTGTGATGTGGTAAAGGTAGCTGCTCGATCACCTTTCAGAATGAAAGTGCACAGGCAGTATCACAGAACCAAGTGCCTACACTAGTAGGGATAACACTTGGTCTCTCAGAGAGGTGCTATGAGTTAAATACAGAAGTGCCACAACTTCACTCTCCAAGCTCTGTATGAAGTATCACTTGTCCATGTCTACACAGATGTGAACTGCACTGTCACAGAGATGAACAGGATATACTCCAGGCTGGTCCAAAACGTTACTCTTTGGTCACTGATTTCTGAAGAACATACATACAATACAGGAGGATCCTGTATGACTGAGACTTTTACTCACACACTAAGAAGGTTACTATCTTCCACAGAATAGGTCTTGACTTTGTTCACATGGCTTAAGCTCTGCCAATGACCCCACTGAAAACCCAACTAAGACAATGTGTAGTTCCAGAAATCTGAAGTATTGCATAAAACTACATCCCTACTTTGTTCCTGGAAACTTTCAAGGTGAGGCTGGATCAGGGCCTGAGCAACCTGATCTAGCTGTGGTGTCCCTGTTCACTGCAGGGGAGTTGGACTAGATGGCCTTCAGAAGTGCCTTCCAACTCAAAGGATTCCATGACTCTATGATAAAAACTTCCTCCTTTGCTAACTACTTCAGTTAAAGTCCTTGTACAGACTAGCATCTTATTTTCTGCTTTTCCAAAATACAAACACCAGAACTGGAACAAAAAGAGGTACGGCACGGTACTTCTTACCCATAGCAAGTAGACATTGCTATCTGAATGACAATATATTTGCAGTTTCCAGAAAAAAACAAACACCAAACATGAAGTTCCTACTTCAGGAAATTTCTATCAATGCCAAAGAAAGTTTCGCTTACATAAGCGGTTCCAGTTTGAGCTTGTATAAGCAACCTAGAAAGCCATTCAGACTGATGAGAGGGTATTAGAGATGCATCTTATAGGGACTGCTTATTATTGCTACAGTTATTCAACAACTGAATACAGAGTGCATGAGAAGGGCCATGCATCACAATGATTTATTAAGAAAGAAAATAATGCTTTGCTTAGTGTTCAGAATTTCCTCTTTCATTCATCTTTCACTTTTGATCACATTGATTTATTAGCAAAGTATTAAAAAAAACTTGCATCTACGTCACTACCTCCTGTTAGGGTGCTGCCTTTCCTTAGGAAGTCACCACAGATGTCTCACTGGTTAATAATGTTTATGGTTGGGGCTAGGGGAATCCTATTGCTCCTACACAAGTTTCAAATGCAACTCTTTTTTAAAAAACATCAGTCAAACAGGCTTCCAAAGAGAAAAACACTCCCCATATGGAACAAAAAAGCCTCCTAGAATAAAAGCTTGCCAGAAATGTACGTGTTGGCATAGACTTACCAATTAAGGCCTGAAAACAACTGGATCCAGCAAAAAGAAAACAAAGTGGAGTGTATACCTTCTTATCTTTCTGCTCAGAATCCTTTCTTTCCATGTTGCCATCCTGGGACTACAAGGACAACATATTACATAGCCCCCACAGAAGGGACCATCCTTTGTACAGACTGTTCATGACTATGGGGAACGTCATCAGAATATACAGCAAGCTTGTGGGTAGCTGCCCTCTCTTCCCTTTGCTCCTGTCTCTAGCCTCCCTCTCCTCATGTGATTTCTCAATAAGATGAGAAAAACTCAAATGAAAAAAGATACCTCAGTGTATTCCTGAGGAATAATAAAGTGAAGCCAAATGGTCCTTTCCCACTCTGTCACCTAAGAAATAAGGAGCTGAATCTCCAGTTTGTTCTCAGTTCAAGAGCCGTGGAAGTTTAACACAGTTTTACATATTTTCCCCTCTCTCTTTTTCTTCTTCCCCCTACTTTTTTCTTCTTCTCCAAATCCTCCTTTAATAGGTAGCAAAATAAGTAAATAAGTGGAATTCCCATCTCTGTTTTTCTAGGGGAATGTAAGAAAGTGGGATCAGGAGGCCAAGTTCCCTTTGAGATACAGACAGGAACCTGGCACACAGGAGAAACTTGCTAATTGTACTGCTGCAGCCACAGATAAGCTCACTTGGTGACAGAGATCTCCGCACAATCTGAAAGATTTAGACCTTAAGGTCCAGTAACTTTCTATCATGGACAGAAACAGTTTGACATACTCATAACATTTCCTGAGATATCAAGGAGATATCTTCTCCATCTCTACATTTAATCTTGAGTAAAGCTGGTAGGAACAGATGCTAGAATAAAAACATAATTTACAGCTCACTGCTGCAGTGCACCACGTGAGCGTCTGCTTCTGGCACACAACAACACTGATGAGCTGAAGATGGTGATGCTTCTTCCATAGGTCTTCCCCAAAAGTTCCAGCACATGCACAGTTCTCTTCCTGACCAAAACTCTTCTTTGTGCCCTGATGTTAAATGTTCACAAATCAAAGAAGGGTGCATTACTTCAAAGGGTGTTTGTTGCAGTTGACAAGGAAGCTATCCTACACTGAAGCACATAGCTGTATTACACAAAAGTTTCAGCATCTTCTAATTGAATCCACTCATGAACATGCAGCAACTCATGTTAACCCAACACTGAACCATGCTTGTTAGCAATAATTGTTTGCTTTTGCAAGGCTGTCACCTCCCAGTGTGTTCCAGTAGAATACTTAATTGAATATTTTCACTCTAGTAGCTTAAGGAACAAGAGTAGCTCACCACAGAGCGAAAAAGAAATTATGGTAGCTCATCAACAAAAAGGAAGTTAAGAGATCTTTTCAGGTATTAACAGCTGACAGGTAATGCTGACAATCCTAAACTATTGCCTCCAGCTATGAGCCTTAAAGAGTAATCAATTGCCTATGAAATTTCCTAAGGCATTACTAATAGGGATTTTTGGTTTTATAATAAATACAAGTTGTTGCGTTTTTCTGTTTTCTAAGAACAGCATTTTAACATTTCTTCCTGCAGTTCTGTTACCTTCCAGAATCTTAGGGGGATAAGTACATACGAATACCTATCAGGTGAGATGGCACACTTTATTACAAAAAGAAAAGCAAATCCAGTAAGATATATCCTTATATTAAATGAACAATGGAGAAATAAAAGCTTTTAAGGAAAAAAAAAATACATGGAGAAAAAAAGATTATTATTTTTCTGCCTGAAGGGAAGAACAGCTATGTGCAAACACTGCAGCTGCTAACTAGACATTTCCCAACTATTAATACAGAGTTATAGAATATCACAAGTTGGAAGGGACCCATGAGGATCACTGAGTCCAACTCCTGGCTCCAAACACCAGCTAATGTATGATTCTGATACATCCTGGTATTGTTGGATGTCTAGCCATTGTCCAAAGTCATGTGCTCACAAGCCCTGGAGGCAATCTCTCCAGGTAAAATGTAACCCCATTGCCATCCTAATAATCTTCCCTTTCCTATTAGTTGGGCTGAAGCCTGGACAAGAGATGAACAGCCATCTGAGACACTAAAGACACTGTATGAAAGTGTACAATTTAAAAATGTGTACACACTATCTGCATATGCTTTGAATATCAGAAAGTACCTACCTGCCTAGGATGCAGAAATCATCTATTAATCTATATGAGCTCTAGAGTCATAACGAGAAATATTAAGACAGCATAACAGTAAATGTAAAACAAATGCCACCTATTAAACGAATTATTATTCCTCAAACATAAGGAAGGTCTTTTTTTTTCTTTTTAAATAGAGCCTTTGAAGGCTAACATCTTGAACAACTTTATTTTTAAGTTACCTACCATTAATTATTATTGCAGCTCAAATCGAATACCAAGAAAAAAAAAAAAAAGGCAGGTTGCATTCTACAAAAAGTTTCGTTATTTTTCCCCTCTGTCATCAACACAGGTAGCACAAGCTGTTCTTTCCTGCTGCATTCTCTGACGGTCTTGTGCAGCAAGCAAAAGGCATCTATTCAAGAATTCAATTTTTCCCCCAGTACTGCATACTCATAAAAATGGAGCTGACAGGACAGCAGCTTATTGATGTGCAAGTCAGATTCCAATCGCACATACTGAGTGGCTTCCAGAAACCCACAGATGAAATCCCACCTTATTGTCATGGGGGGCTGCTTTGGGATTTTTTTGCTTCGTTAGGGAGAGGGGAAGAGTTGCAGAAATACTCCCAGGGCAGCCTCCTTGTCTACATCGCAATAACACTAATTACTAATTACCAGAACTGTGGATACACGCAGCAGGGACGGCAAGTTCTGGGTCTTTAACTACTTTAAAGCACGTCTAAATGTTGATGAGGCTCAGCCTGCAGACACTTCAGCTTACGCGCAGTTTCGTCCCTGTGCGCATTCCATCAAACCCAAACCAAGGCGCAGGGACGGCCGTGCCCGCAGTGCCGGCAGCCGACACGAGGCTCTGGACGAGAAGGAAGGCAGCTGTCCCCTCCCGGCACCCACCGGCCCGGCTGGCCCAGTTCTGCCACCAGCGAGCCGCCAAGCAGCGGAATTTTCGCAGGCAACGTCCCGCGCCTCCCTGTTATTAAATCATTTTAATTAATTGGCCGTTTTAGTACAACTTCGGAGACAACAGCGAGCCTCCCGCGAGCGGGAGAGCGGCTCCCCACGCCGCTGCCGTTTGGCAGCGGGGGAAACGAAGCAAAGCGCCGCTGCCGTCAGCACCCGGCGAGGAACTTCGCCTCCCGCGGGCTCGGCGAGGCGCAGCACCCGAACCGAGCCCTTACGGGAGGGACGGCGACAGCGCAGCCCTCGTCAAACCGAACGGCGGGATCTCGCGCTCGGAGGGACAACCTCGGGGCGCGGGGCGCTGCCTGCTATCGACGGACGCGGCGAAACACGGCACCGCTACTCAACTGAGAGGCGCGCAGAGCGCAGCACCGACGGGCAGCCGCCGCTCCCCGCGCGTTCCCCCCGCCTCGCCGCGACCTCTCGGATCCCCTCGACGCCGCAACTCCGCGCTGACGGCGTCGGACGCCTCCCCGGAGCCCCGAGCCGCCGGCAGGCCGCGGGCCGGGCCGAAGACAACCAGAGAGAAGTTGCGGAGCCGAGGGGGGAGCCGGGCCCGCCTCGCCCGACCCCTCACGTTGGGGGGGACCGGGCAGACCCGGCCGCCCCTCCCCATCCCCGCCGCCCGCCCGGCCCCGGCCCCCCGCCCCGCGGCCGACTCACTTGCGGGCGGCGGCACGCGCTCCCCTCATACGGCGCCCGGCCGCGCGCTCTTCTTCCCGCCCGGCGAACGCGGCGCGCGAGCGCAGCCCCGGCGCGGCGGCCGCTGCCGAGCGCCTTCGGACATGCTCAGTCCCCGAGCCGTCTGCTCGCGGAACCTACCACCGAGCGGGGGGGGCGGGGGGAGCCGCGGAGAAATAGGGGGCAGAGCTGGGTGCTACCAAGAGGATGAGCTAAAAATAGGCGCCGCAGGAGAGAACAGCTGGAGCTGAAAGGGGAGGAGGCGGGCTCGCCGCTGGGCCGGAGGGCGCCGTCCCGATGCGTGGGACCCCCCTCGCGGTGTGGGACGCCCCGGGGAGCCGTGCTGAGGCCGGGCCGTGCGGTCACGCCGCCTCGGTCAGTGCCGTCCCCGGGCCGCTCTCGCTCGTGCCCGCTTATGGCCGCGGCTCGGCTCTGGCGGCCCCGGGGGGCCCTCGGGAGCCTCGGCTCGGCGCCCGCCCGGCACGGAGCCCCAGCGCCTGGCAGGCGGCGGCTTCGGACGTCGGGTCTGGAGAGTGCGGGGGAAACTACGAGTCTCTTTTCCTGCCGTGTTTCTCAGGGGCTCCATCCCTCTCGGTTTTGTGAATGGGGCTCCGGGTCACGCTCGCTCTGTAGTGAAACGCGGAGCAGCCCGGTGAGAATGTGGCAGCCCTAAGCAGCCTGCAGGGCAGCCCCTTAAATATGTATGGGTTTTTTTTCACGCTGGGAGATGTATGTGATAAGAGAGAAGTACTCATCGCACTCGCACAGCGCTGTGTTTCGAACCTGGACGCTGTATGGAATTGTTGGAGATTGAAAGCCCTGCAGGTATTTGTGAATGGGACTACCTGAGTGCTTGAGCTGCTGCAGTTTGACTCCCCGCCTTCCTGAAGACCAGTGAGAATAAACGCGAGGCTGCATTGTTTTACATTTATAAACATACTATAAAGCCTAAAAGTATAACAGTCCAGCAAGAGTTCAGAATTATGCTGAATTTTGCTTTTTATATATATATATATATGCATTAAATTGCTGCATCTTTTCAGCATTGGAACTGAAGAAGCTTTCACTCAAGAAAGACTGCTCTGCAATGTCTGCACAATGATAACTCGACACTGGCGACGTCACTTACAATAATGCACACAGTCAACCATGTTAAAAACTGCAATTTATTTCCCTAAACATGAGAGCACAACTTCATCTTATTCTGAAATACTTCAGAGAACTCTCACGCAGCCTTGAACTGCAGTACTGCAGAAAGAAAGAGCTCAGTTACGTGTAGGCGAGCATAATTGCAAAAGGAAACATTACCCATCAGTAGTGTCAAATACAGGGACAGCGAGGAAGCAATCTTCCACACAGATTGACATACAATGGGGTGGATTATTATACAAGATGTAAGCAACTCTGCTGTAGTACTTTAAGAAACAAAAGATGTCATAAAGATTGTAGTATTAAAAAGGGAATGAGTCGTGATCACTAATTGTCTCTGCATTCTGTGTTCTCATTCAGCAATGAGATGCGCGTTTTATTCTTTAGTCCCTGCCTAACTCAGCCTTTGCACTATACTGTAAAATATTGTAATCTATGCAGCACACATAACTGTTTAAAGTGATGAAAACACTATGGATATTATGTAATTCTTTAGCCTGGAGCTATTGATCTTGAGACAGACAGCAGGGGAAATAGAAAAGGCAGTTTTCTGAGTACAGTCTCAGATTCAGGAGAGCAGAGGACTAACACATTTCTGGCTGCAGCTGGAGCTCTGGAGCCTCTGGAGAATTTCCCAGAATAGTTTGTGCCTTTACTGCCATACAGCTCTGGGTAAATGGGGAGACCAAAAGATGTCCTGAGTCTCAGGAGAGTAACATCCAGCTTGGAACTCCATTATTGTCTGGGGAGGGCAGAAGACTACCCATCATGGGACTCAGTGTGTCTGTTAACATAATAGTGAAGAAAACAGGTTTTCTTTTGAATTCTGCATTGTCATCCTCATCATTCCCACATCTTTCTGTATCTTTTCAGGAATCTCTTCAGAACTTGTCAAATCTAAAATCTAAGTGCTTTTGCAAGGGGAGATGAGCATGTATGGATCTTTCTTACCCAAACCATTATCAACTGCCTTAGAAAATTTCTTGAAATCATTCAGAAAAAATACCTAGGATAAGTTCTTATAACTTCAGTATTCAAGTGGCAACATCATCAACCCAGCTGCAAATTACCCAATTCAACATTAGCAATTAAGTGGTGTCAGCATCTGCTGTGTCAAAAAGTAAACTATGAATTACTTAGAGGCAGACACCCATCTGAAGCAGGATGCTGTTCTTTCCTTCTGATTTTTCTCAGCAGAAATATTTGTAGAGTAGCCTACGCAGCAACAAAGAATCAAATATTCACTATGCTGCTGTGCCCCTATCAGACAGCAGAAGAGGAACAATTCCTCTGCATGCAGAGTGCATACAGTACTGTTTCTGTGAGTAGCACAGCACTTTGCAAATCTCTCAACTTACTACTCGGGAATGCTCTACTAAAATCCTTGGTTTTCAAACGTATCTCCTACGGTTCCATTTTGCTGATGATCTGAAAAAATGATATGCCAGAGGCCAGTCCTGGCTCACATCATTTCACCACAGTCCTCTCAGTTTTCTATTCCTGTTGTTATTTTCACTCTTCTCCCTGAGAACAGCATTGAGATTCTCTTTACCTTCACCCTGTTTGACTTAAACCTACAGTCCAGCACTCCCACTTCTCAAATTTATTGCCGTTGGTAAGTTATTATAGTCAAGTACATAAGCTTTTTTTTTTTCTTTCTTTTTTTTTTCTTTGATTGTATACTATAAAGATAGAGGGAGAAAAAACATTTTTGGGACATATAATTTGAACATTTTAGTTAAGATGCTTGTATGAAGATGAACTCAGATTTGGTAGCTACAATTCACTAAAGAACTCTTGGAATCACTGTTGACCATTCTCTAAAGTTATTAGTTCAGCATGCAGCACTAGAGAAAAAAAAAAAACAAAACAGAATGAAGTGTTAGATTTCATCAAGACTATGGGTAGCACCTTGCAACTCTATGTATTATTGAAGACAAAGCCAAAAAGGTGCACAGAAAAGCAGCAGAGCAACTACCTTGTGAGGAGAAAATCAGAGAGTTGGCATCTTCATCCTGGAGAGAAAAGCATGAGAGAGCATATGGCTGAGGTTTACAAAAATCATGGGAGCAGTAGGTAATTCATGGATAAAAAGGACTATTTGCCATGTTTCTTACTACTTGGGGAAATTCAGTGGGAATAACACAAGAGTAAAGTGGATGAAAGAAAGAACTTTGCACCATTTATCCATGAAAGGAAGATAATAGTCATATAAAAAGTATCACCTCCAAGAGGACTGGGAAATGTGCCTCATCGGCAGGTTTTAAAATCAATTAGAAAAAATCATAGCAAATTCATAAACAGGAATTGGAGAGATTGGGGTCCATCTTCATGCTTTGGAACCCAAGAGCTGTAGATTCTGGGACAGCACTAGGCGAACAGAGTACAGAATCTGTAGGCTCGTGTATTGGCTGCAAATACTATCTCCTTCTGCCACTGCCAGAGGCAACATTTTGGGCTAGATAATATCTTTGATTCACTGGTGCAAATTACAGTATGTGAACCCTGAGATGACTCATATATTATATAGGTAGTAACTCTTGGCTGTGTTGCCATGATGTTTAGAATTTAAGGGTAAAGCAGCAAAAAGGCTCTTTACATTTGATAAACCAGGATGTTACATAAATACTTCCAGTTTATTGATATTCATTAGGTATGACTGGCAAAGGCCTCTAGGGGCATGGTGTAAATAGCGTTCTCTGCATTGGAATTCACAATGGTCAGAATTAACTCTCCCATGTAAGTCCCAAACAGTTATCTTGCTACAGATTTTAGAAGGTTTATAAAGAAAAGTTTAACTACATCGTATGATTCTCAATTACTGATAATTTTTACCACTGAGTAACCATTCTATTTGCCATCTCAGAGGCTCTGCAACCATACTCTCCAGAAAAAAAAAACAGCCAATAGACGCGAGTAGTTTAAAATCATTGGATATCCATCCTTCTACAAATCCATTATTTTTCTGGTATTCTATTTTTTTCCCTTCCCTGGCCATGACAAACAGCCATTCTGCTGCAAACAAGTTATTCTGTGTCTATAACAGACTGAACAGCAGTTTTTACTCAACAAGAGGAAATGTGACAAACCACGAATTTTCCTCAGTCTCCGGACTGAAGCAAAGCAGAGACGATTTATCATGTGAGTTCATCTATGTGTTTCCACACAGAAAACACACAGATTAAAAAAAGTTTTGCCCAGTGGAGAATTCTGAATTCTTTCTTTATAAAGTTTTTATATGTAAGAAACATTATTATTAGAAGAAATTCAAAATATACCTGATATTCAAACAAGTTTCGTGTTTATTTCTTATTAATGTGAAATGAAAGTAACCTTATATACTAACCTAGGAAGAATATAGAATGAGTTTTTACTTTAGCTCTGTATTTCCACTGTTTCAGATTTACCGGCTACTTTCCCCTCAGATGTGTTCTTTGCTGTAAGCAGTGCTTTTTTTTTCCCAGACAGTCTGCAGAGACCTACTTCCTTCTGCCCTCTGTGGGCTTGGAAGTTTTTGCTGGTTTTCTATATTTTCCCTTAGCCATTGGAATTTAAATATTCAACTCTGACTTCTTTAACTGAGAGCTCTGCAAGGCACCTGGGGATCTGGGGGCAAACATTTTACTTTAATATTGTGTGTGAGAGCTGTTTTCAGCAGTGTACAGGAAACTCAGGCATTACTTTCACACATTATGCAAATTTGTATCTGTGACATTAATTTACTTTGTTTTCAAAGACAGTCACAATTGAGCAATGTGTTATGAACACAGTCTCAGGCTTGTATTTCCATGTTAAATGAATTAAATGCTAGAAAGGTTTTCTTATTACTTTTCAGTAACAATAAAACAAACATAGATCAATGCAATTTTTTTTTTTTTCAGCATTTCTATAGATGAATCCCTGTAAAACACAAAAACATAACTTTACTATTACTTAATTATTTTAGGGCATAAAAGCTGCAGTAGATGTTCTAAAACTCCTCAAAAATAATGAATAGAAGATCTGCAGTGAGGGTAGAGGTGTGTGTAAGGAGCACTGCATCAGCAAGCTGCTGGAAGCATCTGCCTCAGAGAGCAGCAGTAAGAGCAGAGCACTGTTAGTGCTGCTATTAAAACAGAGAAGCACAGCATACTACTTTTGGATCAATATTTAATCTAATGCCAACCCTTGGTTTCTCTTAGCAACCTCAACCAATTCACATGGTTGTTTACAATGATTAGGAGAGGTTTCTGTTGGTCAGTAAAGCCAGGCCAGGGGCATATTCTGGCTTGAGTGAACCATCAATGGCTTTCTTTATATCAGTATGAAGACTAGAATATGAAGCTGAGATCATTTGAGTTTTCACAGAAGCTTACATCTCACCACTGAAAAGGCTAATCGCATTGGGTGTGATCATCTTGAAAAGGGGTGACCCCCAATAACCAACAGACAGTATACCATAAATAAGAGTGCAGCTGTAACTATTCTTTGCAACTAATTAAAAAAAACAAATAAATAAAATATTAAATACCTAGTAAAAAAAAAACAAAAAACAAAGCAGACAAATAAAAGAGGTCAGACTTCAATAACCTTTATTTAAAACAAACAAACAACCAAAGAAACAAAAACACTTTGCTGCCACTAACATAAACACACAGATGTTCTAAGGACAATTAGTCCTATGCTCCAAAATAGGAGACATAAGCGTTCGGTAAAAGTCTTATGGATTTTCAATCAGCTCTCGGAAATATGCTTTTGAGCCACATAGAAACTTGGTCCCATTATTTAAAAACAAAACAAATCAGAAACAGAACAAAAGCAACAAACTAGAACCAATTCAAAAATAAAATGTCACTTCTTAAATATTGCATTCTCTCTGCTTTTTCATCTCTGATAGTAAAATACAAAAGTGCAGTAAACCATAAGAAAAAATGCTTCCAAACTGACTTAAGATTAAGTACAAAATTTAAATTCAAGCCACTGGAAAAAATATTTTAGGTATACCAAGGTCTACATCAGTAGCATAAATGTTGTTATATAATGATATAAAGGCTTCCTGAAGTATCAAGGTATGAAGGGTCAAGGTATGAAATCAAAGTTTCAGTATTTGTATTCAGATATCACACTGGAACAGGTTGCCCAAGGAGGTTGTAGATGCCCCATCCCTGAAGGCATTCAAGGCCAGGCTGGATGTGGCTCTGGGCAGCCTGGTCTGGTGGTTGGCGACCCTGGACATAGCAGGGGGTTGAAATTAGATGATCTTTGTGGCCCTTTTCAACCCAGGCCATTCTATGATTCTATGATTCTATGATCACACAGATCTAGTAACCAGCAAAAGCATTGTCAAGGACCATAGAGCATGTTAAAAGGCAAGGAAGGCATTAAAGCACTGTGAAACATTTGTACATTACATGATATGCCAATATATTAATGGAGTTGGCAGCATAATAGTGCCAGTGCCTTTCTGTCTTGAATTTAATTTAAAAAAAAAAAAAAAAAAAGGAAAACTTAGATTGCTAAATTGACATGACTGCTATCAAACAATGTAAATGCTTTTCAGCTGCTGAAAATTGTTTTCTCAACTCTACTTTTGTTTGGAGCTTGACTAGAAAAATACATAAATACACAAATGCTCCAACTACCATAAAAATGCTAAAGTAGCCCAAAAATTAAAATCTTCATCTTTTTCTGTGAAATGATGTAAGAATACCACAAATTAAGCAACACTCCATCCTCTCTCCCCTACCAACACAAACAAAACCAACAAAAAGTTAGAAAAAAATGTGGAAAAAAATATCCTTTGTTTCTTTTTATCTGAAAATACATATCTACACAAGAATGTCTTCTACATTTTGATTTTGACATTACAGAACATGCTTACATTTTCTTTATATATATATATATATAAGCTGTTTTTCTTTTAAATTTCACTTCTAAATTAAAAATAAAAATCAAAATTTCAACAGGTTTCTTTTTTCAGTTCTGAGTTCAAAGGAAGTATGGAAAAATATAGTGAAACTCCTTCATTCAATCTTATTTTGAAACTATTTTTATTGTACAGTTGCGTTTTTAATACAGTGCTCAAAATAAATTTACCCATTCTGTACTTAATACCTACATGACTGTACCACTGTTTGTTGCTGCTGTGAATACCTGATTCCCATCATAACTGCTTTCCTGAAGGACACAAAGACAGATGACATCTATGGGCACACAAAATTTGGCAATATTTAAGCCAATTCAAACAGGATTTCTGACTAGTTTTCTGTTTGCTTCTTTGTTTATTAAAGCAGAAACTTCCGGCATCTTCTGCTTCCAGGTCCTGCATTGCAAAACAAGTATAAGGGTTGCAGATGCATGATACTTGCTGTTTATACTTGTACTTATACTACATGAATTTTCAAAAGTTCTGAGTGACAGTTGATATTTTTAGCTGTGTTTTTAATCACTTTTTTTCTAAAATTATTTTGATAATGGTTTCTTCTTTGTGCTTCCTTGAATTCCGATCCTTTGTCAAATAAATTAATTTCTCATATTTCTTCAATTCACAGATCTTTAATCTTCTGATTCTTGTATCATAAACCTTGTGTTTCTTACTGGCATATTTTTTACTTGTTTTAGGACTGAAAGCCCTTTAACATCATTTCTGGATGTATAATACTCAGTGGCCTTTCACATTTTTTTGTAAGTGCCAAGAATAGGGTTTACAAAGCTTATAGGAAACTCGTAAGATTTCATAAGATAAATAACTGTATTAATATAGTTCTTGTATATCTTTTACAAATTTACCCTACCTCAGACGAGGTTTATGTAACCTTCAGTACATAAACAGCTGAGGTATAACTTCTGCTATTATGGGTAAAGTGAAGTCTAAAATCTATAAGGTTTTAAAATCTCAGAAAAATATCAGTTTGCTTTAGGGTTGCGTTCAATACTTGTCCGTTTGTGAGTTCCAAGAGCATATTGCTATTTGTATGCCTAATATTCTGACTGTGGGCAAATATCTCATGATTATGTTTTTATTTCTCATTTATTTCTTTGGATTCTTTTAAGAATTATCATGCTTAAATATATCTTTGAATAGACAAATTTGTAGAAAATGTATCAGAGGCAAAAGTCTGAAATGAAGAGTGATGGAAATAGTCACCTAAGAGGTCTTCTCATCTGCTTTCGTAAGTACAACTATTTAGAAGTGATTGCTTATAACATCAGGGTCTGAACCCATTGGATTAAGAGAAGTTTCCTGTCCTATGTCTCTGGCCTTTTAGGCAAATCTGCTCAAGAAATATATTACTGAAAATCCTGAGAGATTTATCAACTCTGACAAAGAATTGGAAACAAATATTTTTGTGATTAAACTTTTATATACAATACCAACATCGTAAATAAAGAATTTAATTCTCATAAATTATAAAGCATACTGGAATCTCTCTGCATGGTTTTGTCTTGAAGTTATAGTTCATAGTAAAGTTATATTTTGCTGTCTCCATTCTAATCAGGTATGATTTGTTAGTTTGGTTTTCTGCTTCTCTATTAAGAAGATGCAAGAATGTATAGCCTCAGAAGAACATGTGAGCCAGAACCTGTACAGCCATTGCACTTTCATACCTACCATCCCTCCTTCCAAGTGCCCTGCAGCCAGTATGCATTCATCAAACTCAGAAGAACTGAGCATCAGGAACTCTGGAATTTCTCAGAAATATCATGAACAGAATGAGGCAGGTGATGGCGTATATTTTGATGTGGTCACAGATGTGTGACTGCTTTCTGAATGAGAGAGAAATCAGGCAGAGGACCTTCCTATAGTGACTCTTGTAGAAGGAGCCAAAGTTCGAGGGGTACCTGTCCCTGCAAAAGCTCTGAACACCATGCAGAGTCCAGCTACCCAATCTGAAGTAAACCCCAAACCACATGTAATGGGGTTGGAAGAAACCATAGCATTAGTCATTTTTATCTACCCATGTTGTGCAAAGTTACTTTTTAATGTAGACGTAGACAAATAAGAATTAAAACACTTTGCCGTGTAACGACAAATCTAAGGTGTAGGTGTTAATGTTTGTTTGTTTGTTTGGGCAAAATGGTAAATGCTTTTGAAAAGTAAAAAATATCCATCAACTACCTTCTTCCAAATAGGGCACCCAAAACAGTCTGGAATTTCAAAACCAAGAAAATGATGAGGGCACAGTACATTTTCCATAACTGTATTTCTAAAGATTTAATCTCAGTTTGCATTAGGAATTCATGCTGCACAAAAGCAAGAAATATATCAAAGCTGGTTAACCTTTCAGAAACAATAATGATAGTTTACAGTAAAAGGTGATAAAAACAAACAAAAAAAAAGTTTTTACAAAACTTTACATGTTTCCAGTTTATTTTGACATAATTATCAAATTATTTTCTTTTTTTAAAGCCAGTATTTTGATGCAATTGGAGCCTTTACTGTAGCGTTCTTGGCTCTTGCAATATATGCACTAAACAATTAGAGTACAGTGATGCATTGTTGTCTCAAAGCAGAGACCTGCGGAAGCAGAAGAGAAAGATTGATAGCTGGAACTCAAATACTTATTTTTGGATCTTTATGCTACACTTGGCACCTCTTACGTGTTCATGTATATGTCTTTTGTGTTCTCAAATTATAATTCTACAGCAAACTTGAACTGTTCTATAAATGTAAGAGAATTTGTAAATAGGAAAAGAAAAAATAGAAAATACTGTGCAGACATTAATAAATAACAACAGCCATAATGGTAATTGAAAATGGTCATTTCAGGTCCTCTTGGGAAAAGGCAAATGCAATAAGCATTTTTCATTTGGGCGCAGGATGACACATTGCATTCCTAACTAAGTTTGTAGGCATCAGTACCAACAGTTATTAGCAGAAAAGAAATTCACTAAAGACAATAACAAATTCTGGCAATTTTTAATAGGAGAATACAAGCCCCTTTTCCTTCCCTTCCCTTTGTTTCCTTGCCATTACAAAGACTTCATTCCATTAAATCAGCCCTTGAAATTAACGTTTGTTGATACTATGAATAGCTCTACAGCTACATTTTTTGTCTGCATGCTCAGATGCTTATCGTTTAAATCATTTAAATGTTTTAGATCATCAACAACATAATTAGAAAGAATGCAATTAGAGGAGAACTCGCAGTTTTCAAAACTTTCCAAGGTAGGAAAGTAACATCATGACCTCCCAAAGAATGAAAAAGGCACACAGACTACAAGGGGAAAAAAAGCAAACACCATCAGAGCAGGATTGCAGGAACGGGCAGGATACTTCATGACTAATGTTACCTTTATTATTTAAAGCCACATTAAAAGATATGAGGTTTGCAAGACTCTCAGAATTGTGAAAGCATGGGCTCTGCTGTAATTTTCTCAGCATGAAGAAAAAGATGGGTTTTACCCCTTTGTAGCACCTGGGGACCTACTGCAGGAGCTGAGCAATCATCTGCAGCTGGTGTGAGAGGCAGATACACCACCATCTTTTGCAGTCTGGAGCAGGTCTGGAGAAGCAAGCTGTTTTGGCAGCCCTGATGAGGAGAGCAGGAAGGCTTTATATATTCTGTGACATTTATATATATAATTTCTTGATCAGATGGATCAGAATATAATAGGCTGACAGTGAAAAAAAGAAAAGATTAAGTTCAAGGCCTAAACTAGGATTCACGTGACCTAAATCCAATATACATTTCCAGTATGGCTTCTCTATATTTCCTCAGACAAGCTGCTGAGAACTATTTCAAGTTGTGTATATGGAACATGCACATTCTAGTCTGCCTCTTAAGCTACCAACCAGAATTCATGGCCTTCTGTTAAGTGTTCATTCTTCCCATACAGAGATTTTCACTAGGACTATTTGCAACCTGAGAATGATATTTGTAAATGCAGGCAAACAGTGAACCAAGCCAAAATTCAGGGAGAAGCGTAAGGAAGGAGCTGTGTTCCCAAAAGGTAAGCTAAAATTTGTGTGAATTAGTGAATGAATCCTCTTTGGAGATCAAATATTATTAAATTATTATTATTATTATTACAAATTTTACTCAAGCAAGCCTATTTGAGAAATCTCTCCACAGGACTTGGATGAATACACCCTTTATCCACCTATGTCCCAAATCACCTGGATACAAGCAAACTTCTGTTGAAAGGCTGTGTTTGAGCTAAAAATCCCACAGAAACAGAGCGTTTGGGACAGGACTGGCTGGCATATCCCGACTTGGGGCTATTAAATGAAATGCATGTATAGAAAAGGCTGTGAACTTGTGATGTTTTTTAATGCTAAGTAGGGAAATGAATCCAGGTGAGAGTTTTCCTGCCTTTTTCCTTGTAAATGGAAATATGAGGGTGAAATTTGAGTCTTGAGGTTAGCATATCTCTTGCTCAGATGAACCAAAGGGGCGCTTACATTATTTGGTCAGTACTGTGGAGCTAGACAAATGTCATGGTTCCTTTTGTACCAAATAATTGCACATTCCAGTGGGAAGCTCCACTCCTGCAGGCCTCACAAAAGATTTAACTTCATAGCCCCATCCCTAGTATTGCATTATCCACAGAAGGGAAATAGGTAAAACTTTCATGAAGATCTCAACTGTGACACATCAAAAATAGCTTTCTCACCGCATTTCTGTAAATTGTGGTGAGAAGGAATAAGGAAGTTTTAAGTCCTAATTAGGCAGAATGGTGATTTAGAAACAGACTTCCTAATGCACAGGGAGTGAACTAGGCATGGAGTAGTGAATGTGATGGAGCTTCAGAGCACTGCTGTTGTCAGATGTACAACACTGGGCTCTCTGAGTCTCTCTGGAAGCTCCTATTGAGACTATGTTGTGTCAGTGGATGGTGAGCTTCACAATCCTGCCCAAGGGGAGGAGTGAAATGAGCTTCGCATCACTTTGGATATGCCAAAATCTGAATTTCTAAGGGATCATGTACCTTGCTGATACAGGATCACATCTTGCTGATACAGGCTTGAGATGTATGCTATAGGAAGTGTAAGTGTATGTATGTAAGTGTAGGATGGATTAATGTCATTCACTGCAAGGCACTCGTACTAATTAGTATAGATTGTGACAAGATCAGCACAGACTTGTAATTGTGTGCATACTTTTGTCCATTTTATTTATTTATTTATTTTGCATAGCAGTTAATGGGAAACATTGTCTCCTGAGAACATTTCTGCAAATTTTAATTGTAGCCTACAGTAGCATTTGCTACGCTCTGGAGCTGAAAGCTCAGAATGTTTGCTTTAACATTTACTCTATTGAACCAAAAGACAAATGTTCTCATGAATAGGCATTTTTTCCTCTGATGGTATAATACAAAATAATAATAATAATAATGAAAAATCTAAAATCCCTATTTCACTGTATTAATATCATAAAGGAACAAATTTTCAATAAACCTGCTGGCCTAGCATTTTACATGCAAAAGTCGGGGGTCATACAAACTTTGAAGGTCTGAGAGCATTTGGTCCCAGAATATGAGATGCTGAATTAGAGGCCAACTGCAGGCTCAGCCCTTGGCAAATGTGAAGCTGGATAAACAATTTAGGAGGAGTTTTCAAATGAGCTTTTGCAGGGTCTGAGTTTAGTGGTGCTGTATGTTTCTTTGTACCTTTAACAAGAGGACTGACTCCATGGAAGATAAGGCTTCACATTTGTAGAACATGTAAATAAAGGAACTGTCCAAACAAAAGCAGTGTGCATGAAAGAGTGATGTGATCAGCCTTTCTTAAATGTAGACTGCTGTGAATAGTTGAATATGTTTTCCCCTAAGCAAATTTTGTGTAGGAATATCATTAATTTCTCCTTCTTGTACATACACTTAAAATGGACTTCTAATTAGTTGCATTTAGAGTAATCATATCATCAGTGCCAGGACACTTGCATTTGTGCAGTGCCTGTGATTGAATGTCTGTGTTATCTGGAGAGGTGATTGTGTTCAGAATATGTCAAATTTGTAGAATATGTAGAATATGACAAATTTTTAGAGAAAAAAGTGTAATTGTGCAGTATATCAACATATTTGTGAAAAGAAAAGTTGGTGTAATTTCAGTCACATCAAATTAATGTTACTTGAACAGTGATAAACTTAGGGGAAGAAAATGTTTTGCTGACACATAATGAGTCTTCATTTAATACTGGCTTCCTGCGGTATTTTTTAGCTCATTGTCTGACATTATTGGAACACAGATTCAATACTGTTGTAGAAAAGCTAATGTGCTCCAGAATTCTTTGCACCCTATCACCAACTTCTGTAAAAGCATTCAGTTGTGGAAAAGATAATCTAATCCTAGACCTCTAGATCCAAGCAAGCTTCGACTATTTTTCATATATAAAAATGAAGACCCAGATGAGTACCAGTTTAATATTAAAAACTTCTTGGTTATAACATACAGACAGAACAAAAATGGTAGTTACCGCATTTTTGACATTTATTTTCCAGACTTCTCTAACTAAAGCTTCAGGGCTTTCTATCATATACTTCCTTAAAAGTTCAAAGTAATTCAAGCAAATAATCCAGAAGCAGATCCAAAGCCTGATCTCTTATGGATTTCTGTGTATTTTGAACTAAAGAATAAATTCCAGATGAAACTTTTGCTGTCCTCTGCAGAATTTATACCTATGCTTTCCTTTCTGGATTCTCCAACATTTGATAAATTAGAATGTGACATTCTAGCTTCCCCCCCCCTCCATCTTTCTGCTTGGTTCTGTCATAAAATTCACATCTCCTAAGCTGGTGCAATCTTCCTGCCTTAGAAGTAATCAAAAAGCATAGACAGAGAAAAATGGACGGGATAAGGTTGCAATTGCATAAATCTCACTTACGTAAGGAAATAGGAGGAAGCACAATGATGTTTAAACATTTACCCCTGTACCTGAAGTATGATTTTAACACCCCTTTAGGTACTGTTGAATTGCTGTGACAATGTATATATCTTGCATATAGAGTACTGGTAAAATTAGGAATATATTTGAAGATGATCTGTAATTCTATCACTCACCTGAAAATAAAAATCTCCACTGGGGGAGTGTTGTGGGATCTGATAAGAAGGTATAATTCTTCCTTTTTAACATCACACTCTTCTGCTTCAAGAGAGCCAAAAGCTTTCAAAGTGGAGAAGACACATTGTACTGGTAATATATTTCATTTAATCTAGTCAATGACAACTAATCAGATTACTGACAAAACCTAGTGTATTTTCTTTTTATTATTATTATTTTTATTTTTTAGTATATGCTTCAAGACAGTATTTCCCAGGTATTTGAAACAGTGCAGATAATAAGTGCCATCACAGTACAGGAGTGTGAAACACTTGATGGAATGAAGATGAGTGGCAGAGAAGAGGATATGTCTCCTTTTATGTTACACTTATTTTGTCCAGCTACCTTTGGTATACGTCTGCACTTACCTGGTTTGGAAATTTTTAAAATATCTTCCTTTTAAAGAAGCTTAAATGAAGCTAGATAATGCTGAGTTTCTTACTACAGGTAAGCTGACAAAACACTTTATAACTCTGAGCTGCAGTGGGGGGAAGAAGGAAAATGACCACCTATGGGCAGGGCTTTCTTACTGAAGAGATGGAGAATGACTAGTGGCTGGTTAAGTGGAGATTTATGAGGTGCTCTGAAAGCTGGAGCGCAGTTATATGCTTCCATCACCCACTAAAAATTGTGATAGAAAGATTTGCATGTCCTAAACAGTAGAGAATGTGCTACTGAAACATAATTTTCAAAACTTCCAAAAATCTTGTTCTGAACTTCATTCTCAATAGTCTTTTCTGTTGGAAACAGATTCATAAAGATTAATTGTCTGTTACTATTTCAGGTATTCAGAAACAAATGGAATTGCTTCAGATGTTTACTAATATCTGTGGCTGAAGTTCATTTGGTGTAAACATTTTCTATCTATATAGTCATATAGATATATAGACACATAAATATAATGTTCCACAGCATTTGAAACTAACTCAGAAGAGAAAAATGAAACCAAATATTCAGAAGGTGTCACTACAAATTCTTCTTAACACAAACCTAAGACTCTCAGCAAATAATGATTCTGAACAATCATAAAAGAAAGAAGCACTGCAGCTATTACTGCACTAAATAGGAGCTGCTATCTATCGGAAGCTTCATTAGATATTTGTATTAATAGTAAGTACAAGAGAATCTCCATGGTTGCAGTATATAATTAATTTTCAATGACCTTGAAGAAATAAACAGTTCATCTATTTTATTTCTTTATTTAGACCTTGAAGTACAGCAAAATGAAATGAAACTTATAATAAAAGCATTCACAAAGTAGAAAATGTGGTTCTTAATAATTTTTGCTATACTACTGCCACATCCTGGCGATGTCTGAACCCCATAACTACCTGAGTTTTTATAGCGGAGTTCTGCATTTATAAGGATAACATGCAGCAATGAGTTTATCTTTCACAAGTCCTGTCAGAATTCACAAATACGGCAAGTTTATTTCATCTGGGGAAGGGATGATTTAAGAATTTAATGGACAGAACTTTACACAAGAATATAGCTAGAAGAGAAGGAGTTGTTGTCATCTTTCCTTTCTTGAAACAGCTTGAGCATTCACCCAAAAATCTAAGATCTAATTGCCTGATCTGTCTGACTGCCTTTGAATCCCCAGCTCCCACTTCCCTGCAGCACATCCAGCAATCAGGCTCCTGGGTATTCTAAGGTGAAGTGCTATGTTTGTCTCTTTTGCAGAAGCTGTTTCATTTTGCATAGAATAATCAAAGACTCAATGGACTATTCAGTGAAAGTGCAAATGTCAGTTGCTGCTCCAACAATGGCATTCATCTGAGAAAAGGAGTACTTGTATCCAATGAATACACAAGTATTTCCAAATGAACAACCACGGGGCAGAACGCATAACACAATTTTTTTCCATTTCTGCACAAATGTCCTTATCAGCAGAATAAAGCTCCTTTTGACTTGCTCTCTTCAACGTACCACCACATGGGTATCCAAATATCATATACAAGTGAAGTAGTCGTGCATGGAGTCCTGCCATAGGACATCATACTGTCTCTGCTTGGACACTGCTGGGAGGTGGGTAAAAGGCTTTGATTTACTCAGAAAGTGAGGAGCATTCAACAAAGACATTTTATATTTTTCCTTCTTGGCTATTTTAAACAGATTTTCTCTGTGGGTGTTGGCCCAGGGAGCATTAGTGAATGGAGCTAAATCCAGCTGGCGACCTGTCACAAGTGGTGTTGCCCAGGGGTTGGTGCTGGGGCCTGTCCTCTTCAATATCTTCATTGATTACCTGGATAAGGACATTGAGTGCACCCTCAGTAAGTTTGCGGATGACACCAAGATGGCTGGAAGTATTGATCTGCCTGGGGGTAGCCAGGCCCTACAGAAGGACCTGGACAGGCTGCATAGCTGGGTTGAAGCCAATGGGATGAGTTTCAACAAGGCCAAATGCTGGGTCCTGCACTTTGGCCACAACAACCCCAGGCAACAATACAGGCTTAGGGCAGAGTGGCTGGAAGACTGTGTAAAGGAAATGGACCTGGGGCTATTTATTGATGCTCAGCTGAACATGAGCCAGCAGTGTACTCAGGTGGGCAAGAAGGTCAAAGACATCCTGGCTTGCATCAGGAACGGTGTTGCCAGAAGGAATAGGAAACTGATTATCTCCCTGTACTCAGCTCTGGTAAGGCCACACCTCAAGTACTGTGTCCAGTTTTGGGCCCTTCACTGCAAGAAAGACATTGAGGCCCTGGAGTGGGTTCAGAGAAGGGTGACGAAGCTGGTGAGGGAGCTGGAGCACAGGCCTTATGAGGAACGGCTGAAGGAGCTGGGATTATTCAGTCTGGAGAAGAGGAGGCTCAGGGGAGACCTTATTGCTCTCTATAACTGCCTGAAGGGAGGTTGTAGTGAGCTGGGGGTTGGCCTCCTCTCTCGTGTAACTGGTGATAGGACCAGAGGGAATGGTTTCAAGGTGCTCCAGGGGAGATTCAGGCTGGACGTTAGGTAATACTATTTTTCTGAAAGAGTGGTCAGGCACTGGAATGGGCTGCCCAGAGAGGTGGTGGAATCACCGACCTTTGGAGGTGTTCAAGGAACATTTGGATTTTGTGTTGAGGGACATGGTTTAATGAGAACTATTGGTGATAAGTGGATGGTTGGACTGGATGATCATGAAGGTCTTTTCCAGCCTTGGTGATTCTGTGATTCTGTGATTCTGTGTTGGGATTATTACACTCTGCAGTGCTTGGCACTTCAGCATTCATTCAATAGCCAAGTAATTAAATGTTCACTGTTTGGAGATTGTCTGATCATCAGCAAGCATAGATGATACAAAGGAACAGGAGATTTCAGTGAGGAGGGTCTTAGACTCTTTTCTCAAGTGAGAAGTGTAGATGTGGCATTAGGAAACATGGTTAGTGTTGGGTCTCATTAGGTCAGGTTGCTGTTTGAACTAGGTGATTGTGAAGGTCTTCTCCATCCTAGATCATTCTATGATAATATGAATTTATGTTCAAGAAGTTATCAACCAAAACAAATAAAGGAGTGTAAAGCTCAGAAATTAAAACCTCAAAAAGCACAATTAAGGAGCTGTGAAAAATACTTGAATTGTCTTCACTGCAGTTTTATATGTGCTTATGAAAAGGCCTGCAAAATCTTTTCCCTTAGCTTGTTTTTCATTTAAGTAACTAGAAGAAACATGGAGGAAAATGCCCTGTGAAGATAAAGAGATGGGGATTGAAAAGTCTGAAGCAATTTGTCAGTGGCAGATTACATCCCTTCTTTATTGCAGAACAATCTTCAATAAGATTAATGAGAGAAACAAAAAAAAAGTTTAATAGAGAAATCCTTTAGGGATCAAATGTTCATGCTATGTGACTGCAGTTACCATTGTAATCTTCTTTTAGCTGATTAGATTGTTTTGTCAGAAACCCGTGTAGATATGCAGTGAAGGATGGAGCCCAGCAGCATACCTCCAAATAAAAGCATGTAATAGAAGGCACAGGTCATGGTGATTTGTGTGACTGATGTGCGTGCAGGAAGAGTTAATAACGCTGCATTTCAACAAGCTGTCACATTGCTGTGTTGCAATCTGTATGAACCAATTCTGTAGGTTAGACAGATAACAGAGAACAATGCAGGAAAGTCTTCAGATATAGTGTCATGCTGTCTAGAAAAGGAAATCAGATTTAGGTATAAAATTTATTTAAGAAGGCTCATCTATCTTTTTTTTTCTTTCTTTCTTTCTTTTTTTTTTCCCAACTAATATACAGAACATTTTCCCTTTCACCCTTTTCAGCCTTTGCTAAGGCTGCTGTACTTTCCTGTAAAAAAGCACTTAAGCCTCATTCCTTTTAAGGAAAACAAATATATTCCTTAGTGATACGTTTGATGTTCAAATTCAGATAATGGGATCTCTGAAGTATGAAGAAATGCAATGGTGGTGTAACTGATTTCTCAAGAAATTACTGTACAGTTAGCTTTGATACACTATTCACTATGTGTGAATTCTACTGAAGTAAAAAGAAACATATATGCAATGTTTTTGTTTTAATAAAAAAGTAGGTTGCCACAATTAATCTTTTCCTTCAAAAACAAACCAACCAACCAACAGACAACATAAAATGGCCTGCTGAACCAAGCCATAGTCTATTTACCAGCAGCTTAATGGAGACAGGGTTCTGGATGATAGTGTGACAAAGAAAAAATCTTTAACTGTTACTTGGGTAAATCTTTTTCTTATTTTATCTATTTGTATCCTACAAGGTAGGCTGTCAAATTCTTAAAGGCAAGTGAAATGCTCAACTCTGGCTGCCTGTAATTCCTCTACATCCAGACATAAAAGAGAAAACCTCCACTGTCCATTTGTAACTGCATTTAAGTTTGCAGTGTTATATAATTGCCTCTTTTTTACTCAGCCAATCATTTCCTGTAAAAGTACTGGAGGTAAAAGCCAGACTCACACTCGGAAAATAAGTGGTTGAAAGAAATTGCCCCTTAACTACTGTAACCTAAATCTGCATGTGTTTTCCTGCAGAAGGAAACTCAGTAACAGCATGAGCTAATCTGTTTTCAAGAATTAATGCTAATCTGTTTTGGAATACCCTTGCAGTGTAATTTCAGGCTTTATTGAGCCTATAATTCTGATACCCTGTCATCTAAGTCACAAGCTTTAGTAGCTCTACAGAAACCAAGCCTGTGTCTCCAAGCTCCAAGCAGTGGGAGGTCCAGCACAACCAAAAGGTGCTTCTGTTCTTACTGTTGAGGCACTCAGCACCCTGCTTGCAGCACCTGGGCATCCCAAAATCTGTGGTCTCTGTAGGGTGTTTCTTCAAAGCACGGCATGAAAAAGAAATGATCACAGAACAAAACTGCAGCAGCTTATGGGTGAGCCATTGCACCTTGATGACATACACTGCACACAAAGAGAAAGGTGTACAGACTAAAAATGTAATGTGTTACCACGCATATCCATGCACAGATACACAACAAAAAATGTCAGTATATGATGTTTCTGTTTCAGAAAGCTGAATGCCGTTTTAAATATGATATATGATATAATATCTGAGTAGATTGGTGGATGAAAGGTTTTTAATAACAGACAAGAAATAGAGTGGATTTTAATGAGCATACCCCAGAATGAACATCTGGGTAGGAAACCCGAGCTGATTAAAGTGTGGAAGTGAAGAGTTTTCTAAATCATCATTCTGAAAAAAAAAAAATAAATGTGAAAACAGCAGTAAGTCAGTAAAGCTGCTTTTTTATTTTCTTTAAGTTCTGTTTTTAAAGCAGAAGTTCTAAATCACAAGCATGTATAACTACTGGAAAGCAATCTTCTAATAAGCTTTCTTGGCTATGTATGTTGATCCTCAATGAAGTTTAAAACACAAGGGGAATTCCAGAGACCAGGAAACAAAGCTTATCTTAAGCCAATATTTTGAAAGGGCAAACTAACCATCGAAACTCAATCCTAGGAAAATAACAGAATGTAAGACAACATCATTAATAATTTTATTCCTGTCTTCTAATACCAACTCTATTTTATGAAAAATAAATCTTTTCAAACTAACTTGCTAGTTTTCTTAGATTATAGATCTCGATGACAAAAATGTATTAACTTTTTAAAATACTGTCAGGCATTTTCCCTAATAGCATTTCATATTTTGTAGGGGACTAGAAACATATTTATAAACTTTTTCTAAAAATACCAGTTGATTCACAACTTGTTAACTAATGGCTTTTAAACCATGGTTGTAAAGGGAGAACACTTGGGTGGTAATGTGTTCAGAGGATTCTACAGGGATTTGATTTGAGATCTATATGATTTAGCTTTTCTTTCAATGAGGAAAAGAAGAAAAACTGGCACTGAATCTATTTATGGATAACACAAAAAGTTTCATAAGAGCAAGCAGTAAACAGAGAAGGTATTGCATAAACATGACATAAACAGCAAGTAGTAAACCCATAAAAACTATTAGAACTAGAATGAGTTAGAATAGTTCAGTTGGAAGGGACCTTCAAAGATGATGAAGTCCAACAGCCTGACCACTTCAGGGCTATCAGGAGTTAAAGCATGTATCTTCAGTGCCCAGAAGCAGGGCACTGCACCGCCCTCTGCTTCCCCTCCTCAGGGAAATGCAAAGAGCACTGAGTTCACCTCTCTGTGCTCGTCCCCTCCTTACAGGACATGCCTTCCTGCCCTGTTACCAGCTTTGTTATCTTCCTCTGGATGTTTTCAAAAACCTTAGCATTCTTTTTTACATTTCAGGTTGCAGCACTGCATACAGTATTCAAGGTGAGGCTGCACCTCACATATTGTATTTTTCTCTGGACCAGGCTAAAGATATTAATAAGTAAAAACTATAATAATGGGAATAACTGTTTTATCCTAGATGTAGGATACTTTACACCTTACAAAATGCATGACATATAATTATTTTTTTTCCTGAGAATTCCTTCAGTGCAGCTTGGAATACTTTGGAATACAGACAGAGTTTCCATTTATTTGTTAGCTTGCCAGTACCTAATTTTGGGAACAGAGTGAGCTATGAAATCAGAGAATAAACAACATATACATCAACGTTGTTCAAAAAAAGCAAAATAGATTTTAAGAAAATCAATCTAAATAGCTGGAAGAGCTGTGGGAAAGCTCTTACTTACACTTTTTTTCTTCTTTAAGACAGTTTTGATATGCTTTTTGAGTCCTGTGCATTCAGCCTCAGGTGTTTGCTGCTCAATACCACAGCCCAAAAGAAAAAATGTTGCAATGTTTATGAAATTTTGAGAAGTGAGTAGTTGTATTTGACTTCCTGTTTTTCCTGAGCCATTGCTCCTAAGGGCTGGTACACAGCACAACTGAGAAGAAATCAGTGCATTTGCATTCTTCTCCCTCCCCTCTGCTGGGGGGGTCAACACTGCGAACATGAAGCATAAGTCTGAGCAGACTATGAGAAAAACATGGGAGGAGGAACAAATACAGTCATCCTTGCTACTGCCTAGACCTGGAGGCAGAGGGCTGCTGCAGCCTCACCTCCACTGGACCAGCAGAACAAACTGTTTACTTGCCCAGTTCCACAAACCACTGGGGCCCTAGAGGACCTGCATAAGCAGCAAATCACAAAGACACAATGGGATGAATTTCAGATATATGGATTTTACTCCCGGTCCTGATCCTATCTTTGCTGGCCTAGCAAACGCCAGCATTACTGGCTGCCATGGAGAGCACAGGATATAGCAGATAGAATAAAGGTGTGCAAATCTGTTTTGAGAGTGAATTTCCCTGTCTCAAACTGTTGGTCTTGTTAAGTTCTACATTGTTAAAATCTGGCATGCAGTGGTGACATGACTGCACATAGGAATGAGTAGTTATCACCATAAGGCAAAGGGTTTGGCAGAAGCCTCTGAACATGATACTCAGCTGGCTTTCACTTGCACCCGTGATCTGTAAGCTCTGCATGCAAAATGCATCTTGATTTCATCATGCACCTCCCTCCTTCTGAACAGCTACTGGCTATCCAATAGTCTGGCTCAAGACTGGCTTAGCTAGGAGGGGAGGAGTAGCTAATTTCAAGGCACAGTCTCCTTCAATAAGGCTTGCCTAACTGGGTGGCTCTGCTCTGGAACAGGAGTGTAGAAGTAACACTGAAGAGTTGTGGAGGGCATCCTGACAGTGGTCTGAGGCAGACACACGCATAACAGGAAGTGCACCATTGTTTGTGAGGTGTTACGCTGCTCAGTTGCCAAAGTACACTGAGAAACAATCATGCTCCATTTTGTCTGTACACTGGCTTTCAGGAAAAGCTCTTAAATTACTCCAAAGCCTTAACACTATAGATAAAAACGAGTCCTTCAGCTAAGATCTCAAACATTGTTACAAAAGAAAATATCAATATAACCTAAGGATAGAGGTACAACAGGATGAAAGCATGACTGCAGAAGTGGACATACCTGTGATAGTTTCAATAAACACAGCAGAAGCAGCATGGAAGGATCAAAAAGAATGGAGTTTCACTACTGACCAGTAACCAGAAGGCTAAATCTGTAGGGATTCCCTGTGTTTGTTCTGGCTGGACAGAGAGTTTATATGCAGAGGTTTTGGTACAGACTACTTTTCTTTGTTATGCAATTTGGCCTGACCTGAAAAAACCTTCACTTTACTCAGCAACTCATCATGAGTTTGAATCAGTGAACCAAAGATGAAAAATCAGCAGTTTATCCTTCACAATTCAGCTCCATCAAGCACATCTAAGATATGAGAATGAACATTGCAAAACTAGCATTTCAGAGTCAGACTTGGGAAGACTATATTTATATTGCTGTCAAGTAGATGCTAACAGTTTTAAAAGCCTTGTAGGATTTGTAACACAAGTCTTAAACTTGACTGGCAAAAAGCTGTTGGTATGAACTTAATATTTACTGGATGTTAAAATTCTACTAATGCTAACAAAATGTAAGTACAAAGACATTTAGTTAAAAGCATCTTTGCAGTAGCTATCTTAGAAATTTATCTATCACCAGCTTTAAATCTAAGCTCACAATACAGCTCCACGGGTGTCCAATCTTTTGCCTTGACTGGGCCTCATCAAGTGGAGTTGTATTGGGCAGCCTATGAAATATATAGTACAGCTGATGTACACAAGTAAGAAAATGTCTTTTATTTGTTCATTTGTTTGTTTTTAATTAAATCATTTTAAAAAGCAACAAAATCATAAAACTAGGAGGCTGAACATGTATGTACAACTTTTAAAACTGTGCTTTACCATGTCATATGGAAGGTTATCACAGAACTGAAATGTGAGTCAGTAATCCTTTGCATTATTTAGTAAAGTTGCACAGCAGATCCTGTAGGTCTTCCATTTCTCAGTCCACATATTTCCAAAAAACCCAACACATTCCCAAATTCAACTTTAGTTGAAGCCACTGATCCATCCCATGACAATCTCCTCCATAGTGACAAATCATGTTTTAACTATTCATGCATATCAGATAAGTGCTTTCCTTCCTCTTTTCAAGAATGTCTAGAGGTAAGTACGGATAAATTATCAACAAGTAATACTTCAAAGTTTTTGGGAATATGTAATGTCTCTTATTTTATTGTGTTGGTGCATGACATCAGAGGCAGATGGTGGTACAGCAGTAGAGGTTGAACCTTCCCATTACATTCCCCCAAATATTCCATTACACTTTGTTGCCATGTGACAGATGGCAGCAGAGGGGCAGTCTGACAGAAAGGAGTCAAAGAAGGAAATGTGGATGAAGAAAAGGTATGAAATTCAATTCCTTCATGTGGAAAAAAATGGCACCCATTGACATTCATCACCTGCTGAACATTTTTGGAGATCAGACAGTGGATGTGAGTGCAGCGAGGCAGTGGGTGGTGCATTTCTGCAGTGGTGACAACATTAAAAACAAGCCATATTCTGAATGGCCATGCACAGCTGTCACACAACAAAATGGAGAGCATCTAAATCAGCTCATCCACACACATCAGCTAATGGTGGTGACAATGTTGAAAATGTTGAAAAACAGTCAATTTGCTCTATCAAATAGTGTTATTGTGGTTTTTTGTATCTGCTGCAGTTTCCATGGACATGAAGCATTATTTTGGAGTAAATTACTTACATATAAGGAGAACAGAAAAGCATCAAACACAGGTTTTCTATTTCATTTGTACAAGAGAGTTGTGAGAGACCCTTATTGTCAGTTTTTCCACCCCTTCAAAAAGCTTTATCTCTATGAGAGGCTCTCACACATTAAAGCCACAGCTGCTTCTCCATCCTACAATTGCTATTTTACTCTGCAGTTTGTAGTCTTATCCTTATCATGTTTACATTTCTCTAAGACAGCATCCTTCAAGACGATCCTTGATATAGTTGGAAGAGATGAGAAGTGCCCTGGGGAAAGAATCTCTTGCTCTCAGTTGCCTGATTGGGGTCAGAATAAATGACAGCACTCTAAAACTGTGAAGTTTAACATCATCAGGAGCAACATCATTGCTCCTAGAATGTGAGTGGTGATATTAAATCCCCGGATTATTTACAGATAGCTCTGGCAGTCTGAGCATAGAAAGTTTTTAAAAGTTTATAACTAGGACAGGTTTAGGGTAATTTTCAAAGGCATGTTCCTGATGCACTGGTTTTTGTGAGAAGTTTCAGAGCCATTTTCTGTTCTTCAGATATACATTTTTGTGTGAGGAAAAAAAACAACCGCACACAACTTTTTATTTGCCTTGGACCCAAGTATGAATACATTATCTTAATTTACAAAGATCTAGCAGAATTACACAACTAACATTCACTTTTTATGTGCCTTTCCACAGTTAATATATTTCAAGTTGCATTTTAACATACATCAGAGCTACGTAACTTCCTGTTGAGTACACTGTTCACAAAGGAACAATACAAGAACTATGGATCCGACACTATTTATTTGGATGTTCAGTACAGCAGATAATAAGACAAGTTACCACAAGCCACTGCTAAGCATTCTGCGACAGAAATGTCTAAAATTGTTTGGAGCTTTTCCTGTAATACAGCTTAACACTATACACCAATTCACCACAGTTCTTAGCAGCTGGCAACCCTGCCTTCAGCACAGGGGTTGGAACTCGATGATCTTTGAGGTCCCTTTCCAACCCAAGCCATTCTATGATTCTATGGTTCCATGATTCTTTAGTTGTTCTATAATTGGAATTACTAGTCACTTAAAAATACTTACTGAATCTCTTTCCTGTAATTACAAACACCAAGGTAGATTAAGAAGTATCTTTTCTCTTCACTTGGCTCCGGTCTACGTTCTCTGTGCAAACACATAAATGACAACCCTCTTTTTCACCTTGTACAAACAAGGCCTGCAAGCAGTAATTGCTCTGCACTATATTCCTTTCATGAGCCACTAAATATTATATTTCTAGTAAGATACACTTGCATTCCAAATATAACTTAAATGCATCCTACTTTCATAAATAATATATTGCTGACTCATTGATGTATCATAAGACACAGTTAAGTAAAAGCCAGATGGAAAAACAAATCAATATTAGGTATAGGACTGTTTTAGCATCTGTTGGTTCTCCTAACAAGAGATTGCGGAGCCCTATTAAACAATTAGTTCCCGACTTCTGCTTACATTTACAATCCCATCTAATGCAAGTTCTTTGCTTCGCACAATTAAGTTGCTTTGAATGTAAGCATAGTAATGTGGCTCTAAGAGCACTGCAAATACCAGCCATATGACAGGGTTGTCATCAAGAGCAATAGAAGCTGTTTGTGTAACAGATAATCGTTGTTGTGATGGAATAACTGGACTTTGAACACACTTATTTTCTGCACTGTACATAGCTAGAATAGTGCATTTAATAAAAAGCGGATAGATGAAAGCAGTGCAAAAATTCACAGACAAATAAAAGTTGAATAGAGAAGCTGTGAGACAGGGAAGCAAGGGTCCTTGCTTCAGGAAGGAACTGATGATTAGGAAAGAGACAAGGCAGATGTCTTCAGTGGAAAGCCAGAGATAATTCTTCCTTGCTCTTCCCTCCCACCCACAAGGCCCTCCTTGCCTCCAGCCTGCCCTTGCACACTGGCTGGGCTTTGCACTGTGTGTGACGTGTAGAGAAAAACAAGTACAGCTCGAGGCCTGGGAAGACCAAAAAGGGAACAGAGCATGCCTGGGGTTGGGCCTGAAAATACAGGTACCTCTGAGAGGTGGGATGGGAAATAGGGTATTCCTGTAAGAATGCATGGTATCCCAATAAGAATTATTTTGACTGTTTTTTCTATCTGTGTGCTTGTGAATTCATACAAGTTGGTCATGGGAAGAACAGTTAGCTCCAATAGAAAAGCCTGGGCTGTCTGATGGAAGAGACATTAAGGACATTTAAGCAGGATGTAGTACTTGAATATGTATCATGAAAACAGCCTCCTCTTCTTGCCTGTTAACCAGGTCCATATGCAGCTATTTAGGAGGTCAGTTTGGATTTTAGTAATGATTCTTTCATTTCTCAGCTAGCAAAGCTGGAATAGAGCCCCACGGTGTTGGTGAGTAAGGGAACACATCTGAAAACCAAACATCCAGTAGGACTGCATCTCTATCTGTCCTTCTGGACCACTCATTTCAGGGCAAGACCACTATAAAATGAAAACAATATAAATCATCATGGAATATGGTCTTCAGGGACAGTAATCCTCACTGAAGGAAAGAAAATGAAATTTGCAGACCACACGTTTTCCTTCCAGCAGCCCAATCTTTTCTAGTTTTATGAAATTACCTGTCACAATGGTAGCACTTAAGTGGTAATGTCAGACAGACTGTATCTACCAAATGTACATGCAAATCCCATCAAGTATTGAAAGACTTTCTACCAATTTAAGTCCTCATATAATGCAGTTCTTAGAACAATACTGCTATAAAACTTTCTAGGAAATCTGTGTTCCTTCACAACCTTAATTTCATAACTGACCGAAATTCATAAGTCATTCATAATTGAACGGAATTTTCCAAGAATGTTGAATCTTGAAATAGACAATCAATTACAGTCTAATAAATTAGAAACAGAGTCTTACAACGGAAAGAATACGGCAACCTTAATAGCAGGTTATGTTACTTGCTATCTGTGAGAGAATAGAACATATTCCTTCACAACTTTAGCTGAAGTTGTGTAGGTGGCAGTTTTCAACAAATGCAGAACAAATATTTTCTGGGAAATATCACAGAAGAAGAAGATATTAATTTAACTTATGAGTTAAGTTGTTAAGATTGCCAGATTAAATACATGATATTCTTATTCTTTACTCCTTCAATTCATGATTCATTTTATTCTTCTTTTTTTAGTAGTACTGTAGCCCTATCTAGTGCTCTTCTACATTCTAATTTATTCTGAAATGACAGAAGAAATAATATGCAAAGAAGATGTTTTTTGAAAAAGACTTCTCTTTCCTTCAGTATATGTCCAGCTTTTTAACATAATTTATGAAATAGCTGTAATTCCAATCTGGTAGGGAATTAAGGGAGGATTTTGCTTTGTCAGAAGTGATACATAAGAATAATAGCAACATATTTTGAAATGAATATTTCTGTAATTATTTAGATAATTTTGATAAGAGTTGGAAACTGGCCATTGCTTTCAGTGGGTTGGGAGTCAGGCCTTAAACTATTATGATTATTTATGAAGAAAAAAAAACCAACAACCTAAATTCAAAGGGATAATATTGGGTTGTTTTACAAAAGTAACTGTAAATATTTTTGGACCGAGTTCTGAGAGGAAATAAAAAAAGCTAAGGAATGATGTGACAATAGGAATGCTCTGCTTAATTTGGGCTCATCTTTCCACAGAGGAGTCAAGTTGAAAGCCTGCTGTGAACTGATTTTTATTTGCTTATCACAGAAATGATGGCTCTAACTCCTTCATCTTTTCTAAATAATGGGTGCAGGGATACTGTCTTACATTTGTTGTGAGTGGGTCATTAATCCAAAAGCCCCTAGTTTTTTTTCTTATTCTATTATTTTTTATTCTTAAATGGAAATAAAACCTAACAGATGAGCATTTTATCTTCCTTGTAGGCTGCCTAATCCACCACCTCTTGATATTCTGAATTGCATGGATAAGTTTTGTTGGCAATGTTTTTCTGGCACAGAGTCATAGTCTTTTTAAGCACCTTTCTATTTTGATTCTTATGTCAAATATCCAAATCTTTTGTTGCCAAGAGATTAAATTTGAAAAAAGAGCTGTGAATCCCTGATCCAAAACAGGATATAGATAGGTTCATAAAAAATACACTTGTCATCTCTGACGAAACTCCAGATTAAGGGGCTAAGAACGAAGGTGGAGTTTTTGGCAGGAAGACAAAGCTCTGAAATCAGATTGCAATTCTAGTATCTTCAAAGCAATTCTGCTGTAAAACTGCAATATTCATGTGTTCTTAACTCCATGCCTGCCAACCTCATAAATGAAGAAGGATTTTGTGAATAAGTAAAAAATTTTAGGAAGATTGAAAGAACAATGGAAGGCTCTGGAGGTCCTCCACAGAGCCGAAGGAGCAGGATAAGGAAGCACTAGGCCTGTTCTTTCTCTTCAGCAGTGTGAAGTAAGGGCATAATTGGCACTTGGTATGGTTTATGGAAGTTAAGATAGGGCTCACTGCAGCTCACCACTGAGGAGCAGAGGTGAAACCCCATTCACAACAAGTTGAAAAGACTGGGAAAGTAGATGGGGCAAGAGGTGAGTGGCAATTCTGAAAGAGGAAAACTTGATAGAACACCGAGGGTCATAGGGGAAGGAGGTATGGATGTGTTTGCTCATGGTGAAACAAACTAAGAATGGGAAGTGAATCACACACTGCAGATATGTTTGAAAGTTAGTGGATGACTGTGAACTGCACCTCTGTGGCTACAAAACGTGTTCTTGAGAATACAGCTAGAGCTTAAAGATGGAATATGTAGGTTTTAGAGTCGAAGTTCAGGACATTTTTGGGTAAAAAAATTCTTGGCTTCTGCTCCTTTGATGTCACTTTTTCCAGATTGGTATGCAAACTACAGAAGAAACAAAGCAAGGATTTGCACCCTTGTGCTCAAACCCTACACAGAACAGCATTCTACCATTTTTCTGTCCTTGGGGAAAATGTCTGTAGTTTAAAGTTTTCTCCATGCTCACTTCATGGTGAGGTGGAGTAGAGAGGAATTAGTTAGTCTACACATTGCTGAAACATTTTAACTGCTCTTTTTCACCTACTCATGCTATATAAATAGAAAACTACATGTTTTTTGTTTCTAATTCTTCTAAATGCTGTTTCTACTCCAGTCATTCAAATTGAGGGATTGACATAAAATGCTCTTATGTGAAAACTGTTGGTGCAGAGAATTTTCAGTCATGTCTGTTACGTTTTTTAGCTCCAGTTTTGTTACTAGTCATTATCCTGTGAACTTCATTTCCTCTAAGGCCTATGTGCGACTAACAATAGCATGTCAGTTACCTGGAGCAGAGAAAACTTCAATTCTTTTTAGAATCAGCTCTTTGATGGAAGTTCAGTGGTATGTGCTGAGTTACAGAAACTCACATGGGAGCTGTGTTGGAGAGGATAAAGGGCTGCCACGAAAATTTGCCTTTTATCTTGCACAGCTCACGATTCATAGCTCTAAATAACACTAGCCTTTAAAAAAGTCAACAGAGATCTACAGAATATTTGCATGCTCCCCTTTGTAGAGCTGTTCAGATGCATGTAGAAAAGTAGTCACATATCTCGGTTCACATCTGGCATCTCTGTGGGCATCTCATGGAGCTGACGCACCAAACATGGCAGGATCTTCACTACTGCTTCTTTGTCATTTATGCCACAGCTCTTTAGATCATTAGACAAATTTAGATTATTAGATCATTCAGTTGATTTTTCAGTTTGGTAGGACGTTTATACAGATATCCCCATACTATAATGCCAGAAAATCTACATTCACACAGTTTGCTGGAGTTGTAAGCAGAGAATTACTTTTGACAAGATGTGAATGAAGTGGCATATGAGTCTTTATGCATAGTAGTGAGATTTCATTTCAACACAGAACAGGAGTCCAACAGAGTGCAGGGAAAAGAGAGATAGACTGTCAGTTGTCTTTTTGGCATTGCCCTAATCCTGTACACAGGCTTTTTATGGAATCTCTTTTGATTCTCTCCGTAATGTCAAAATGTACTTATTACTGCAAGATCTGCAAAAAATTTCCCAAAATGAAATTATATTTCTGAAAGAGAAGATACTCTATGCCTTCAATAACTTAGAAAGGGCTGGTTTGTATGACAGTGAATAGAGGTTTAAAGGAATGTACTTGAAAATAAGGGGGAAATAAATTTCTAAAGTGTCTTGATAACAAATAAATGAATAATAAAAAAAAAATTGTTGTTCAATCCTTCTTATTCTATTTTAAAGATATTTAAGACAAAGACTGCCCTTACAATAATTCTTTTCTCTTTTTAAGAGTTTTGAATGATCCCAACACAGCTTTAATTAGGATAACCTTTAATCTGTTTATGCTCTACTGGTGACATTTGAGGATTGGCCTTCAGTGAGAGCTTTGGGTGATGTGTACACTGCCAGGCTTCAGAAACTTCTTCTGGACAAGCTGACAGCAAACTATTACCATTCTAAATGTCAATAGGCTGGGCATCAATTGTCAGCTTGCATCATTTCTAAAAGCCTGCGCTCTCTGTAGATTAGTTCAAAAGTCAGATGTACTCTGAGAAATAGCACAGGATTTTGATCATGTATTAAGCCTATTTATCCTCTTAATTTACAGTTGCACAGTTCTTGGAACTAGAGTACAGATTTATGATCAAGTTTTAGAATATTGAGCAGAATTTTCTGATGGGTTGTTTGGAATTTAAAGGGATATCTACTGAGTGGAAAAATACAAAGTGGGAGTTTTAAAGAAATATCAATGCTAACATTTGCTTGTACTGGGAAAGCTATGAAGTGAAAAAAAGATAAGTCTTAATTGTATTACATCTATCAAATGCTGAAAGTATGTGTTTCACATATTAAAAATATTTGAGCTGAGGAAAATATGTTATTTAATTTTCTCCACCATGTGGCCAATTTCATGTCCCATGTTGATGGTTTACCTGTTGCATTAGATGTAGGATATCGCTGATAATTATCAGCAAGTTCTCAAGCAATATCTGAGAGGTATCTTAATTTCTGTAATTCTTGGTGCTATAGTGTTTCTTTTCTTTTTTTCTTTTCTTTTTTTCACCCAAATTTGTCTGCAATGGTAAAAGATGTATGTATTACCAACTTTTTCTTTGTGTTGCACAGAACTTTACCATGAATAATGAATGTGAGATGTATGGCTATAATTTTTTGCATTAAAATCATCAGACATGAAATCATTTTCATCATTAAAATATTTTTTTTTGTAGTTTCTGGAGATTCCATATTTATTAACGCCTTTTACAAGTCACTAGTCATTCATTTACTTTAGAAATATATTTAATTATACAATTCATATCTTTTCATATCTGTTCTTTTGGCTTATTCTGAATCTTTTCCTTTTCTTATCCACGAGTCATAGATGTTGTGCTGCAGGATTATATATATATACATATATATATATAATTTATTTTGACTCAAGAAAGTGAAGTCAAATAAGTAAGAAGGAAGATGCAAGAACTTATTTTCATTTTTTATTTTTTTTACATTTAGCTTTTAACTTATGATCAGACTGTCAACACATTACTGAAATGCCACCACCTAGCAAGTTCCTTAGAGCCATGGGTCACACTGAAACCTCAGAAGCCCAAAGAGCTCTTTCAGAATCAGTATTCTCTTGCTTATTTGCTTATTTAAATTTAATCAAAACCCAACCCCATTCTCCTAGTGATAAGTTTAGCTTATCACAAATGAACTTCAAGAGAGCCTTGCTCACAGCCAGCCTTTCAAAACAGCATTTATTTAGTAGATGGGTAAGAACAGGACAGCCAGCTGCAGAATTATTCAATCACATTAATAATCATTGTTTTCACTGGTTCATGCCCTCTCTGTTCCAAGTAACAAGGCTCTTCAGAATCCCTTTGGCAGCTTCTGGTTAAAATACAGACAAATTTGAAGCACACAGCTTTATTTATGCATTGTATTATATAGTTGAATACATATACTGAATTCCTATAGATATCTGACTACCGGCATTACTAAATAATATGATTATTTGCAATCAGTAGAAGTATAACCATTGCATCTATCTAAAGTAAAATCTCATTTTTTCTATTTCTTCTCTTACTATTGAAAAAGAATACAGTTTACACCACTTTTTCATTTCATGTATGTACTCGTTTTTGCACAGGTTTTCAGCATCACCATTACCAACATCAGATCAGATATGTGTGTACAGTTCAGATATGTTTGACTGTGCTGGATATGTTAACAGGTTGTAGGCTGTTGGACAGTTTGTAGAGTAAAGAAAGTTAGTATGTTATGAACTCAATAGTAATTGTTTGCCCCAGGACATGTTCATTTTTCTTCTATTAGTACTGGGTAAGGCATAGCACATGAAGAAGTTGTCAAAAGTGATGATATTTTAGGATCAAAGGAGCTTTCCAGTCATCTCTGATGAAATGAAGTATTATCTGAAGGAGCCCTCTAGCAAAACAATAGAAAGGCAGTCTTTAAGGTTGCCAAGAGGGTGGCTATCTTTGGTATTCAAAGATTTCTTAGGAATGTTGACTTAGCCCTCTTTTTTCATATTCCTGACCAAACAGACCAGAAAGCATCAACTTTGCTTAGCCTCACCATTTCTAGGTACATGATATTTATTTATTTATCTTTTAAAAACTGGAGCTGTGCTTGTGATCTGTGGAAAGCCTGGCACCACAGCAGCTTGGAGATTAACTCATATTGCAGTTTTAGGCTTCATTTCCTTTGAGGATCTAAGCATAGATGCTTCATAGAGCCGTGCTGCAAATATTTACATTCTCACTATTTTTATTTGAATTTGTGTGTAAGTTACTATATTACAAAGAAATGCCAGCTGAGAAATGCTAGCAGTAAGCTACTGGAATTCTTATTTCATCACAGGTTAGAACTAGAGTCTGTGCACATATGTATGGCAAACTTCTAACTGTTGAGTTTCCATTTATTAATGGATTTATGAACGTTTTGGAAGGAAACATCAATCTACATGCCTTCTCAAATGTCACGGTAACGTCTGTGGGAGTATGCTCAGATGCAAAAATATAAGTGAAATTTCCACTGTGTATTTAAATAATAATAGGTACTGGTAAGGTAGGTAAAGTGTAGTGCAGACAGATTGTTAAATATTTACACTTGATACATTATACCTTACAAGATCTTTGTTGTGTGTTGAGTGTGTTGATGATATAATGCAGATGAGAGAAGGTAGGACTGCAATAGACTTGAAGGCAATAAAAACTTTTGTGACTGATTAGCACATGATTTTAACTCTACTGGCATATTTACTGGTACATACCTAGAGTAATAATAAAATATTATTCATATGTCCTTTACAGTGAAAAGTATGCTTTTTATAAAACAGAGAATTACTTATACAGTGTCCTTCTGAAAGCAGATCTCTGCAATAGAGTGAACTTGTGAAACAACGCATTATATTTGTTTCTAAGTACACTCTATTTATAGAGCAGCACTTACATTACACTGCAGAGGCAATAAACCTAGGACCTAAGATAAATGTAATTTATCAAAGCATAAATCTGTATTCCAGATAAGATAGTATTTAGCATCCTATATTTAGTACCTTTGGACACGAGCATATTGAAGTTGGCAAAAAACAAAAGAAGAATTCCAGTCAATGAGACCTCTTTCAAATCAGAAATCCTATGGGAAGAAAAAGAAACAGAAAATATATTCATCAGAGGATCAAAGAAGAAAAGCTTAAAGACTGTATCCTTCTTCATTTGTGCCATCTGAGTCAACATGCATTCACTACATGCCCTGTGACTGGCAGCAGTCCAAATAATTTCACCTTATAAGCGTAACTGCATTTATTCCCTAGGTTACCTACATATCTGACATGCTATTTACTTGGGGGAACATACTAAGAAAGATTTAAGACCATGAACAAGCACAAGGAAAACAAAACCTTGCCTTGTGTGTGCAATTACACTGCAAAATGGACCTCTGCCTGCTTTCTATCACTTTGTATTTCTATATTCTTCACTTCTGATCTTTCAGTGGTATTTCAAACAGTAGACTTGTACTTCTCAGTTTATCAGACAAAATGGTGAGCAAAGCAAATTCTAATCCAAATGAGCATGGGTTCAGTTACGGGTATGATTATTTATTACTTTCTCCAAATCATACTGGCCATAGTTTGAGATCTATTTTTTTTCTTGTTCTCATATATATATATACATAATATTGATACGCATATATATAAATGGAACTAATTGATATGCATATATATAAATGGAACTATTGCATGCAATTATATATATATGTACAAATCAATGTATTTAATAATGGAAATTTTTTAAAGATTTAAAAGAGAAGTGGGATTATAAAAGATTTTGTTAAACATGGATCACTGAAGAACTAATCATGTAACAGAACAGTTTTCAACATCTCCTATTCTGAGGATTTTGCATGGAATCTACCTTCAGTAGAAATGGAATGAACATTTAAAGAAAGGTGAGAAGATACAAAAGTAGCTGAAAAATAACCTTTAAAACACTTATCCAGTAATAAAACCATGGATTTTTTTTACTCTTAAAATGAATAAAAGCAAGAAGCTAACTTCTAGCATTGAAGAGTACCTATTCTACGCAATCGTGGTCTGAACTGAACTATACTTCTGCATGGTTTCATTTGCCATATTCTGAAGACAGTTCATTATTTATTTGAGGAGTAATACTTTTCTTGATACATGTTCACTGGCATGATTCTTAGTTAATCTCTGCCAATTATGAAAATATACTTAAGTAACCAAGAACATTACATGTACTATGTAAAGTACACTTATCTTAAAAGCCTCCAAACCATGGAGAAGATCTATTTCCATATATGGTACAAAGTCCCTAGACAGGGGACATTTGGACAGTACCATATAGGGAGGGTCAGATGCAAAAATCTCCTGTAATAAAGAGTGAGCACAGTGGAGGGTGCTGGCAGGCAGTTGTGCAGTCAACCATTTTTCTACACACAGTGATGAAATAAAATGATTGCAGTACTGTTCAGAGTCTTGAGCAACTCTAGGATGAAGTGAAGATGTAGCAAGGAGTCTGTCAGTCTTTGAAATTCAGGGATTTTTCCTAAACTACTGTACAGTATAACACACATAGATCAGATTCTCCCACTACTGAAAATGCTATCAAACCTTGCTGATATGCAAGGCAAGTGTGATAGCTCCATACCCCTGACCTTAAGAATGGCAAAATGGTTGAAGTAACAGGCTCTTCTAATGCTCCCGATGACATTCAGTGGCCATTTCTCAGTATTCTAACATTAACTGTGGTTTACAGATGCAGCTGAGCACAGCGTACAGGATTCAGTCTACAGCCAGTTGAGATGCCCTATGCTTTTCAGGCCACCTGCATGGGGCTGGCAGAGATGACACTGGACCTCATACAGGAGACCAGCCCCCTGCATAAGATGTAGCTGGAAGCCAGCTGATATACTTAGTGCAGAATCATACTCAGTAGGTCTACACAGGAACAGTGCAGGAGTTCACAAAACTCAAAAAGCACTAACTCATTTATTTTCAGTCCTGTTGTAAAGATAAATTCTGATTTCATAGCCTCACTGGAACATGTTTTAAATAATGTACGAAATGAAAGGTCTGAATCACTAGAGGCAGGGATTTTTTGGTAATCATTACATTATTCTATATAAATAGTTTCCTTCTTCGGTAAAATTAACCCCCTGTCTCCACTTTATCTTTAATACCCAGATGAAAAAGTAGAATCTTCCAGAGTTTATGAAATATTTATCTTTAATTTTGCACCTCTCCATTCTTCCAGGGTCTTGACTACCTGGAAACACTAAAAAACATAAAGATAGAGGAGAAGAAATGTTCACAGTTCTGAAATATAAAGACCAGTAGACTTGTTTTTCATTCAGTTTTGTTAGCTGACATAAACTGTAAACTGGTAAAACTGGGAATTAGTTGTGTGGATTGGGCAACTGTTCAGAATAAAATCAGTGGGGTAGAAAGATGGATTAGATGGCCCAGTATTATTTTATTTATTTCAAATAAATAGCATAATCCAATGTGGCAAGACTCACATTAGTTAAATAGTAAATTACCTTTTATTAGTTGGAAGTATTTTAACATTTAGAGAGAAATTGTACAGCACTGCTAATAACTACTGACCTTTATTTACAATCTAAAAACATTGGGATTAAAATGTTGATTCTATTACTTCAATGAAATCAAGATGCCATCTCCATTTCTACTTTCATATTCACTTAATATGCACTTAGACTTTAGGAGAGATCAAATAATTATTCAAAATTACTTTAAAAATTCAGCCAGATACTGATTGAATAGCCACACAAAAAGCATTATTTTTCTATTCTGTCTTTAGATAGCTACTGTGCCATATTCATTTGTCTGCTCTGCTTCAGTATGTGCATTAGTCATTCTTATCTCTGAAATATGAGCAGGTCATCTGTTTAATGATTTTTTATCTTCAGTGTCACTGGAGATGCCAGAAAACCTCATCTGACCAATTAGTAAGAATGCTCTTGAGCCAGTAACAAGGCCTTGGTACAGATCTATTATGAGTTATGTCCTGTTTTGTCTGGTGAAGAGTTAATTTTCTCCCTGGTAGCTGTCATGGTGCCATGTTTTGGATTTAGGATGAGAGTAATGCTGATAACACATGAACATTTCAAGTGTTCCTGAGAAGTGTTACAAGTCAAGGGATTCCCAGCCTCTCACACTGTCCTGCCAGCAAGAGGGCTGGGAGGGGACAGGACCAGGGAAACTGACCCAAACTGGCCAAAAAGACAATCCATACCATGTGATACCAAATAATAAAACTAAGGGAGTTGGCTGGGGAAGGAGAGCAGGGCTGCTGCCGCCCAGGAACTGCCACTGATTGGCAGCTGATGATCAATTGCATTGTGCATCACTCATCTTGTCTATTCCTATTTTCCCTTTCTTTTCTGTCCTATTAAATTGTCTTTATCTCAACCCACGAGTTTTACCATTTTTTTCACCCTTCTTATTCTCCTCCTCATCCATCTGGGGACAGGAGAGGTTTGAACAAACAGTTGTGGTGCTTGGCAAGTTCACTGAATGGCTATGTCTGATCTTTTTAGTTATCACTTCTAAGAAATACCTGGACATTACATTGAAATCACAGACAAAGCATTCAATGCCTTGAGAGTATCAATTTTGCCAGGATAGATAGCTAATTTTAATGTACATTTTTCATATATTACATATAATCTCAATAATTGAAATTGACCAGCTATAATTGATTACGTAATATCATATCAATAGGCCAAGGAAGACAAGGGGATAATTCTGAGACAAAATACAATGCTTTAGTTAATATATTCAACAGAATAGAAATGAAGAAAATATTATAATAACATCCATCTGGAGAACTACTTTTGTAGGAAGAAACAGTCCAGGCCGCAGTGGCTGACCTTTTTCTGACACTGTTTATGAAGGGCCTCAAAGTTGAAATGACAATTTTTGCTCTTGCATTATGCTTTATTAACTTTTCTAAAATTTGAACCGAGCTAACATTCTTCCTTTTATTATTATTCCTGAAATACTGTTATTTCTGATTTAAGCTGGCAAAATTTACCAATGAATCAGACTCATAGATTCATAGAGCTTTCACTGTAAACATTCAATAGAAACAGTGAAAGATTTACTTGAGGAAAGAACAAACAGTCCTCATTTATTAGTTTCAGTTTTGTTCCCCAAGTCACTACAGCATTTGATTCACCGCTATGTAAGTCAGTGTAACAGCTTCAGGAAATAAACATGGGTAGTTGTTGCAAAAAGCAGCTCTAATGTTTGCTATCACGAGCTGCATGTGTGACACATAAGTTTTCTCTCTAATTATAAAGCTTTGTCCAGAACTGAGATTTCTGAGAAGTAGTGCAGCCTTCCTTCTTGAAAACTCCAATTTTATTCTGTGTTTGTTTAACAACATTCCACAATGGAAACTCCTTTGTGCTTTATATTCCTCTTTGATATGGGATGTTGTTGTTCCAATGAAGTCCACAGAATTAACATGACAGCAAATTTTCTAATCTGGTACCTGCACCCCTTCACATCCTAAAATCCACGTTCCCACACGGCTATGTTGTAGCCGTGAAATTTACTCCATGTGCACAAGTTCTATGACTCCTGAATAGTATACTGCATCTTACCAGACGCTATGAAAAAAATTAACTCCGCCTCATTTGAAAGCAGGACAGTAATACATAAGAAATTATTCAGTGTTTCGCTAGAAACAACATTCTACTTCACCTTCTAAAGTATTGTCAACTCAAGTGTTTACATGAAGCAGAATGTAATGAAGCCATTAGTGCAATCTAATCTTTATCCAGCACATAAAAAATTTCAGTTTAAAAGATTACAATTTCAACTAAACTCTTCAAAAAAACCCAAATATTTTAACATTCTACTTCTTTTAAAAATACAAAGTTTTAAAAAGATATAAATAACTGGTAATACAGTTTCAGCACAGCCACACTGAACTGTTTAATTAAATGATCTTGAACTCAGCAGCTCCCTACAGATGTAAGCTTTGTGGCTGATTAACGTTGGTTGCGTGTCTGTAATTGTATTTTTGGTATACTGAAGGAGATATCACAACCTATGCTACCTGGTCAACAGATTTCAAATTTTTTTTGAAAAGTACAAACAGGAATAGAACTGTTTGCGTGACAGAATAAACAGCACTAAACCAGGCTAGAATATGACAAAGGTGGATTTTTTACAAACAGAATTGGAGCTGTTGGAGCAGGTCAAAGAGGGACATGAATATAATCAGAGGGCTGCAGCACTTTTCCTGAGAAGGAAGGTTGAGGGCTTGTTTGCTTGGAAAAGAGAAGACTGAGGAAATCTCTTTGCAACCTTCTTGAGGAGAGCTTATAAACAGGAAGAAAGCTGACTTTTTACACAATCTGATAGTAATATGACAGGAGGAAATAGTTCTAAACTAAAAGAGGGGATATTTAGATTAGATGTAGGAGGGAAATTATCACTGAGAGGGTGTGCGCTGGCACATGCTGCCCAGAGACGCTGTGGATGCCCCATCTCTGGCGGTGTTCAAGGCCAGGTTGGGTGGGGTCCTGTGCAGCCTGAGCCCATGCTGGGAGGTTGGAACTGGATGGGCTTTTAAGTTCTTTTCCAAACTAAGCCATTCTATGATTCTAAATTTAAAGAGTTGTAACTATTGCTAATAGTTGCTAATCTTTACATCATGCGAAACAATCAGATAACTTATCAAAACTAAGAAATGAAAAAAAAAATCATAGTTTCTTTCTGAAGTGGTTTCATAATGCTTTCAGCATATTATTCTGCGAGTACTACTTCAGTTTTTTGTGTCCAGATATAATAACTCAGGTGGTTGCTCTTCCAGCAGCTTCCAAAATTCTTGCTTTGTAGTGATTCTTCAGAGGATGAGCACCTCAAACTTTTATCACTTAGTTTTGTCTCACTGTTTTTTCTTTATTATTTGTCATGCCAGAAGTCCTAGTCTTCCAAACAAGTTAGGCAAAACATCTCTTTTACATGGTCATTTAATCCTACTTTTCTCACACAAGCCCTACTTTTCTTGTCAGAATTATAAGGTAATTATATGTATTTTCAGCATTTATTTTCTTGAACACTATTAGATGACTAATAATTATTTGTGTCATATTCAGAATGACATTAATCTCTACTGAACAAACTGCAGAAAAACTCCTGATAGGTTATCTTACATATGTTCTCCAGATTTTGTGTAGCTAAGTGCAGCATGAAAATACTTCTTTCAGTAAGTCTGGACTGCAGAAATTATATCTCAGTACATATATTAGTTTTATATAACCCACAATATTTGGTATATTTACACAATGTATTTTGAACAAAGTTTTGTTTTTGATAATATGTTTTCTTGTCATATACAAAGAAAAAGCAACGAAATAAAAATAAACCACAATCACTACATTATTTGAGGTTACATTATCTCAGTAAAATGTTTCTTGGGCAGAAGTGAAACCAATTCTTAGGATACACCCAGTCAATTGGTGACAGTGTTCAAGATTTGTGTATGGAAACCAGAATGCAATCCACTGTTCAGTAGATTACTAATCCCAAATTAATAATTAGATCACTATTAAAATTGAGTAAACATTATTGCAACAACAGATAACAACCTCCTGCGCTTCATGAAGAAATACTGATGTTTTTATGCCTTTGTCAGTCAAAGCTTCATTCTCTCCTGATATATAAACTGCATCCTCTGTATTTGAACTCTGAAAGTCTTTTGCTTTAGTCAACATTTTAGTACACTACTTTGTTGGCTCAAGAGAAATCAGAAAGTGAAATTTCTCTTTAGACCTTTTGACCACATATAATTTTTTAATACTGTTTGTTCTTACAAGAAAAATATAATAATAATAATAATTCAAAAATCAATACCCACTTTCTTGATATATGTTTGAAAGAAAACAGATGGGAAAACAGGAAAGGAAAACAAAAGATTATAATCAGAGTCAGACTCACTCACAATTGGAGCTGATATGTTTTTTAAGGAGTGAATGTGTTAATTGCTATTTTTCTTACCTCGTGGATATCATTTGAGTCAAATCAATTCATTGAAACATACCAAGATGCATTAGATTTGCTGAGTTTCCCATGTAGAGAAGACTTTTATCTTACAAGCCTTCTTAGGCACTGACATTCTTCTGGGTGTTGTGACCTCTCACCACTAATGATGTGAGATTACTAGGACTTGGGAGAAACTAGTGCTAGGTTTAGTGATAATGGCTTCCCATCCTTCCCTTACCTTTCCCAAAGAAAGAAAGAAAGAAACAGAAAAACAAAAACAGAAATGAAAAATAAACACAATCAACACAATCAAAAATAAATAATGAATTAAATTAGGACTATATCAGCAGCTGAAGTTCATTTCACAGCTACTCCATTCAATAATATCAGGAATTACATGGTAAGAATACTTTGTTCATTTCTGTCAAGGAAAAAGAACTTTATTTGAGGAAATGAACTTTTGTTCTTCTCTTCATCAAGTGAAGACACAGCTTACATTTGTTCTGCTTATTTCTCTATACGACGATTTTGTGTACTTTGTACAACTTTTGGAAGAAGAATCAAAACTTTTTACTTACAATCTTTTGACAAGTTTATATAGAATAAATAATTTTTGTTTTCTGCCTCCTGCAAACCATAAAAGAAAAAGGGATGATGAGAAAAGAACCTGAGGTATTTATTTCCTCTCCCATAGAAGACATCTGGACTTAGGCTCTGTATATTTGTCTGTTAAAACAGCTAAGCAGATAAATATTAAATGTTCTTCTGTGTAAAACAATTTTACTTATAAAACTTGGAAAGGATGTATGAGCACTGTGCATTAGTTAGTCCAGTTGGTTTTCTTTCAGATGCTTCAGTAAGGTAATAGTCCTTGACACCAGCAGTATTTTTCAATTATTTTCCAATTGTTTATGATATTGGAGTCTTCTGGTGACCATTTTTTTAACTTATTTTTTTTAAACAGAAAAATAGATCTTAAGTTTTGATATGAAATCATATATGCAAACAGATAAACCTGTAAAAGAAATGGCTATTGTTATTTAATACTGCAGTAGGATTAATGTAATGAAATGGTAAAAAAAAAAAACAAAACTAATTTTCTGTTTATTTTTTCACAAATAAATCAGCACTAGTTCTATTACTGTCACCAAAATCAGCTGATACTAGTAAGCTGCATTGTCAGGTGGGTAAAAAAGAAACTAGGAAAGACTGAGTCACTCGAAAGAAAGTCTGTCACTCTGGATCACCACAAAAAAAAAAAAAAACAATGCAAGAAAACTGAGCTGCTGAAGTGGGTCCAGAGGAGACCACGAAGATGCTAGGAGGACTGGAATATCTCTCCTGCAACTCAAGGCTAAGGGAGCATGGTTTGTTCAGCCTGAGGAAGATGAGATTTCAGGGAGATCTCATTGAGGTTTTTCAATACTTAATGGAGCTTATAAAAAAGATGGAGACATTTTACAAGGGCATGTAGTGATAAGACAAAGGGGAATGGCTTTAAACTAAAAGAGGGAAGATTTAGGTTAAATGTTAGGCAGAAATTTTTTTCTCAGCAGGAGATGAGGCTCTGGAACAGATTGCCCAGAGAAGCTTCAGATGTCCCATCCCTGGAGACATTCAGAGTCAGGTTGGATGGGGCCCTGGAAAGTCTGATCTACTGGGTGACATCCCTGCCCATGGCAGGGAGTTGGAACTGCATTGGCATTAAGGTCCACTCCAATACAAGCCATTCTGTGTTTCTATGATTCTATGGTTCTCTGAATGTCAACTGTCCTGGCATTTCCATACAGTGAAACAATGCCCCTTTATGAGTATATACAACTTTCCTTTGTAATGCCATTCTTTGATTTATTTATTTATTATTATTTTTTGGGGGGTCTAATACTTGCCAAATTATTTATACAGTAAAAATGATTTATGACTGTTACTTGTATATATAGTTTGACATCTGCTATATTCACCAAATACGTAAGAAATGCAGTTGTGACGGATGGGATTGCTAACAAAATTATGTGCTCTTCCTCTGTGTAAAATGTATTGATTAAAAGATACTTCTCATTTTTCTTAATTTCCACTGGCCTCTTTTCATTTCCAAATTTTTGAAGCACAGAAGTATGATAAGAAATGGAGCTAGTGAATAATTCTAGATTCTGAACATACAATTTTCACACTCTCTTTCCCCACTTACTAAAGAGTATTTCTTAAAGTATGCAGAGACATATCTCTGGCACTGCAGGGCAACAAACAATCAGTGATAGGAAGTCCTAGCTGATGTGATACATAGACTAATGGGCACTGTACCTGGGACTGAGGATGGCTTTATAATTCCTATTTTTTCTTTAAACCATTTAGCACTTGCTCCCCTGGAGTGATTGCTGCAAAACTAAAGACAATCCAGTGTTCTTGATAGATGATTCTTGAAAACCTGAGACATGCTCTGTCTGGATTAATTCACAGCCATCTGCTGAGAGGATAATGTATTCATCTCATACGTACAAAATGGGTTTGTGGATGACACCACACTGCTTTGCAGAAATATGACTTTATTAGCACTGAAACTGATCTGCACCAGAGCAAAAATGCAGTTGAAATTTGACCCATGGATTTCATTTAGTAACACAAAAAATTCAACTGCAACAGTGAGAGCATGTGGGAGGAAGGAATTCTTGCAACCTCTTGTGTTTAATTCCTCCTAAAACAGTAAGCTTTGCCTATTTATTTATTTGTTTGTTTTATTTGTAGTATAATCCAATTACTTTGCTCTTTCCTGATTTCGTAAAAGATTTTGCAGCTGAAGAGAACTTTGTAAATACTTAAGCTGATCACTATCATCGGGATAAATGCTATCTAAAGAACAAGTATTATTTTTTTGCTATCAAATTGGTGACAAATATACTTCCCTTTACGCTACAAAGAATGTACTTTCTCACTAGGATCACTGTTCACAAGGCTTCTTCTCTCAAGGTATAGAAAAAGCTGAGGCTGACACCTATGATCTGGCCCTCCAAGATATACTGCTGAACATCATTCCTTCCAGATAAAAATATCCTTTTAATTTTTACCCCTTACATAAAGCACCTTGAAGTCACCAGAATAAGCCCACTGAGTTCAAGGGAGCTACTTTGGTTTTTAAACTGATGTGGAATTCAAATCTGCTGTTAGCAGCCTTATATACAAATAGTCATATCAAGAGGTCAGCATTTTCATATCTCATAATCCAAAAAGTCATACACTCCTTGTTTTGACCTCTCATCAAATTAGATCCTTGCTTTACAGTCACAGGAGTTCTGTTGAAGTCAGTGAACTCACTTCATCTGTTTAATCAGAAGTAACTTTATTTGAGTCAATGCATTTAGCAACCGTAAACACATTAATTTACAGCACAGTGAGGGACACGTTTGGGATTGTAGTTCATAAACATCAACAAGCAGCAGTAGTTTTTGCTTAACAGAGATCAGTTTATACTCAGAATCGGTGAAATTTGGTCCCTTTCTGAACCACTCCACAGTTGCACTTTTTGGAAATCCAGTAGCTATTGCGTAGTCTCTTTTCAGCTTAGGTAAACACAGATTGCTATCTAATTGCTGTTGTACACATACCATCTTGTGGTTCTCGTTAATTATAGAACCATTCTAATCTTTAGAACTTCTGGACAGTTTTCTAATTAATTACCAGTAAGTAGGATTTTAAAATGTTCTTTAGCCATCATCTACTTTGTTACTGTATTCAGGTGTTTCATAAAGAGCCTGGTCTTTGCCATAGCCCTCCTAAGAGCTTTATATATATAAATAAAATGTATTTCCAAGCATCATATTTTCTTGGCATAATCATCCGTTCATTCAGAAATACCATCTGTGCCTTGCTGGAGACTTCATTCGTTTATGAAATTGGCACTGGTGACATAGTTCATTTGAATTCCCAGGATATGCAGTCATCAAACAGTTTAAAATTCCCTTATCAGAGTGAGTTTTCCACACTGATACAACTTCTAAGAACATGAAATTATGATTTTTATTGTTGTTGTTGTTGTTGTTGTTCAGTGTTTCATGGAATACTGTCCACTATTCTTCCCCTCCTCCCACCATCTTTTCTCTACCAACTTACTAGTAAGGCAAGATGGATAAGACTTCCTGTGAAGCCCATCAGCACTTGCTTTTTAATCAGCAGTACAGATTGTTGTTGACTTAAATGAAGCATATTTCCCACCCAGGGACTGAGCACATTGCCTTAGAGTGGATCATATTTAAAAATAACCCTAGGAAAAGATATCATATAAGACTTGAGAAAGAAAACAAAACAAACCCAGTGTACTTTGAGTATGAAGGTAAATTGTTTTTCTGGGCATATTTATGAGAGCAGCAGATTCCCTTTTGCTTCTTTATAATACTTTACAAGCACACAGTTGATGGATAGACTCCTGTATTTTTTGAACTCAATGGTTAGATGATCAAACAAGCTCAGTTTTTCTTATTTCTTCCACTCTATATTTACATCTCAATTTTTCAAGTTCATATACACAAATCTGTGGGAGATGATACAATGAATTACTTTTCTGTGCCTTTCTTGGAAGGAATTTTAAAAGAAAGCTAAATCTCTAGGCTTGACACTCCCCAGTCAATAAACCGTACACAGGACTTGAAATGCTAACTTTCAATTGTGAGTGGAAAAACTAAAATCTCTAGTTACAAAGAAATCTAGAGGGTAGAAGTTATCCAGTTTTGTAGGGTACATTCAAATCACACATCCTTTTTTAGGTTTGCTGTGGCTAATTTAAATCAGACTATCAGATATTACTTTCTGCACATTCTATTGGAAATATAGATGCCTGGCCTGGGATAAAAAGTTGGACTTTGAAGTTGTCTTGCTCCAATTTATAGGAAGGAGAGGAGGTTCTCTTAATATATGTATACCTGATGTGAGATTAAGAAACAATGGTTCAAATGTTGGTGCAACCAGTTTATTACAAATCCTAATCAATCAGGGAGATGGGGAAGGGAGGCCAGTGACTATTATGAATTAGGGTGCTGGGGAAGGGAACGTAAGCAATGGAAAAGATAGGAAAGGAGCAAGAATTATGTAAGGCAGGGATGGTCACCACCACTGTCACAGCAGTGTTTACAGTGTGTGAGACAGAGATGTGTACCAGATGTTCAAACAAAATTGGCTTCTGCAGAAAATATCACTGCAGGTGTCAAGAGGAAGGATGCAAAGGATCACAGTCATTCAGTGCAACTACAAGGAGCAGAAACAGTACTGAGGAGATGGGGGGGGAAGAGAAACATTGACTAAAGAACCAGGAACTGAACTTGTGAAAAAAATATATATATATATCATAGAATCCTAGAATGGTTTGGGTTGGAAGGGACCTTTGCAATCATACAGTTTCTACCCCCCTGCTATAGGCAGGGACACCTCCTGCTAGACCAGGTTGAACAAAGCCCCATCCAGCCTGGTCTTGAATGTCTCCAGGGAGGGGGCATCCACAACCTCACTTGGCAACTTGTTCCAGTGTCTCATCACCTTCGCAGTAAATAATTTCTTCCTAATACTTAGTCTAAATCTACTCTCTTACAGTTTAAAGCCATTTCCCTTCATCCTGTCACTACACGCCCCTATAGAAAATCCCTCCCCAGCTTTCCTGTAGGTCCCCTACAGGTACTGGAAGCCTGCTATAAAGTCTCCTTGGAACCTTCCCTTCTCCAGGCTGAAGAGCCCCAACTCTCTTACCTTGTCCACATAAAGGAGGTGCTCCAGCACTCTGATCATCTTTGTGGTCTTCCTCTGGACCCACTCCAACAGCTTGATGTATTTCTTGTGCTGGTGGGCCCAGATTTAGAAAGACTAGGTAAATAACTGGAGTAACTTAGCAAAACTCATTCTGGCCAAAATCCAAAACCAAACCAAACCAAAATCTTTCTCCTTCACTTTGAGTTAAACCTGGGTCAAGTTCTCTGGGTGGCAGAGTTACGACTTTTCTATTATTTCGACTTTCTTTTCATTCTGTTCTCATTTGGTTGCATGAAACATGTCCAGAAATCTTTTCTTCGTAATGTGACATGAATTCCAGAAACACCAGTGTGAACAAAGATGTGATTTAGATGTTTCAGCATGACTGATAGGGAACCTGTAAATTACAATGCCTGACATCAGAAAGACACCAGCCATCCTCTACACCTCTAGCCCTGATAATGCAGAGTTTGGAAAGGATCCATTTGAGCTTGTGTAGGCTTGTGTGTGTTGAAATGATTATTCATCAGTAATGGAAAAGCTGTTTTAGTCTCTGAATTCAAACAGTGTGTGGGAATTATTCCAGTAAATTAAGACTTCATAAACTATTAATATTTAAACTGTGGACTTTTCAGAATGCCTGCCAGAAATGTAGATTGAAATATTCCAAACAGGAAAGAAAGTCTGTGCGAAAGTAGGCCTCCAAAATATTTCCTTATCAAAGGACAATCAGAAATCCTTAATGCGCTATCACCTGGTAGAAAAAGAATTATCAGCAGTTTCAGATAAAAAAATCAATTGCACTTTAGTTTAAAACTGTTTAATTCCTTTTAGTAAATTCCATATAGTTCAAGAGAAAAGGAACTACACTCATTAATCATTGTGTCAGGTTCTAAATGTACTAAGTGGCCTTACTGTTCTTACCCACTCCTCTAGGGCTCCCCCACACTCCTCAGGGCCCAGAAATCTGAAACTCATTTCGGCCCCTGGGGGCATCAGCCCCTGCCCCAGCCAGGACCCAGCAGGGCTGGTCACCAGCATCCCACAGCCTTGCCCTGTCTGGCCATGGGCCCTGCTGAACTGAGCTCCCCTGTGGGCCTGTGGGATGTCCTGGCCTCAGATTGTTGCCATCACCAGACGCCTCAAGGCTAGGGCTGCTCCCAGCCGCCCTCCTTCTGGATGGGATTGGGATGGACTCTGGCTGCCAGGTCTTGCTCTCCCATCCCAAAAGGCCTGGCCTCCAGCAAGACAATAGCCCAAACCACATAGTCATGTATGCAGGCTATTCAGGGAGAAATGGGATTTGACTTATTCCTGGGCTAGGCCAAATTTCAGAACAACGCCAAAAAACCCCAAGGATTTATGGACACGTAAGATTTTGGTATTTCCCTGCTTCAGTTTTAGCATGGAAACTGTAGTACTTCAACAGATCATAGAGGTATTACAAGCAGTGTTTTTCTTATCCATTTCAATACTACTGACTGCAAGAATAACCTTTCCAAAAGAAAAAAAAAAAAAAAAAGCCCCATTTTGATGCTGGCATTTCACTACCTTTTCTTTTAGCACTCAACAATAAAAAGAAGCAGTGTTGAGATAGTTACATCACTGACTGAACCCTTTCTGACTTCAAGAGCAATTGAGAGTGCAGATTAATAATTAATTGAGTAGTTTCTATAATTTTCTTCCCTTACAGAAAACTGCTGAATGCTATGTCACTGTTGATAGCCCAGCCAGTCCACAGTGATGAGGCAGCTCCAAGCCCAAGCCAAAAAGCCCAGAGAGCAGGTCTGGGCCAGTGGGCATGCTCTTCTCACTTGCTGACAACCAAAACATCAGTGTGTTGTTAACACTGTCTCAGCTGAAACCAGGACGCACATGAGTATTTAGTGTATTTCTTCCTCATTTAATGTGTTATTAAATTATTTTATAGCATAACACAAGCCTCCATTTAATATTTAAATATGAAAACTTACATATCTGCTTAATAACAAAAACTGTGTCTTCACAGATACACACAAAGACTGCCTGCCAATCACATACCTGGGAACAGGGTGGTACTCAGAGCCCTAGCCAATTCTGGGGCAAAGAGGCTGCAAGTTTTAAGCAAAACAAATTCATTCAAAGCAGGAAAAATGAGCTAAGGTGTGCTTAAAAATAATTTTATTATAGTAAGCAGCACTACGGGCATTTTATTGATTCTCTTTCAGTCTCTAAAAGGAGGTGATTAATATACACCCTGAAGGATGACTTCTACCATAAGCACTACCAATTTTAGAATGTTTTGAACACTCAGTAAATTTTGTTTTAGTTGATATGACACTGAGAAAAATGTGCAAATATTTGTAAAATGGTCGAGCTAATAACTTCTGTGATAAAGGGAAAGAACTTTTTTTTTTTTTTTTTTTTTTTTTAGGTCCTATTAATTCTCTTTCTGTTGTGGGTTTGAGACATAGTGAAGCTGAAGAAAAGGCTATATTTCTTCATTTCATATTTCTTGAATCAGTGAAAACAGGCTTCCAAGCTTGATTAGGCCACTGGTTTATTTAATGTTGTATGTTGTTCACAAATGCACCAAACTCAAACTACAGCATCTCTGACTTCTGACTTCTGAATCTCTGAATCATACTGTGCTGCAAATTGACTTTATATAGCATTGATAGCCTAAAGTGATCTCAATGTCTTGAGAAATCTGGCCCATGCTCTGGCTCCTACAGTAGTTTGCCTTCTTTTGTGGACAGTTGCTAATTGCAACAGTAAGAGAAGCTGAAAATGCTTCAGAGTTTTACAGCACGTCACACTTCTAGCTTTGTGTTAAAGTCAGTAAGTTTGGAACACTTCTGCATCCAGACCCAAGCTCACAGTTCATGTTGGCAAGGTCAAATATTTTATAAGACCTTCTGGCTTTATCTGACAAAGAACTCTGGAAGCAAATCAAGACTTCTTGGTATTGAAGACAGAAATGAATTGTATTCCCAGAAAATGGCCATCATGTTATGAGATAAAGGTGGACAAGTAGAATCAGTATTGTACTGTGCTGAAAAATTCATAGCTTTGTCTCCACAAGTTTGTATTCAAGGTGAAAAACCTGGCATGTGGGTTTTCTGCACCTTGAATGAAGTATTTCATCAGTCTAACCTGAACGGAAGTAGGAAAGGAAAGAAAAAAAAATCAAGCTACGAGCTCCAAAACCAGCACAGAAATTTCAAAGATTAAAAATGACTAAAAGTGGTTCTGGGAGAAATGCTCACAGTAGTATTGCTTAAGATCAGTCAAAGTAAGAAAGAAAAACTTTGAGCTGGTCAGTCTAAAGACAGCATCCAGAAGTGTCTGAGGAAAAGATCAAGCGGAACAACTGATATGTCATATTATTGCTTTCTTGCAGATAAATTGAGGCTTTGAGCATCTGATATAATAAAATTTTCTTTGAATACTTGACCTTTTTATCCCCCTTTTAAATAAAGAAGCATTGCGAGTACTGAGCTCAGGGTGCCTTTACTAGTATAATTGGTCTCTTTAGGCTCATGCTCACTTCTGTAGTTAGGGTTATCTACAGATCTGTGGCAGTGTGGAAACTGAGATCAGTTTGATCTTCTGTATAGCCTGTTACTCTTCAAAATGAAAGAAATCTTTTTTTTCTTGGAGAAACTTGTGTAGTATCTGTCAGCAGAATACACCTTACCAGGACAATTTAACAGGAAGAGAAGCTGGTAGTGTAGCTACCCCCTTATTTAACAAAAAAAGGTCTTTGACAAGATAATTCCATAAAAGCTGTTCTTTGGATATATAACCCTTACTGATAAAGACAGGACAGGGCAGGGCAGGCAAGGGAAGGAAAGGAAGGAAAGGGAGGGGAAGGTGGGGAAGGGGGTGGGGTGGGGAGAAAAGGGAGGGTAAGGAGGGGAGTGGGGGTTGTTTAGTCTGGAGAAGAGGATGCTCAGGGGAGGCCTTATCACTCTCTACAACTCCCTGAAATGAGATTGTGGTGGGGTTCAACCTCTTCTCCTGAGTGAGTAGCAAAAAGACTAGAGAGAATGGCCTCAAGTTGCACCAGGTTCAGATTGCATATTAAGAAAAATTTCTTCTCCCAAAGAGTGGTCAGATGCTGGAATGGGCTGCCCTGGGAGGTAGTTGCGTCACTATTCCTGGAGGTGTTCAAGAAACATTCAGATGATTTTCTAAGGTACATAGATTAGTGGGGAAATACTGGTGATATGAGGAAGGTTGGACTGGATGATCTCAGAGATCTTTTCCAACCTTGGTGATTGCATAATTCCATGATCAAGCTTTTTCTAATAGATTTATGTGATATATAAGAGCAAACAGGAGCTGCAAAATCTGCAGTCTTGACATGGATTGTTACTTTTCTCCCTTTTGACAATGAGTTTGAATTCTAGGTTTATGGTTGATGACAACAGACCTGAGAGGATAACAACTTGACTGTTATTTTCTACACGCGTGTATGGTGAGGGCAATAATGTCAGTGTCCCAACCATCTTGGCATAACATTTGTGATGTGCCATGAAATTAGGAGAAATGCAGGCACTTGCTTTTCATGTAGAGAACAGGAATTTCATTTAATGGTACTAAAAAGTCAGCCATCATGCTTAGTAGTCATGAGGAATGAGTTCACATTCTCACATGGCTGCCAAAAGGCTAGTGCTAGATGTGATACAGAGGAGTAGGCAAGTTACAGATAGAGCACTGATCTTCAAACTCAATTATATTCTGCAATTCCCTGGGTGGCCATAGGACATCCAACAGTTAATAAACCTTGATTTCAGTTCTTAACTCTTCTCAGAAAGTGTCCCAGTCTCTGTACACATACACAAAAGCTACTGAAGCCATAACCCAAATCACTGAATTAGTAGACTTCTATTGGAACCCTTTTTAGAAATTTAGTGTGAACCAGTATGTTAAACACAAGACATGAAATGAAGGCTTGGACATTGTTCAGAGAGAACACATATTTCTGATCAGTATTACTGTGTTTTGAGCATTCCATAGCCAAAATATTAACAGACAGACAGAACAGTCATGTTACAGAAAGAAAGAATAACTGTTTGTTTGTGGTTGTACCAGTCTGCCAGCTACACTTGATCCAATGCACTGCACCCTGACTCCCCAATTTTTCAATAATTATTTTACTATTCACACCATGTTTTACAAAATATTGTTTTAATTTGGAACAAGAAAAAATCCATTGCATTTTCCTAAAAATGCAGCAAGATATATATGTTTATACATAATATATGCAGATAAAAAAAGGAACATTTTCTGTATTTATAAAAACATAGCACAAGATCAAATGAAGATCTTTTTCTTTTTGTATCCCACTTTGATGTGGGATACAGAGGAGACTTCCAATTTTTAAAACATAAATTATTATATAAATAACTTTTAAAGGTATGACACAATCCTGCTTATATACAAAGAAAGAATACAAAAAAAAAAAAAAAAGAAAAAAAAAGAAGAATGAACAATGACAACAACAACAGCAACAAAAACACCTTTCATTTACACTTCAGATTGAGTAATTTTTTCTTTGCTGTTCTGCACAACTAAAATTTTAATCTTCCACATATAGTTTTCAAGGTTTTTGCATGACACGGTCTTGTTTGAGATTCTGCTGTAATGTGAAAATCTCCTGTCTGTGGAGATATTGGAAATGCAGGAAATTGTTAATATATAATAGCAGTGGCAGATTTGAAGCGATCAGGAAAAAGTCAATGGTAAGTACAAGTCAGGAAGCAGATACTTCTTTAACCATATGGGGAAAAAGGAAACCACAGAGAATTGTTCCTGGGAGTGGTATTCTTTCGTTATCAACTAAATCCTAAAACTAGGACATTTTAAAGTAGATTTTCAGAGCCAATATTGTTGCATGATAGAAAAATTCACTATTAGTCTTGTAGTGTCTTACGGAAGCAAATTACGTTTGCTGATAATGTGCAAGAGGTTGGCAGTGTGAGAAAACTGAGACAGAGATCCAGAACATGCAGACTTCCCCATGGATTTGCATCCCACTAATTTGAAGCAAAGTATGGATAACAGCAAAAGAGCTGCAGTGCATCATCTGACATTCTGCCGTGACTGTAGAGATAATTCCCTGAATTTGCAGCTGTGCATCACAGGTTAACTCTCTGTAAGAATTTTGCCCAAGATGTTATGTATTTGTCATGACATTTCAAAATTGATCCCTACAGACATGCAAGCGTTATTATTTATTTGACATAACACAGAGAATAAAGACCCACAAAAATGTTCTACTGTGAGAACAAATGGAAACCTCAGGGTACCAATGAATATTTTACAATAGTTTGCAGGATTATAACGCAGTCTGATACATGGTATCAGTATATTCACACTATGTCTTTCAAGTGCAACACTTCTAAAGATGCCAGCATCTAGCTATTATTTAGCATAGCAATTCTACTCAGGTAACTACACCAACAGAAAAAAAGTGCCAAAAAAAAAATGCCAGCCATTTTTACTAATTCACTATCTGAATGAGCTTTAAAAACATGAGAAATTCGAAGGTGAACATGAAACGGATATGATCATTTACATATGTAGTATCCTCCTCAGAGTCACTTCAATACATAAATACCTAATAGTGCAGAAACCTTTAATTACTTTTCAGGTCAGATGAGCCTGTCTTTAAGACTGTAGATGAAATGTTGACAAAATTCACAAGTCTGCTGCCCATCATTGCTACCATCCATTATCATCACCTCCACATATAGATAAATACCTTCTGAAAGCTGTTTATTTTCAAATATTTGCATAATTGAAATGGCCAGGGGTTTACAATGTGCTTTATCTCTCTTTGAAGAATTTTTCAATCTTCTAGCACTGCAAGCATGTGATATCCCTTCTGTCTATCTTTTTTTCTTCTGGCTATGCAGTTCAGTACATGCATTTCTTGATGTTTCTTTTAGATCTCTGACATCTTAATTTATTTTCATGCCCACTACATTTTATTCCTTACTTAGATCCCTCTCCATTCTTTAGTTGGTGAGTGTTTCACACATCTGTGGACAGACCAGCTCTCTGCTAAAAGAATGTCAGTGCCAGAGGAATAGTTAGGCTTTCAAATTCTCACTAAAGACACTGATGTACAGAATATCTGTGAATGCACTCTAAACAGATCTTGCTTCCATTCTGCTTGCCCATTTATGGTGTAAAAATGCCATCCATTCTTTTACTTTGTGGAAGTTCAGCATCATCTCAGTTTTGCAAGACTACCTTTTTCTTGTTTGCATATTTTCTTTACTGTCTCTTTTCCTGTCTCCTCATCCTCAAGCTACATTTTCTTCCCCAGAGTCTGGTTTCCTTCATCCATCTTTTCCTTTAACTTATTCAGGACCTCATTTTGACAGTCTTATTTAAAATGAGAAGGCATTTATTCCAGGATCACTCACAGCCACCTAAATCAATTGGTGCATTATAGGCTATCATAAGTGTAGAAACAGAAAAATCATTTTTTATATATATATGAAAAAATGTGATCTCCTCTTCTACTTTGTATTAAATTATACATTTTAGGTTACTTCTTTACCTAAGTGTCCATTACCATATCCACTTAATAGCTTTCCATTCCTGAGTCCACTGACTCAAGAGCAATAAACACCATCATTTTCCTGTGACAAATTTTTGAGGAGTCAATGATGGCAGATAAGTCTGTTTTCTATAAATATATTTCCTCTTCTTTTTCTGATTTCCCTTCTTACAGATTTGCTTCTTGTTTTTCTCTGTGTTTACATTTCACTTTTTGCTGTATTTGTTCACGCTAACTTGGGAGAGTGAAGCTCTGGTTTGTCTCACAGAATTTTATGCATATAAGATTTCCAAGTTAAGCCTTTATTGTAAATTAAGAAAAATACTTAAAGATTCAGGCTTTGTAACATTTGAATAGTCTCTTTGGGATGGTTTTTCCTCTATACTTACTATAAAACTCCTAAACTAGACACTTCAGTTATTGAGGCAGTAGGTGGGGTTAATCTAAATGCTATTTAAAGATTTCATATGTCAGGGGAATGATCATGTTCCTGTTGAAGTTAAACCAATTGAGAATCACTTGTGTTTTCAGCCTGGATTTTCTTGACTAGCTTCCAGCAACTGCATCCTTTGCATATAGATAAAAAGGAATGGAATTGGTAAGCAAATTATTTTGTTTTATAATAATCCTTGGAGCTGTCTTGAAAACCTCATTTACTTTTCTAGTATCCTTTCTGAAGAGCTGGCATCTGAACAGAAAGTAGTCTTCCATCATGGGCCTCAGCAGTGCCATATGTGCAGAAATGCAGTGCAGGCACTCTTACTTTCTTGGCTGTTTCTTCTTTGTTTGTCCACTTGCATTAGGCTTCTTGGGTTGTGGAGACAGGTCCTTCAGAAATTCAGATTTTTTTTCAGCCTTTTCAAATGCTGTATATGTTCATGAAAGAGTTAAATCTGGGATTTGTTCATGAATCATAGAATCATAGAATGGCCTGGGTTGAGAAGGACAGCAGTGATCATCTAGTTTCAAACCCCCTGCTATATGCAGGCTCATCAACCACCAGACCAGGCTGCCCAGAGCTACAGCTGTCTTGCCTTGTAGGCCTCCAGGGATGGGGCATGCTCAACCTCCTTGGGCAACCTGTTCCAGTGCATCACCACTCTCTGAGTGAAAAAATTCCTCCTAATATCCAAACTACATCTCTCCTTAGTTTAAAAACATTCATCCTTGTCCTATAGCTGTCAACCCATGTAAGCAGTCATTCTCCATCGTGTTTATACACTCCCTTCAAGTACTGGAAAGCCACAGTGAGGTCTCCCCATCCTGGATGTTTGATTTTGTATTTGACTATTCTAACATACATGCTGTTCATAAGTGGTCCTCTTGAGCAGTAGGAACAGACAGCTCTGCCAAGCTGTGCTCTCTGCCTGAGGAAGTCTCTTGAGCTATGGCAGTTTGTGACTTTTTTGGTAGCATATCTTCACCTTAAGAAGCATAATTTGATTCTTCTTAGGCATGTTATGGTTGTAAATGTGAACTCTTAAGAAATAGAGTGGCAAACAGCAACTTGCCTTCAGAAAGTCACTCTGTAGAAACTCAACTGAGTTTAGTAGCAATGGAAAAGCTGGCACAAAGTAACTACACAAATATTCAGTAATTATAACAGTAGTCATTGCAGAATCTTTTCCTAATCATAATGTATGTACGTTGCTCCAAAAGTAATGTAACTTACTTAGTTCCATTCTTGATACAGCAAATTCTCAGCTAGAGAACAATATTTTTCAGTATAGTCACTACCACAAGTTGTGCATTTTCACCAGTGATGAAGAAGAGCCTGCATGCCATGCTCACAAACATCTGTACTGTGGATGTGAAGCACTGCCACTGTCTGAAGCAGTGCTGTAACATTGCATCCAGTGTCTCACTGTGCTCACATCCACTGTTTGCACTCTAGAAATGTTCAGCAAGCACAGATAAATGTTGTTGGAGTGCTATGTTTTTCTCTATAGAGAAATTAAATGACACACATTTGCTTCATATGCACTTCCATATCAGATGCCATTTTGTCAAACTGCCTCTCTCTTGCCATTTGTCACAAAGCAACAAAATGTGATAGAATATTTGTGGGAAGGTGTGTACTCTGCTGCCATACCACCAACATTCCTCTCTGCTGTCATGGGCCAGCATAATAAAGTAGAAGGCATTACTTTTGGAGCAGATCTTGTAGTATTCCAGAGCAATTTAATACATATGCATTTCAGTAGTGTTCATCTTTGCTCACAGCATCAGAAAGTCCATCAAATTTTCTTTCTTTTTTTTTTTTTTTTTTTTTTTTTAATTATGAAATATGCTGTTCCAAATGCTACTTTCTAGCTAGGGCTCTGATGCAGCTGGTGTTAGGCCTAACTTATACCATCAAGTCTTATTCCTGGGCATTTCTGTCATCTGAAAATCATGTTTACTTTTTAAGCACATATTCTTATCCTTTACAATTTCTTTTCCTGATTCGCAAGTTAATCTTGCTGCATTCCTGTGAAATAGAAGCATATCATTACTTACATATGAAATCAGTATATCTAATACAGATGTAACATTTGTACTGCCTGTTAATCTTCAGTGTACCATGGTCACTATTGCTGCAAATTAGATTTTTGACTGGCCTGTTCATTTCTGTAAGAGGATGCTGACAATAACTTCTCACAGTGTCTGCCCAGTCTTCCTTACAGCTGAAACATTGTAGATGTTCCAAGTACCTGCCCAGTAACACACAAAACTCTTGTCCATATAAAAGTTGAATACATAATATTTGGGTTAATCATTTTCATCCCTGTGAATTCCTTGAAAATGTTATCAGGAAAACATTGTTGAGATGTATTCATAAGCTAAAGTCATGTCAGAGAAGGAAACTAGAAACAAAGATGGAGGTGATTATTGAGCTATTATTAGCAGCTGGGATCTCAGGAAAAATCAAAGTGAATTAAAGGTTTAAAATCACGAGGAAAAAGAAAAGCAGAGTTGGAGAGTTAGCTCATGTTTTGAAGGTCAGCCTATTCTGATGATTGATGGAAGTCAACACTTCTCTGTTGACTCAGCCATCAGCCATCAGTCACCAGCAGGCATTCTAGACATGCTTCTTTCAGGATGGTGGAGAAGTTGATGCTTAGCATTACATCAGTTTAATCTTGCCTATCTACTGTGTAAATAACTGCTCATAAACAGTGTATGATCTTGCTCTTAGAAATTCTGCATTTAGTAAAAGATGCCCGAATCAAATTGCTCAAGGAGATTATTATGCTTATGTTTTGAAGATAGGTAAAAACATGTCTTAGCTTGATCTATATTGTGTCTCTTACAGGCACATATACAGGCACTGATCTTTACAGATTATTTTTCAGTAGTAATTGAGGTAGGCGAATTGTTCCAAGCAGTGAAGACAATGTAAAGTGATGAACTGCAGCAATTCAGATGTCATTTAGATGCATCTATTCCACAAAGATTGATTTCGGACCTGTATTCTCTGATGCCTTTGAGTGGATTTCAATATTACTAGACAGTGGGAAATTTTGAAAAACCAAATGCTCTTGTGAGAGAGGAAAGAATTTTTTGCATATTTCTGTGCCAGTCACATCATAGGATATTTTGCTTATTTTACTAAAAAATTTGTATTTACTGAAAATGCTTATTTTACTGAAAAAATACCATTGTCATTGTCATGTATACTTGCTAGAATTTGGAACTTACCTATGTCCCTGTGTGTGTGCCTTTGTATGTCTGCATGTATTTACAGGTAGTCATGATAGACATTCTAACACTACTTGAGTCATTAGTCATTCACAGAGATGTTTCTATACACACTAAGGCATTTTTAAATTTCCAGTGGGAAAGGGGAGTTTTTGAAATAAACACAAAAAGCCAAATGCTAGGATTATCACTTGTCCTCTCTTTGTGATTGTAATGTAATAAGCATTCTACACTATATTTACATTTCAAAGAAAATAGGAGTACTATTCAACAGCTGTGCAATCACATTCCAATTACAGCTCACATTCAGTCTCACATAGATACTCCTGGAGGCCCATTTTTTATATTTCACTTTTGCATTAGAATAAAACATCTTCATTTAGAAGCCAGTAATTATGCAAGTAAATGGCATTTTTATGGGCACAATGGATAAAAGAAGTTCACACTCATTTCTGAAACTGTGATATCCAGTTCAGTGCAAATTCTCCTATCAACAAAGGGATCAAACAATAGTGCTACTGTCATGATTACTCTTTGCATAGATTAAGTAACTGCTAATGGTAGTTAATGTACACAATATCACTTAGGAGTTTTCCTAATGTGGTTGTGGCCATCATATCTGTCAAAATAAATTGTTCACTCGAAATATTTATTTATTTATTTATTTTAACTAAAGGAGTAGGCCTAACTCATCTACATTTACTGTGCTTCTCCAAGTAGCAAATAACTTCAACTCTACAAATGAGTAAAGTGGTTGTGCAGTATTCAGGCAGATTTCCTTCAAAATGTGTGCTCTGGAAGGGAAGCAAGTGAGCTTCCCTTATGACACACGCATGAGATCTTGAGTCAGTTATATTCATAGAAATATTACTTCTCTATTTAGAAACAACAAAATCTGAAGAGGGTGATTTCCTTGTGTATTGATAAGGAGAAAAAGTATTACAGAACTTAATAAAAGTTACAGTCCTTATAGGCTGAGAGGGACTGTTACAATAGCCTGCCCTGCACATGCCACAAGTCCCCAGGCATGTAAAGCCTCCATTAATATTGTCAAAGACTTTGTGGTCTGGAAGAATAAAGATACTGAGAAAAAAAAGAATTTTTGACAGCAAAAGTAAAACTGGGAGCTTATGGCATGCTTTAATAAAGGCCACTACAGACCTGGTTATATTGAGGATATTCAAAATATTTATCACTACCTCATGGGTTAGACACTGTGGGTGAAAAAAAACCAACAAAACCGACATGCTTTATTCAACATCGTAGATGAATGGAAAAAGTCAGTGTTTCCATGGCCCACTTATCTTTTCACTTACGAAGTAGAAACCTTCAAATTAAAACTTTATTCTGTATGTGCTTTAGATTGAATTCTTGCAATAGATTTTCTCCAAGTCTCCTATGAAACATGAGAATGAATTCTTTTTTTTTTTTTTCTGTATTTTTTGATGTAATTAAGTTTCTTTTGTCTTCCTTGTTCATGAAAATCCTTTAGCAGGAGCACACATTTTCACTTATCCAGAAGTTCCAATGTCATACATTTTCTGGGAATTACTAGCCAATCTAATGCAATTTTAAAAATTGAAAATAAAAATATGTTGGAAAGACAAATTAAATGATGCTTCAAGAAGCATATCTCACTAGTAAAGAAATTTTATGAGAAATATTGGCATTCTGGGTAGAATACACAGTTATTCCATGTGCTACTTAAAACTCAGATACTCTGAAAAATGCCATGTCTAATGTCAATGTTTGTGTGCTATTTATAAATTTATTTTGCTTGTGTAAGTAAAGAAATGTGTATACAGCTATTTTTGAAGCTTAGGTCTCAGGTTTTGAACTTCTATACAAATCTGCTATGCTTCTGAACTATTTATTTTTTATCATGTTCATCAGCTGCACCCTTAGCATGGCTGCCTTTGAGGAGGATGGCAGATTCTTCTTCTACAGTTTGCTGACATGTAGACTGCTCTGTGCAGTTCATGACAAGACTTTTATGAGTTTTATAAGAAGCTTTATGTCTCACCTTAAGTTCTTATCTGTGTGTCCTATTGGTGTGTCTTAAACGCACCAATGAAATAATGCACTTCTCTGTTCATCAGACCTTTACCTTTATACGGCCAGGATTCAAAATTCTTTTGCAAATTCCATTCTTTTTCCCTTCTAAGTAAAGAAATCTGATTAATATAAATTACTGAATGTTGTAAGACATCTTTCAGTATGACAGTGCTTTATTTGCTGTTGGTGTTTGTTTGTTTTTGTTTTTTGGTGTTTTTTTTTTTGTGTGTGGGGGGGGTATTTGTTGATAATGAGCTTCATTATTACTCTTTCTTTCCCTGTATCTAAAATAATTAAAAAATCAGATAATGTTTAACTTTACCATAGGATACAGTGAATATGCAATAGAAACTTATAATAAAATGGTTGGTTTGTATATAGGGAGTATGTATATATATTTTTAAAGTATTACAAATCCCTGTTTTGTATGTATTTATTCTTTGAGTATGCTTCTGGATATACTTGTATGCCAGAGAAGTGGTAATGAAGTCAGTCTGTTGTCAAATATAGTCATGCAAAGGAAAACTGAAAAAAAACAGTTCAATCCTGTCATGGCTTTAATTTTATTCATATTAGTGGTTACTCCTGAAGTGCCACAAAATCACTTCCAAACTACTTCCCTTCTTGAACCAAAAAATTCCTTGGTCCATGGATTTGTAGCTATACAGAGAAGTTCTTCAAAGAGAAGAAGAATCCCTACATCTTGTTGAAAGGATTCCAGGAGGAACAGAAAAGCATTTCAATTTTCCAATAGCACTACCAACATCACAAAAACAAATTATCTGAACTGTATGATGGTTCTTCACATTTGTCTTGTCCTTATCTGTTGATACTTCACTCTTCCAGACCAAGTCAAAATAAAGAAAGATTACTTTCTAAGCTTTAATAGCTGTAACAAAAAGCTAAATTAAAAGTAAGGAAGAAGAAAATGCAAGTTAGTAAAAGGAAAGAAATATTCATGATGTTGTCTAAATTGCTTTGTTGCAGTGAATAGTGTAGTCTAGTTTAATATCACTGAGACTGTATAATAGTTCAGTTTCTTAAAAATGTTGAAGTGTTTACAATAATTAGTATTAAAAATGTGTACATGGCTCACTAAAAATTGTTTATCTTCTATAAAATTAGCTCTTATTATATTTATACTCCTTATTGAAATTACTAGATTTTGCCATCTTCATGCAGAGAATTCCAGTTTAAGAATGAAAAAAATAGTGTTTTCTTTGCATTTGTATGTGTCAATATATTTTTCTCTTCCAGCATCACTGCTTCTTTTACTTGAAATATTGAATAGATTTTGATCTACCATTGTCAAAAGATTGCAATCCTTTTAGCATGCCCTTGGTGGAACTGAGAATAAAATCTTAAACAGCTGGATTCCACATATTGCTAATTCATAGTGTATATCAATGCAACCAAAGAAATTGTATTGTGTAAGTCAATTAAATTAAAAAGCATTTTATTAAGAAATCAAAGATGTGAGATAATGCTAAACACACACAAATTCTTTTTCTTCTACATTTTAACTGCCTAGAATGTCTCCTGGTTGGGTCAATGGAAGCAGTTCTGATATCAGATCTGAATGGACGGGTGGGTGAGAAATTGTCTTATAATACAATTTGCTTTAGATTAGATGCTCCTATACAGCAGCAAGAATCTAATTTCACAGTAAGTCACTAGAGGACATTCACATTCCCATGAGTCACTGCAGGCATGGATGACAGACCTCTACAATCAGAAATGTGGCATAAACAAAACGTCCAAAGGGAAATTCTGTTATTCTGAGCCAAGTTAAATCAATCTGACTTCCCTTAAGGACTGGAAATGCGGGACTTTGTGGTTTTTCCACACGTTCTCTCAAACATGATGAATGCAGACCTGTGATGAAAGTGCTCATACAGTCAGTGCTAAACTCTTAGATCTGTTTTTCTTTACAACTATGGATCATGCATTTAGTGTCACAAGTGAGTTTCTGAGTGTATCAAAATCTAGACTGGCTGAACTGGATGGCATTGAATATGCTTGTGGCAGTTAATACTGTGGGCATGTCTTTTGATTTACAAATGCATGGCACCATTTAAAGACTTTAGTTCTGCCATTCTGCACCTAACAAAACAGAAGAAGTGCTCATTTGCTTGATGAAGTTTGGGCTGTAATTGAATTGGCCATCATTGGTCCAAAAATTCAATTGTAGCAGTCATTAATGGATTAGCTGAAAATGCTATTATTGTACAGGACAGGAAGATATTGTGTGTGATGTCTTCTAGAGCCTGAAGCGAGAAACCTTTAAGTTGTGACTCTGAAGAGAGTTCCTCTGAACTACCTTTAAAACTGGAAGTTCTGTCAAAGTGTAGGAGGAATCTTGCAAAAACTAAGGAAAAATAGCTACTTACTGGCTGTATGAAGCAGAAGTGAAGCTATTAAGGAGAGACAGAAGAGGTAGTATGTTTAAAGGAAAAGGAGGAGACAAAACCTTTTAGCCATACAAAAGATTTGACACATACAAAGCAAACATCAAGCTTATTAATGTTTGAAAATAACTGAAAATATACTATAAAATTAGAGAGAGGCGAAAATGACAGTTTGAGAGAGTCTCTGGGGCAAAGATAGAATGGCATCTTCAGAACACCATGAGATTAGTCACACAAAAGGTTTGGGAAATCCCTAATGAACCATAGAAGAATGTTTCCTCCAGTCTAACAAAATTCAACAGGAAAAATTACCTTTAGAAGATAGACTTCTGTATTCTGTGGGTTTCCGTGGTGGTATTTGATTCAGTATTTAATTCAAAAAAGCTAAAAAAAATGAATGTGATGTTCATGTGTAGGATCTATAATGTCAATGATTTTGTGTGGGTAGCTTCTACAGTGGAAAATGAGGAGATATGTTTGCAAATTACAAGTTTGCTGCTTTGACATTTTGCTTCCATTTAAGTTACTGGTTCATAGAAATCTTGCTTTGTATGAGAATTCTGAGTTTGGTAGGCTGTTTGAAGGCTCAAGGAGAGCACACTGGGAACATTCCTTTTGGGGATGTTCATTTTTGTATGTAAGTTTTAATCACTGAAGTATAATATAAATACCCATATGTTTTCTTGGGAACTTGGGCTGACAAGAAGGATTTTTCTACTTTTTTAAACTTGTTGAAAGGTTAATCTATTTCTCTGGGAGAATGTCATTTTTTGGGGAATACACACTGCTGGTGAGTATTATCAGAGCAGCTGCGTATCTGAGCCAGAGAATTAGATAAACTAAGCATGACTGGAGTGATCGGCTTCTTAGTGTATTTGAGAGGACTGTTTGCTTTGTGTCAGTTACAGAAGTCATTTATGCATCACTAGGTTGCCATTTCTTGCTGATTCTAGAGTTCAGGAAACTGATGTGGAAACAAGCCCTAAAGCAACTGTAGTTGTGGTCATGATCAATCAAATTTTAGACAAGACCTTCGTTATTCAGAACACATTCCCTAGATTTAAGCTTAGCCAATCAAACTTACTAATTTGAAAATCATTGCCCGCATGCAATGAATACTGTCTATATGTACAGATGCTACTTTATTCCTTCCAGTAAGGATTCTGGACATTGCAGTTATGCAAACAAATCACCCTCTGTCGATATTGATGGGCTACTTGTAATGAAATGACAACCTTCCCTCTACTCAGAGGATGCTCCTGCCCTTTAGATGTCTCAGGAAGGGCAGCCTATGCTGTACAGATGCAGTGGAAGTGCAAGATACTGCAGTGTGTGCACAGCGAGTTCTGCTGTTAACACTACAGACTTTGTGCCTGGCAAAACAGTAGTCCTAGATTAATGCTGATCATTAAATATAATATTTCTGGAGATTGATTTTACATTCAAAAGCATATTGTGACCATCTCTCTCTTCCAAGGCTTAAGATGTTGACAATAACTACATGACAAAATCAAGGTAGACGGTAATTTTTTAGATAAAGTATGTTTCTATTGAATGATGTTAAGTGGAAGCCTGAAACACAGAATGTTGTTGCTTTTTGGAATAGCCTCTTGGGTGGAGATTTCCATTTGCTACTAAAAATCTCAACCTGATCTCATAGCTGAATTTAAGCTTTAAAAATCTGCAACTCAAATTATTAATGTTCATAGTGAAAGACAGGTATGAAAAATTCTCAACATTAGTGCATTTATTCTGGGAAAGTTCATTTTTCTGTAAGTATTATGTTAGTCCTTAAATGCTTGACTCAGTATTAAGCTATTTCTACAGTGATGGAAAGTTAAAATGTTTTGACAACATTCTCCATTTTTTAAATTTCATTTTTGCAAAGTTGAATTGGGATACGTTTGTAGCAGAAATTGCTACTGCCTTTATGAAGTCAGAAAACACATTTAATGCCAGCAATATCAGATTTTAGATTTATTATATATGCAAATGCTATGCAGAATTTTCTGCTGATGCAAACCAAGGCAAAAATACTATAGAAAAATAATCAAAAGTGGAAAACAAATCAATGCATAAACAATTAACTGTACTGAAATTTAACTTTGGCAGCAAATATAAACCGTCACCGAAATTACTTTTGATGTGGAAACATCTGTCTTTGTCTGCAAAGTCTTAATAAAAAAACAGCCTTTGGCTTTTTTTTACAGATACGTCAGAACAATGTAGTCCTCTGGGGGGTCATGGCAGAGAGCCATTAAGGAGTTCAGCTGCAGATCTGTAGTGGTGACTTTCAGCTGTGTTGTGGACTCTTGTTGAAACCTGTGTGGGAGAGATGCGACTCACTGGATTAATAATTATAAGATGAGTATTTATAATACTGGTCATATCATGCTATCGTGTATTTTTGCCTATGAAGGATGGAGTGCTTTAATGACAATAGCTCTATGAGCCATTTTAGCTTAAAATGAGCCTTAGATTTTTTTGCAGTCTCATATGCTTCTGCCCCAATTTGTCTGCTCATACTGCTGCTCGTTGACTGATCAGTTTTCTTCTTCACCTCAGTTTTCCTGAGTATAATGGCTCTGCATCACCACTGCCATTGTTTTCTTTGAGAAGCCACATTTGGATGCACTGGAGGAAAATACTGATTTTTGTTTGTTTGTTTCAGTAGGATGTGAGTCCGTTTTCATCAACAAAATTCTACTGTGCCCTTTCAATATATGCAATACTTTTGACACCAGTTAACATGTTTTTGTGTATTATACAAACAACACTGTCTTCCAGCTGCAGCAGACTGTCAGTATGAAACAAAATTTTCCTCTCTTTTGGGAATGTTTTGGTAACTGGATTCTTATCCTACCTGAACCAACTAATTCACCTTACTTCTTGAATATATTCTTGTCAGCATGTCAGGTATTGAGGTCTAATCATATTTTCCATTTTTAAAAAATTAGTAATTATCTCCTGCCTACAGACATGCAAGTCAACATTTTGCTCAAGTGAAACAATAAAATAAAATAAATATAGTAGCAATGTCTGCATAATAACTAGAAGAATCACTATCTGTTCAAATTGAAAAACTATATATAAATAAAGAATAATCCAATACTGAGCCACTGAAATTGGAAAACTTCTACTGGAGTATGAATCTCAGATACTGAAATATTATACCAGAATATAAAGCTTGCTCTTATTTTTTTACAGTGACTGATGGGAGCAATATTTCCTGGTTTCAAAGCAAGTGTGAGAACAAATGCTTCAGAGAAGCATGAAGATACTATAGGTTATTCTTACCAATAATTGTGCAGGGAAAAATACCATCATATGATTGGAATTTAATGTCCAGTTTTGAAACTGTGCCCGAAAACTCCCACTCTGGCACAATCAGACTATTTAAGCAGCTCTGTAGGTAAGATGCTAAATTGTTTCCAAAACTTGGTTACTGTTGTTAACTTTTAATGAGAGGTAAGCTTTTGAAAATCTGGTTCACATAATGAGATCCTTCTGCTCCTTGAATCTGAATGCAATCCAAAACCAGTAAAAGGAGAGGAGGGGGAGGGGAGGGGAGGGGAGGGGAGGGAAAAATGGAGGGGAAAACGGAGGGGAAAACGGAGGGGAAAGGAAAGGGGGGAAGGGAGGGAGGGTGGGAGGGAGGGAGGAAAGTCAGCACCCTACTGGTCTACTGGAACAGTTTATTGAGTAGTGTAGTTTCTAGAGAAGAGCAACACGGAATGCCAAGTGTGATTTTGTATGAGGGTTTTATTGGCAAGAAGTTTTTTGTGCATGAACTCAGCAAAGCAACCATGTTTCATGAAAATACTTAAGATGATAAGGGTATTAATTAAGAGAAACATGCTCTTCTCATGATTATTTATTTTACTGTGTTTTAGTTAACATATACAGTTCTGTCAATGGTTTGGCCAAGTACCATGACTAGGGGGGTTGGAGGGATATTGCAAAATCTGCACCTTTGAAAAAAGGGAACAGGGGACCTCAAAATAATTAAAAACAGAGGAAACGATCTGAGGAGTAACAAACTAATTTACTAAATATAGTATCAGGATGGAAGATAACACACTATAATACAATATAATTAGAATTGAAGCTAATAAATCAAATATAATGAGAAAAAGAATGTCTGAAAGGTGGACAGGCCTCACCACAATGGTGAGGTGAGATGCACAGTTCAGCTGAGCAGCAGGGAGACAGGAGGAGAGCCAGCGAAGAAGAGCAGACAAAGAAGAGTGCATCAGGTGACCTTGCCAGGAGTTATATCTCCTCTCTGTGACTGCAAAGTTCCCTGGGGAATGTAGTTCTTCTTCTCTTCCGGGCAGGTACCCAGAACTTGAGCATTAACAGTAAACTCCCAGTGCCCCACATGATGTTATGATAAGGAAAAATCATAAAACCATGACAAGTTCTTATTTAAAGTCAGTTTCTTTTGATTAATCTTCTCCATAATGATGCAGAGAAAGATTTACACATACTGAATAAATATGGATGACATCATCAGCTGACTTGATGTCATCAAACAATCACACAGTATCACCTAAGAAACAATTCTATCCACAGATATCTTCCTGAGCATCTGCTACCTAACACTCTGGAGTATTTCACAGAGCTTATAGATTATCAAAGCTTCAAGAGAGACCTTCATTGACTTTCTGCACAGACTGCAAAATTGTTGTCGCAAAGGGAAAGATTTCTGTAGAAATTACTATAAAGAAATGTGTTGAATAATGATGTTTCTCAGGCTTTTTATGAGGTCTTAGATTTGCCATTTTATGGCACTAGGGATTATAGGTTTGGCTGCTAATTTACTTATACATTATTACTATAATGACATGCAACTCTTTAACATCCAAATGGAAGCTCTGTGTCTCTCAGCTGAATTTATTCAACTTAATAATGCTCGATGGAAAGCTGGCTCAGTCACTCCCTTTAGAAAGCTTACAAAATACAATAGAGGGACTGTGATATTTAGTAGTAATCTTAGAAGACTTAACACAGTGTTTGGTGGTTATATTTGTTGGATTGTGGATGGTCACTGGGATTTTTGGAAATAAAAAGTAAACCAAGTAAATTTGATGTGTGAAAGCCTAAAGTTTTTTGGTAGTTTGCAGGGCTGAATCATGTGAAAATCCATCTTTTGATCAATACTGAGTTTTTCAAGGGCTACTTTCCAAATCTGATGTAAATATTTATTCACATGAGAAAAGCAAATTATTGTCACTAAACATAAATTACTAAGTATTTTTAAATACTCATTTTTTTGAGACATTGCATTTTAGACTCTTTGAATTATATTCCTTTCCCAGTGCAAAGCCAAAATTCTAATGAAATCTCTTATCAGTTAGTGAAAGTGCCTGAAGTGCTCAGTATTTATTTTATTATAGATTAATTATTTCCATATGAGAACAAGGTAATGCTCTTTTCAGCAATTTGTTTTTACCCTAAACATTTTTTAGATATGAGACTTCCTCCAATATCAAAGACCTCTCTGGCCTTGGAAAACTAATAGGACCAATGCTGGGAGATTTAGGTTAGCTATTAGGAGGAAGTTTTTCACTCAGAGGTTGGTAATATGCTGGAACAGGGAGCCCAGAGAAGCTGTGGATGCCCCATCCCTGGAGGCATTCGAGGCCAGGCTGGATGTGGCTTTGGGCAGCCTGGTCTGGTGGTCGGTGACCCTGCTCATAGCAGGGGGTTGAAACTAGATGATCATTGTTGCCCTTTCTGATCCAGGCCATTCTATGATTCTATAATTCTGGTAGAAATTGAGACCCATCTATAAAGCAAGGAACCATGTTCCAAGAAATCCCATGTTGTAGTACCCTCTCTGCATTTACCACAAAAGTAAATGCAGAACCATTTACCACAAAATGAATTTGAAACAGACTCATATCAGTGAAAAGAATGACACTGGTGGGAACAGAGGGAAAGTAACTCTTGATTTACACCTCTTTCTATTACTGATTATATATATATACTATGTATAGTATATTAGTATATATATATACTAATACTGAGATATTACTACTACTCTATTACTGATTACTGACTTCCATGATAAATGGAATAGGGATCTATGCCATGTGGAATAGAAAGTTCATCCTAAGCTGGAATAATTTTATGTATAAATAAACATGAAAACAGTATTTTCCACTGATTTTTTCAGCTTGCCAGTCAGCAAAAAGGCCCTCATTTATTCACGTAGCTCAGTTAGAAATACATTTCAGATATACACAGTCTTGCTTTTGGCTACTTCCCATAGAAATCTTTTATTTAATTTTCAGAAGTTATTTTACAGAATTTTTATTTGTATGATTTGTTAATTTCAGCCTAAAATTATATAAAACACACAGCTCACTTCAGTGTGCTGTTGACTGTAATATATGAGAATATCTGAGAATATATGACTGTAATATATGCCCTGCCTATTGGTTGGGTTGTAGCAGTGCCTCCCATGGTAAGGGAGTCTGAGCCTGAAGTAGGTGTCATTTTCTCATAAAGCCATTCTACAGACTAAATTTAATCAGAAATGTGTTACCAATCTACTCTCTTATCTACTACTCTAAGTGTTTCTGGAGCAGGGAAAGCGATTTCACACAGACACTGGAGAGTGCTGCTTAATTATTCATCCTGAAATTTAATTTCAAATCTTGTAATCATTTAACTGTTTAAAATTGAATTTGTCACTGAAATAAGCCAAGAGGAACTAGAGCATTATTTAAAACTCACTCATTTTAGTTTCAGCTTAGCTTAAAAAGTGGCTCATTTCATCAGCATTCCCAGCAGGTCCTTGGACAAAGCTCCTGTGAGATCGATTATTTTGGTTCACTTGGAGTAGATTCTTATGAATGAAAATGTTTGTTTTTTTCTTTTTTCTCCTGAGGTGTACCATTTTTATTTTGCCTTTTAAAAATTTTTTAAAAATTATTTATTTATTTTAAATCAAATATTTTCTGTAAGGGAGAGGAGGACGCATTACCAATGTGGCTGAACTACTTGCTTTGCCATACTCTTGGTTTGTGCTGTCCTACTAACACAAGACAAAAAGTTATTTGAAACTGTATGCACACATGCATGGAAATGAGGAAACCCCTTTTTTACACTCTGAGATGTGCTTCAGAAATTAGTAGCTGGTATGTGAAAACAAATGGCCTCTGTAAGTCATACATTATTGCTTCAATAGCCAGAAAAGTAGGAGGTAAGGCAGTATGCATTGTTTGTGCACTAGAAATATGCCAATATTTGATGTCCATACAAACTTAGTGGCAAATAGCAGTCCTTCAAATCATCTGAGTTGTCTCCTAATGTGGCTTTTTAGAGATTTGCTATGAAGTACGAGTGGATATGATTTGACAGGTGTTGTGATGCTTCTGGAGATGTGCATTCAAACTTAGATGGCACTAAGAATTGTTTTAGCAGATGTTTTATTCCTCTTCCATGTCAGTACAGTGCAGCAAGTGGAGGCCTGTTTCTTTGCAGCTAATTTGGTCATTGCCCTGCCTGTTGATTGGACTGTAGCAGTGCCTCCCATGGTAAGGGAGTGAGAGCTTGAAGTAGGCGTCATTGTCTTACAAATAAAAGACTGACCACTGATGGCAACTCAAGTTGGGGCTTTCCACCCAACCTGTGAGCACTCGAGGGAGCTGGACTGCCCAGGCTCCATGCGCATTGCATTGGGCCCCTTCAGGTATTCCACTTGTCTCTATTCCTCTCTATCTATCAACATTAGACTGCTTTCATGAATTAGATGTAACCCTGCCTCACCTGAAAATTTGTTTAAAATTATCAATGTAGAAAGCAGGAAAAAACATTAATCACAAATTATCTTCATTAAGGAAGTAAGTGCAAATTTTTCCCCAAATTTAATATATCAAGAAGGTTCAGTATGAGTCCTAGCATGCAGCTTGGCTTCCTGTTGTGTTTGGGGACAGTGAAGAGTGGCATTAAGGAGGTAATTTGTTTAATATTTCTTTTTTCTTAGGAGAACCAGAATCTGGGCAGAGCTCCTGCTTTTGCATAATGTCTGATATGAATACAAAAGCAAGGCTTGGAATTTTGTTATTAAATTCAGAAATCATCTGATAGTTTTGAATTTATAAAGCATTATTTCTTCATCTTGATATGTTAGGATCTCTTATTTGAACTCATCTGTGATATGGGAAAAGATGCAAAAGATTCATACAATCAAAGAATCATTAAGGTTGGAAAAGACCTCTAAGATCACCGAGTCCAACTATCCATTTACTACCAATATTAGCCACGTAGTGAGTAAAACAGATCATTACTTTCTGCTTTTCTTTGGCTAATTTCTTCAATTTTCTTTTCTAAATAAAAGTTGAAAAGAAAAAAAAAAAAAAGCATATTCAATCAAATTTCCAAAGAACATTCGTAGTTCCTTGAAACATAAACTTATATCTAATGTTTAATATAAACAGACTGACAAAATAATTGAACTCTTTAGTATTGCTGTTTCGAAGGTAACTGGGAGGTAAGAGCTTAAACTTGATATGTGCAACTGTGCATTATTTATTAAACTGAAATAAAATGATGACAATTAAAATGTGAAATCTTTTTCAGACCAATCTCTGTCTATCTGTTTTATGAAAGTGGGAATATATCTGTCAAAAGCAATGAAACAGATCTTTCAAGAATTAATTTAAATAATCACATCCTGAAACATAAATAACATTTGGTTTTAGGAGATATAACTAGAAATTCTTTTTGTATTGCATGGTGAAGCCAAAGAAAAGTAGTCTTAAACTTTTTGCTGTTTTTGTAAATCTTCTTTTAGCAGTTGATATTTATTGCATTTTTTTAAGGTTGACGTTTCCTTAATAAGCTATTACAGTTTAACAGGAAACTCAGAAGGAATAAATGATAAGAAAAAACAGCACTGCATTATTACTTCTCCAATTCATTTGTTAACAGACTTCTATATCCGTTTTCTGTATTTTCAGTCTGTGTGAAGTTCAGTGACTCATAGATCAATTAGACCAAATGGGTTCCTGCAAGGAGAAAAGAATGAGCCCATTCAGAACCTTATTTGAGAGAATTTGAGGATAACAAACTACCACTTTTTATTTTGAAATATGATCATTAATAGAGATTGAAAAAAAAAAAAAAAAAAAGGAAAAATGAAGTTAGGTTTCCAAATTGTAGCTGTACATTGGTTTAGGGGATTTGTCCAATTGTATTTGTGCAACTACTTCACTCTTGACACACACCTTTATAGAATTCTTTTTGATTCAGTCACATTTTACATTACACCAGTTAATCAGTAACTTTTCATGCTAGAAACAGGAAGAGAATTCTTAATGGAAACAAAACTTCTTGAGCAGTTTTGGAAACACCTCTTCTTTTAGTAATACTTATATCTAAAAGAATGTTAGAGAACGTGCAAAAATATAATGAAGTCGAGTATTTGTTATTATAACAAATATATGTGATACAAAATTCTTTTTGAAAGTGTTTGAAAAGATGTGAGAATATACTTACGGTTATTGAAGCATAGTAGCATTGATCCAAAGTATTTTAAATTATATTTCATTTCATACGTCTCATGATCACTTGGTTTCTGAAGGGAGGACCTTAGATTCTCATCTCCGTATGTCACACTAAAGCAGGAGCCACATCACTTAAACTAATACAGAACATCTGCAAAACTACTGGAAACAAATAGAATCTGACATACAAGTTTTAGCTGCCAGTTATTTGGGGAAGATTTATTTTGCATCTTTTGTAGTCACAATGGGAGAACACTTTTTCTGGAAAGGAAACACACGTCAACTGTAATTCCACTGTGAAGCAGCAAGACAGACATGTAGTGCCGTGCAGTGTCCCCACCAATAATTTATATTGTAAAACTCCTCAATTAGGAAGCTGTAGTATATCTGCTGTTGTCATCTGAGAAAGCAGAACTACAATTCTCAGCCAGTTCTGCCAGGCCACATTATTTATGCTAATTAGATATTACAGAGGTGTAAAACAATAGTAAAGTGGAGAAACAAAACTTCATGCCTCAACACAGATTCTGCAAGTACAGGGCAATCTGCCACACACACTGGCTCAGAACTGGGAGGAGGCTGGCGGAACTCATATGTTTATGTATAAGATCAGAAAAATTGGTTGGAAGGAACTTTAAAGACCATCCACTTCCAAACCCCTGCTGTGGACAGGGGCACTTCCCGCTGGACCTGGCTGCTCAGGGCCCCATCCAGCCTGGCTTTGAAGGCTTCTAGGGATGCCCTGTCCACAGCTCCTATGGGCATCCTGTGCCAAGGCCTTCCCATCTCCTGAGTGAATAATTTTCCAACATCTAATCTAAAACTCCCCTCTTTTTGTTCAAACATACTCCCCTTTTTCCCATTACTATCTACCTGCGTAAAAAGTTATTTTGCTCCTGATACAAGCTGCTTTTAAGTACACATTGTGGTGTCCCCTGAGCCTTCTCCAGGCTGAACAAGCCCAGCTCTCTTATTCTGCCTTTATAGGAGAGGTGCTCCAGCCCTCTGATTCTTTATGGACTCATTCCAATGGCTCCATGTCCTTCCCAAGCTGAGGACTGAAGACCTGGGCCCCACGAGGGCAGAACAAAAGGAAACAATCACCTCCCTCACCCTACTGGTCAAAAATTTTATGCAAGAGTGGAAAATAACAGTAACAGGTGATTAAGATTTCACAAGGTTTTCACCTAACAGTTAACCAGGTGTGCCAGGAGTTTGAAACTGTATGAGAATTATTTCAAACCAGCTTTAAGCAGCTCTGTCTCGAACATAATTGTGTGGGTTTTTTAAGTATGTTCCTCATAGAGTCAATATTTACTGTTAAATATTTTGTTAAACTCCAAATTTGGTAGGTTTTTGGATAGGAAAGGGACCAATATTGAAGGAAAAAAAAAGTCAGAAAGCAGAACACTGAAAAAAAGATCACAATTCCTTAATTCTACAAACAACATTAATTCAGCTGTGATTTTTATATTTCAAAATACAGGGAAAAAAAAAAAAAAAGGAACACAAAGGCAGTATATTTGTTAGAGTGTATACAAATATATATCCAAGTGTTAAAGCACACATAATTCTTCCATGAAATTCACTGCCACTAGAAAAGGGAAAATACTTTTTAGAAGAAACTTTTTAGAGGAATAAACCAACAGACAAATGTAATAATTACAAGACATTTGTTCCTATTTAATTCAGTTATTACAGTACACTGGCCCTCAAACTCAGCTATACAGACAGAATACTTAAACTTATGGAAAAAACACAAGGAAGATATTTCTCCCTGTGCACAATATTCTGGAGGCTTATTGGAGAAATTGCTGAGAATAGCTGCTGTCACTGAGACTGACAATTTAAATAAATGTTCAGATCACTTAATATGGCAATTTTCTCACTGCTGAAATAGCTGTCTATCAGAATAGTTACACTTCTTCATTTTATTCCTTCATATTGAAAACAATAAGAAAGCAAATTACACTGATACATATAACATTTTTCATGATGTATTCTAGCATTCAAGTCATATAAATTCCATCATGCTCAGCCATCTGAATAAACGTGTTTGCAAAGAGTTGTAAGCACAGATCTGCAGTGAAACTTGAACTGTTTGTGCTTAATGTTGTGCTGCTCAGGTCCTGGCTCATGATCCCGGAGGAGCAGCAGCCCCAGCTCTGCTCAGTCTCTAGTCTCAGACGCCCCATGTGCAGTGTGGTATGTCTCATTAAGAGCTTCAGGGAAAAAAAAAAACAAGCCAGGAGCTTCTTCTAAGAAGATCCAATGTCTTGCACTTTGACAGTAGCAGGAATGTAGCAAAGTGAATGTGTGGTCACTTCCCCTGCTTATTAATAAATGCTTCCTGTGAGCCCGAGTGTTATCTTTACTACATCTCTAACTGAAGTTGGATACCCCTGGAATGTCAAAATACCATAAATATTTCCATGTCAAATTCCAGTCCCACATGTTACTAGTCGTGCATTGTATATTAACACATCTTTGCCACTTTTTTGATATAATAAATTCTAAGAGAATTCTAAAAATCTTAACAATTGAATTAGAAAATATTAGTTGAAAACGAATTAGAAAAAATCGTGGGTTTTCTTTTTTTTTTTGGTAGTTATGCCTCTTCAGAAGTCTGTCAGGTACGGCAATACTTGTGCCTTCAGTCTCTCTAACACCTGGGAGCTTTTCTTGCAGAATTTAAGATGTTTGCATTTCCACCACAAAAATGCAATTCTCAGTTTGCTACCTGATAGCTTCATGTAATCTTCACATCTGAAGATCTGAATCTTGAAGACTTAGACATCCCTTTTGTAAAGTCTAATTTAGTAGTTTTTCTCCTGGGAAGAACTCAGCATTTCAAACTGGAATACAGGAAACTCCCATGCCAAGCCATTCTAAGATTCTATGAAACATAGACTGTGTTTCCTCCCTGAGCTTGGAAGGAAGGAAAATCAGACATTTACTCTGTTTGAAAACTGACAGTATTGCTGCTAAAGGCAATTCTGTCAATTTTCTCCAGGGAGTCTTACTCCAAGTATGATTTATAGGATAACCTACAAAGTGTAGCCTGGCATTGGAAATGATGGCGAGGACACGGATTTTTCGAGGGTATTTACAGCTCAGCTTAAAGCAGTATTAAACTCACTACTTCTCATTTGCTTTCATGTTTATAATCAAATTTGAAGCTTTGTTTCTTCCAGTTTAGTCTTTAATATAATTAGATGTAGTAGTTAAGCCCTTTGATATTACATAACATAGCATTTTTTCTTTAAGCTATAATTTTATGCATGCAAAACAAACTCAGATTTTATCCAAGCAAGTAGAACTCCCACAGGACAATTCAAGCTCTAGTCAAATTGGTGATATGCTGGAGGCAAATTAATACTGTCCTTCATTAAAATCTTCTTGTGGTCTAGGATGTTTGGCATAAGCATTAGTTGTAATATAAAGCACATATCCTGAGGTGTTAAGTACATATGGAGAAATTAGCTCCATATAAACTAGAGGCTGTTCCCCATACGGCTTTCCTACCCAGTGGTCTGAAGACTTCTATTTGTCATTTTGGATAGACATTGCTCTAATGGCAGTATGGACAGATTATGGCCCAAGAGCAGTGTAATAGGAACATCATAATGAGAAGCAATATTACTGAAAACCAAACACAGCACAATGCATTTATCCATATAGCAGTAGGAGCTGCTGAGATTTTAGTGAATCAACATTAGCTTTTCTTACTTTAAGAAAATATTCAACAAAGGAAAGAAAGACTCACTAGATTCTGGATTAAATGAGAGCTATGGCTTTAAGCTTTGGCTCTGCTGGATGAGAATTCTTAGAATTATTTCTTAGATACCATCTGTAGAAACATCTAAAGAATACAGTGGAAAAGCCTCTTGGATCTCAGCTTACTGCTCCTGAATGAAGAGATGAGACTCTTCAAAGTAACTCTTTAAAGTTCTTTCACTGTGGGTGTCAGGCTCAGCTTTCTCTTAGCCTTGGTGTGCAGCGTCTTAGTACAAGCTATGCTGCCAGTGGCTGGATGTAGCCAGAGCTTTTAGTGAGTGCCCAATACCATTGCTTGAAGACCTCCATAGCTGCTATTGTTCTTATTGACTCTCCTTCAGAAGGCAGATCTCATAAGCTCTGATGTAACAGTTCTCACCATTCTTCTCAGCTGTTTCCTGCCTAATTACATAGCTGTTTTTGTGTTTCCAGATTGCTTTATTTTAAGAGTATTCTAATTTCAAGCTATCAGTATGCACAAATAGCAGTTACAACACAGGTTTTCTAACTCTGGAAGTGGAGGGTTTTTGTTTTTAACTGGATGTTGCCTACCGACTAATATGCTATACTGCTTGGTTTAAAACTTGGTGAATTTGGGGCTTGTGAAGGCTGACGACTGACAGCCCTTTCAGCTACAGTCTGCTCACCATTGGACAGCAGGAGCACTGTTTTTCTTCCCACTGTTCCTTGAGTAGGTCTCAAACTGAGTGATAGAATTATCAGAGCTCCATGTGCATGCACTCCTGTGGTATTTCTGGATGTCTGCTCTTACTGAAACATGTAGCACTACATAAAGACTATAAACATTACTTAAGAAAACCAAACTTCTACAATAAATCTAACTTTTTTTTCCGTTAAGAAATTATCGGCTCTCCAGTAGTTAGAAGTAACGTAGAGGCAGAATATGTATGCAAGTTTAGTTACTGCAGGGAAGTATACACACGTGCAAAGCAAATAACCTAAATAAGCAAATAATTTAAGTCAGTGTAATGACAGTGAGACTTCACACTCTTCCTACTGTCACAGAGAAATACCATAACACAGAGACAAATTGCCAGGCTTCGAAGCCTCGCTCATATGTTCCTACCAAAGGGATTATTTTGCTACCACTCCCAACAGTTGCAGTATCTTGATCTCTGATAATAAAGCACAAATGATTTTTTGTAGATTCTAGTACCTAGAGCTATACAAGATGTGAGGGAGGCAGTGGTTTGTTTTCCCCAACATGACAGTTTTCATCCATGAAAATTACAAAAAAAAAAAAAAAAAGAAAAAAACCAACAAGACTGTGGGTTTGTTCATGAAATGTGAAGATAACAAATTCAATTACTGAAGTCCCAAACTTCCTTCACTTTAAAGTATCTCTGAACTTCTTCATAAGCAGTTATTCTTGAGAGAAAACAATTTCCAAAAGCCTACTGTTTTTTGCTGGTAACTTTGGTTAGGTTTTTGCTAGTGGCTTTAGTTAGGTTTTTATTTCATAATCCAGGTTTCTGTGCAGAAAAGTTCTTGCTGCTTAGATTGTGAATGCTGCAAGACTAGAGTCTTTGCTATGCAGTCTTCCTATTTCCTTTGAGGTTTTTGGTTTTTTTTTAAATAATGAATTTTTATATTTCTCAGTCCAGTCTTTGGCAGCAACTATAAATAATTCCTTCGTACGTTGTCCATGCTTTGAACCAAACTTTTCTCTAGCATTTTTTCTTCTCATTTTTTTTTTTTGTTGTTGTTTGTTTGTTCTAAAGCTTCTGAAATAATTTGAATGGTTCTAATTGGTAGTTCCCCTCTGGACTTCTACTTCATACATTCAGTTTAGCTAGTTAGGGAATCAAGCGCAGTTAGATATCTCAAAATAAGGAAATAAGCACTGCTGTTCTTAAGGAGAACATTCCAGATTTTTATCTATTTCTTTACAGGGTACAGCTTCAACTTCCCATCAGGAAGGAATCTGCTAAATTAAAATTGTCTGACAGAAGAACCTGTGTAATACAATATATATCTAACATAGACACACTGTATGTGACCCATATCATAACACGTGCAGCCGTGACCAGGTTAGATAGGCAGAGAGTTCCTTTGGTTATATATAAATCTCTTTTTTCCCGCTTTTCTGCTTCCAAACATGGCCTGATCCAGCATGTGTCTTCCTCTAGTGACTTGGATAATTTAATAAATAGCATTTGTCTGTGTCAGAAATGCAGCAATTCTGAATTATCAGTTCATGCAATAGAAACTTATATTTCAAATCAAGAAGTTCCAGTCTTAAACTTTGCAAATAAATTGCTTGGAAGTGTTATTATTCAGGGAGGAATCATATGAAGTTAGAATTAAGTACTCTGAGGTCTACCAAAGGTAAGAAGGGAGGCTTAATGTCAGAATCTGCACATGCTATTTCACTTAGTTCTGCCTGTTTTATAATACAGACTTTTTAATAATATATGGTTGTAAAATAATGGAAAACTTCCATTAACTTCAACAGACCTTTGGCTCTGAATCTATAAGAGAAACATTCTGCAAAGGTAAGTGCTATTACCTCAGCTGAAATGTGCTGCATTCCTCAGATTAATGCAGTATAAATTCACAGGAGGTTAGATGCCTTCAGTCAGGCCATGTTTCTCGGAAATTTCTTATTCCTTAAAATTGTGTTTAAAAGTTTCCCTTCTCTAAGGTCAAACCTTCTTATTTCTAATATTTTAACATCCCTGGAGCTATTTTCAAATAATAAAAGTTTGCTCTGATTGTCCTTGTGCAGTGATTTATGAACAGTGACTCCATAGGAATACTTCTGGTTTCTATCCTCCTCTTGGCTCAGAAGTACTTCCCGCAATAATCTCCGACTTTTCAGGGACTCCCTTCAGAACAACATTTGTCTGCTCAGGCTTTGCACCACATACAGACAAACTAACCCAAGCTCCAGAATCACTGGCTCTGCTAGCTCTACGTCTTCTCGTTACAGCCTAAATCCCAGGTCATCACTCTGTGAGACCTGGCAAATGGAGAAAGTTCCGGCCAAGACCTATAGAAAGAACTCCAGGAAAGCACCAGGTTGTCTTCTGTTACTGCACAGATAATAGTGCAGTAGACATAATCATCACTGCAAATACTAAGCTCAGACATATGATAACAAGACTGTTGTGTTCTTGTGACATCCTGGTATCAGTGGGACTCATCAAAATTAGAGCAAGACCAGCTCTGTCAGCCTTTCTTTTTAGGAGAGGTGCTCCAGCCCTCTGAACATCCTCATGGCCTCCTCTGGACCTGTTCCGATATCTCCATATCTTTCTTGGTCTGGAAGCACGAGGCTTGAATACAATACTGCAGGTGGGGCCTTCTCAAGGGTGGAGCAGAAGGAGACTATCACCACCCTTGACTGTGCTTCATTTTATGCACTTCAGGATATGATTGGCTGTAAGAATGCACTGGAAAATAAAGTCTTAATTAAGGCATGAACTGCTGTTCAGGTAAGAAGTAGTTTAAAACAATGAATGGCTTATTCACATTGGGCATGCTTTTCTATCTTATTGTTGTCCTAGGTAATATATTGTAGCAAAGTGGCAAGAAGTGACAAGATCAAAATGAGACCTAATTTACCTACTTCAAAGAAGTCCAGATTCCCTACATCTGAAAGATGTAGTTTGGTTTTCTTACCTGTCGTTGACATTAGTGGGTCAAGACCATAGAAGATATCTTCCTATAACTCATTAGAATGTATTAAGAAAAAGCTAGTAGGAAACAAGTGAAAACAGTACTTTTTCCCTTTTGTGCATGAGGTGCTAGTAAAATTTCCATTCTCAATAAGGATTAAATATCACCAGAGAAGGATGAGAAACATCAAATCCAGAAAAATAGCAAAAGTGGAAAAAAGAAAAGAAAAAAAAAGGCATGTTTTCTGATTTTAAATGGAATAGAGTTGATTTTCTTCCTAGATGTTATGATGCTATGTTTTGGATTCAGGAGAAAAACAATAATAATACTTATAGCACAGCAGTGTTTTTATTTGTTGCTGAGCAGTGCTGCACAGGGCCAAGGACATTTCAGCTTCTCACCTCACCCTACTAGTGAAGGGTGCACCAGAAGTAGGGAGAGGACAGAACCAGAACACCTGACCTAAAATGACCAAAAAGACATTCCATATCACATGGCATCATGCAGAACAATAGAGCAGGGGGGAACAGGATGAGTGAAGTGCTACCACTCAGGGTCTGGATGGGGATCAGTCAGTTGGTGGCAAGGAACTGCCTCGCGCATCACCGTTTTGTAAATTCTTTTGCTAATATTACTATCATTATTATTATTTCCCTTCTTTTTCTGTCCTATTAAAATGTCTTTTTCTCAACCCACAGGTTTTACCTTTTTTTTTCAATTCTCTCCCCCAGCCCACTGGTGCTGACCTGCTTGTCAAATCAAACCATGACACCAATCCCCATTTGTCAGATTCAAACTGTATGAAAGATCAGCTGTAATTTATGTCCCCAGAAGACAGATAATGGAAACATTGCTCTGATATTAACTGGCAAACTTATAAAACCCTCTACTTATGTGTAATCTTCCTGGAAAAGCCCTTAAAAAACTGCATAACAAAATCTTGATTGTGAGTTTGTTGCTGCTGATTGAATAAGAAAAGATCCTCTGGCTGAAAACAAGGAATTTAACAAAGAAAGGTATTGTTTTATTATTATTATCTTTTTTTTTTTTTTTAAGTAAAGATCAACTGAGTGCAATAACAGAGGGTAAGATTATGCCTTTGGCTGAAGAAGATACTGACACCAATGGCTAATGTAATCTCCAAAGGCTTGTTTTTCATTTCAGTTAAATGTAGCTAAAAGACTACTGTGGATTGTAGAAGAATGCAGTACTTTTTTAAAGTTATTTTTATGAAACTTTCATAAATCTGGATTAAAATACTGCTGTATAATAAATATTCTATGGTATTACTTGGCACAAATATCAAATACATCTATACACATGTCCTTGTATGAGTAACCTATGCTGACTTGAAGGTAGATGCAATTTACTGCACAAAACCTTGAAATGAATACAATTTATCACCTATACAATTTTATATGATTTAAGTAGATACATTTGGACTAAGTACAAGATTACTAATCAATATTTTTAATTTTTCTTCACTTCCCATTGATTAGAATCAAATTCTAGATTTCTTATGAAGTAGAGACAGAAAATTGAACATAAAGCACAAAGCTAAGGAAAAAAATATACCTCCTTTAAATAGTGGGCCGTATGGTCTGGGTGCTACAAGTCTCCTACTTATATATGAAGAGCACAGAAATGTCTGAAATGAAATAAAATTCTCTACAGGCCACGATTTGTACATCATGGTATAGTCCACAGAAAGCACAAGTTTCCAGGTCCTGATCCAAAACAAAATTTTCAGCACCAGTAGGGGGCAAATGGAACAGGAATGATGCACAAAAAAGACCAAGCAGTTCTATCGTTGGAGATGACATAAATGGTAACTAAAATAAGGCTATGAAGACAAATTGTGCAGTTTTTCAAATGGACAGTTGAATGCACTCTTCCCCTCCTGGCTGAACGTTCTGCCATCATATTTAGTGTGTTTGGGGAACAGATGAAGAGAGAATAAGAGACTCCAGCCTTCAATAGGGAATCAAGTAAACTCACTTTATACCCAGTCATTCTCAGTGGTTCAGTCTCTACATTGCTCAGTGAGAAGAGTTTGAGTTCCCTTTGCTCAGATAGTGCCATGGCCAGGGCATGCTCCTGCAATGTGCAAACCAAACCTCTCCCCGTAGCGATGTCAACCTTATAAGTTCTCATTTCCTATTGACTTCTCGAGCCTCCAGGCTGCTGTGATAAAGATAGGTCTTGGTGCTTGCTGTCAGATTGTAAGCACTGGCAAGTGCTCTGCCTGTAGCTCGATCACTGCAAAATTTTGGGGGAGAAATGTGCATGAATACAAGCAGGAAAATGTCTAAAAGCTTTCAATCCCAGGAGAGCAAGAGTGCTAGCTGACAGATTACTGCTTGTAGCTGAGGTACAGTTAGTTCTGGGTTTTTATATACACCATTAAAGATATAGCAAGGAAATTTAACATTTATAATTACTACGTGTACCTTTCATATGTATATGTACAAAACTATATATATATTTTTGTGTGCATATATTTGTGTGTATGTGAAAGGTGAAAGAAAATCAGACATGCATATTTGCAAACATATGTAATATGGATAACATCACCTACATCACTGAGTTTCACTCAAGTTTGGACATAAGATCTCCTACAAGAGAAGCTTACTGGTTCCACTTGAAGGCTATTACTCAAAGTCCAAATGTTATTGGCTAGTGTCTGACTCTGTTGCCTTGCTCTCTGTTGCAGCAAGAGAACAAGAATATTAATTTACTCTTGACAGTGTGTAAGTTTCTGGGGATCCTTTAAGCCTTGTACAAATATCCTACAATAAAAAGTTCCTGCTAACTTTATTACTAAAGGACAAAGTAATTAAAGAGAAGGTCGATGGAAAAGATCTGCAAATATTTGATGCTAAAATACAGAACACCATTCCTCTGGATTGTGTTTTCTGCAGTTTAATTATATAAAATTAACTTAAAAACATTATTTCTAAAAATTTCCAAAAAATTTGGATCTACTTCTCTGGCGTAGATGTACAGCTTCAGAACGTGTATTATTTGGATAAATGAAAAGCATTATATGCTACATTTTTAATTTTAGAAGCTTTATTAAAGGAACCATCTATAAGACGGTGCACAATAGTTTTAGAGAGCTGTGCACTAGTGGGTGAAAAGAAAAGTGGCAGGACACTGATTGATTTGGCTGAGCTCAGACCTTGCACTTATGATGGCAAATGGACCTGGAGCTCAAAAATCAGTTACAAACTGAATTGCACTGTCCTATACAGTAAGAAACAACCATCCTTTGAAAATAAGTTAAAGTGCATTTTTTAAAAAACACTTTTAGTGTTTGTCTTTATTAGTTTAGCTTCACATTTTTTCCAGACTGCCAGGCATCATGTCATGTAAGAAAAGACTATGAATAGCATAGGTAAATCCTACGGCAAGCTGCATCTTGGAAAATTAGACTTTCCACTCAGAGTAAGTCAATAACTAAATAAATTATTCCAAATTGTAATTAACATGGGATGTAGCTTTATGAATAGAAGGAACAACATTTTCATTTAAATGGTGCTACCTTAAGTTGCATTTGTTCTGGCTTTGGTACTTCAGCAACTAACCTGAATCATCAAATGCCTGGAGACTTAATTTAAATCTTTTTTAATTAGTAAGATAGACTGTTCAATATCTTATAATTCCAATTAAAACTAAGGAATAGGGTCCTTTCATCACACTAAACAAAGGAAAATAAGACATAAGAGCAAGAAATATGGGCATGCTGGGAAGTAGGGACAAACTCGTGTTCCTGAATCTGATAAGAGAATTCTGTTGTTTTCTTGTAAGAAAGGAGAGAAAATATTGATAATATCCAGAAATTAAAAATAAAAGTGTAAATCCAAGATCAAAATACTTGGATAAGATGAAAACAGAAAAATATATTAACAATAAAAATCAGAAAGCAGCAAAAGTAGCCTGACTTTTTGATGTAGTTGTGATAACAAAGTATAAGTTATGTAACATACTTTGACAGTGTGCAGTCTTGCTCTGGGTCTTCATTCTGGGGAATTTTATGCCACAAAAACTTCACTGCACAGAACAAGGTGGCTGTTCTTCACTGATTACTTCAAAACCTAGAGAATCCAATAAAACAAGGAAATAAGCAAGAACAAAATGCATTCAAAAGATAAATAAAAGGAGCAAGCAATGTCATTAATCAAGTCTCTGGCTTCTTCAGACAGCTGCCCTGTGGGCTCATTTTCATAGTCTTATACAGCATGTATTGTGTTCAGAACACACATCAACATGTGTGTTTAGAACAGAATTATTTCATTACGTCTCAAAGAATCAGATTTTACTAATAGTTAGTTTAAGAGCACTCAGTTATGTTTCTTAAATAGCACTTTTTTTTCCCCATCAAGACAAAAAAGAACTAATTGAGTTCTGTGTGTGTTCCAATAATGGTATATACTACAACATTGGCAAGGCACTGTAACAAACGCTTGAACATACTGTTGAAACATCAGGACAGTCACAAGGTCTTAGCTACTGTTCTTCAGCCAATCATACAGAATTGTTTCGGTTTCTATAAGCTTGGCAGCAAAATCAGAGAAAGCTGAGTAAAAGCTCATGCAGATCTGACCAACCTATTTCTGAAGAAATATCCTATCTTGAGAAGAATTGACTACTATTTTCAGTCATTCCAGCAGCAGGTTAACATGGAGATCATATATCCTCCGTGAGCTCTCATGCGCTGTGCTTCCTGTCAGTATGAAATAAGGATACATCAGACTCTTATTATTTTTGCCTGCATATGTCTCGTTGAAACATGCAAACTTTTTTTTTTTTTTTCAGATTAGAAGAAATATTTGATTTTTAATGGAGTGCTGGTCTAAACTGAGGAATATCTGTCCATTGAGCACAAAGAGTGTCTTTTTGCTAGTAGGCTTTTTAAACCTACAGATTTGATTTGATTCCACTCTAAAAGTGTTTTATATTGAAGCAGTGGGATTCAATACCTAATGAGGAACATCTTCCCCTGAATAGCTGTGCTGAGTCAAACACCCTTTTTAAGTGGTGCATTAGTTGCATATTTCAAAACTTCTAGTCTAGAATGCATGACAATTAATTTTAGCTATCCAGAAATGAAGTATCTAGTCTACATTCCATAGTTTCAGTAGAGAGAGGCAAATTCACAGGCATTTCATTCAATTTAACATAGGAGTAATGAGTGAGCGGTGCACTGGGTATCTGTAGGATGCCTAATTTTAATTATGGAGAAATCCCGAGTGCCCAGCTTGGACATGAAGCTTAACATTTAGAAGGTTAGTCATATGACAGAGTACCACCTTTCAGCCTTTGATAATACGCCTTTTGCATATGAAATATGTGACCAGTGAGTGAAAGCCTTTTATATCCCATAGTCTAAATGCCCATCTTTTTTAACAAGTCTGGTATTAATCAAGACACTGAAAAATAAGTAAAAGTTAAGTTCTTTTTACATATGTGATTCTATCATCTTAGCTGCAAATAGTAAAAGAAAGAAGAGAAAAATCCCATTTTTTTTCTTTCATCCTCACAGTATCTATGTGGTGCTGACACATCTTGTTATGCAACAGAACTAAACTAGGAACAAATTTCTCACTGATTTTTTCAATGAAAGAATACTCCAAATAATGTGCAGCTTTAAAGTATTTGGTTGTTCAAGTCACGACTCAGTGGTGGCAGAGCATCTGCAAAGAGTCAAGTATATCTATAGAGGCTGACTCATAGCCAGTTTTATGCAGAGATACATGCGTCACTATTTTGATTAATGGTGCTGCTGGTGAGAAAGACAGTATCCGGGAAAAACTGTGAGGAGGTCACTGCAGTCATATTTGATTTGTCAGACAAAACCTAGCTATGTGCACAGTTCTTACAACTGCTTTAGATTTCTTAGCTGGAAATATGTTATTTAGGAGAGAGTTTTTTGATGCAAAGAGAAGAATTTCAGATTCAATCTAAGTTAAGGACTTTTCAGTATGCAGTAAAATTAACATTTTCCCAGTTCTTTAGAAGTGCCAAACACATAAGAAAATTATGTGGAATCAAGGATCATCAGTTCATCACTTCAGCTTCCTGTGCAAGACAAACTCCTTGCAGGCGTTCTTATATAAGGAGTAAGATTCTGGTTAGAAAAGAAGACTTTCTTCATGATGTTTTCTATTTTGGAAAAGTACTTGCGTAACGTCAAGTACATGTTCTAATATTTTTCAACAGCTCTACTCAAATTCTGCTATCTATCACCAGTTTTTTTCTTCTGGATATCTGTGCAATACTGATTATCTGTTTGGTATTTTCCATTCAGTATCTCTTAGCTAGGAAATAGAAAAAGCCTTCTTCATCTTCCTGTGCTCTGGAGACATAGAGAGAAAAAGACATGGGCAGAGGCATCTTGGCAGTAGGACCGCATGTGGATTTACAGTCATTGCAAAGGTGAGTCCATGGCCAAATGCCAGAAGAGCCCTGCTGTTTGAAATATGAGAGAACCATTTCCAGGCAGCTGCCCGCAGGCTCCTGTGCCTGCTGATGGCAGGTGCGAAGCAGTGATAGATGGAAGGCTTCAAATGTTCTCCTCAGTCCCTTCCTTAATCAAGTTTGGGATCTACACACTGAACAACATTACCTTGAATTTTTTTTTTCTTAATTCAGTTATTTAAAAATATATCTAATTATCTCATGGAAAGATATATTTCTCAAAACAAACATTACAGCTGCAATTAAGGCTAACAAATCTCATTGGGTTCATTTGTTGACAAGTCTTGGCATGGAAATGAGGAAACAATGTATCAGAACATCATTTAGATGTTGATTGCTGGCATGTACTAGCTTATGGAGCAAAACTGTGTTAATCAAGTTTAATGCCAGTGTTCTCTTGTGATTGCACTAATTTTAATAGCAATTCATTGTTTCACATTAATTTGAACCAGATCCTAACATCTGAAGCATTGGATGGACTAATTGCAAACTACCTAGAAAAATTCTGGTTTCAGTACTTACAGATAATTTCTGTAAAGCTAGAAAGCAATCAAAGCACAAGAAAAAGTAACATTGCTTGTAATATTTTCTCTAGGGATATACTTTTAACACTGTATTACTGAATATGCCACATTGTTAGTGCTGGCTCATTGACTTAAGAGTTAGCTTTGCTTCTCATGTGTGGTGGAGAAAGAAAGCAGACAGTAAACACCGTTGGAATTGTCAACAACCTTAAACAGTAGCTAATGCTAACTGAACAGATAAGAATTTGTAAATATAGTATGCACTTGCAAAACATGCTTGGGGAAACAGAGGGAAAGAGCCTGCAGGAAAAAAGATGTGTTGACAATGCATTGTGACATGCTGTGTTTGCTGGGATATACAATCTAGCTTGTTTTCAAATGAGAAATGAATGAAAGAAATTGTTTTTTAAGAAGTACAATTTCAAGGTCACGTGAGAAAGCTTTCAGATTAACTCTTCAGGTGCTGAAAAAGTTTAAAACTACAACATTATTTTGCTTCCTGTCTTCTTGTATCATTCTAAGGGTAATTCTTAAATTGATCTATCACCTCTAAATGCTGATGTTTTTTTCCGTCTTCTCTTGTTAAGCAGGAGTGCATAAGGAAAATGGGAATAATAACAACCGATTGCTACTGCAAGATATTTTAATGCTATTCAGAGCACTGTATTAGATTCATGCAAATAATTAAATGGAAGAAGTCGGCAATAGAGATAAATTTACTCCCCTGTTACCTCCTCACCTTGTCTGTACAAGATGCTCATTTCATGGATGAACCAGAAGTTATTTGAAGTGCAGTCTGTTTCCCTACGTTTTTAGAAGAGACATTTTTAGCACTTAGGATGAAAGATATCTTGCTTACGTTTATAAGAAGAAAATTTTCAGCGTGTTGGTATACTGAATGAATATTATAGTAAAAGATGCATCCTGCAGAATTTCCCTAGATAAAACTAACATCACAGCTCATATTAGTTTATAGAGAAAAAAAAAAAATCAGAAAAAGGACAGGATTTTTGAAAAAGCATAAGAATTCAAAGCTGACTATATGGAAGCATGTGATTAAACTGCTCTTTAAATTCTTTCCATTCCCAAGATGAAGATGTTGTTCTCATAGATTTTATGATTTGAAAAATCACATTCTTGAGTTAATGCCAGAGCTCACCAATGCTGAAATGTAATATAATAATGAGGTTCCTCATGCAATTACATTTTATTAAGCTCAGACATGGTCAGGGGACTCACAGATTAAAAGGGAAAGGTCAGTGGCATTCGCTTTTTTAGAAAGTTAACTATGTAGTAAATTGCCTTAAAATTGGAAGAATACTATTTGTTCAACATAACCCTCCATAATCTGTAGGCATTTTTTAAATTTCCAGTCAAGAGGCATTTTTCTGCATCCTCTGTTGGGTTGTGCAGGTGAACAGCCACAGGAATGCACTGATAAGACCCATCTCTGCAGTCTTGTGCCCAGGCTGCAGCTAGAGCTACCAGGCAGTGCCTGCCAGAGGGTATTGGAGCACAGTAACATGCATTGCTTCTTTTGCACCATCTTCATATATCCGATTACCTGGGACATGGCATCTGTCACCACTTTGGCAAGCTGGAATCAGTGTTAGACCACCCCCATGGTAAAGAAATTTTTCACAATGCCCAGCCAGAACCTTCCATACCAACTTTGTGCAGTTCTCATGTGTCCTGCCATTGCTTCCCAGGAGCAGAACACAGCACTTCCCCCTGCTTCCTCTCCTTAAGGAAATGCAGAGAGCAGTGGGGTCACCTCTGTGCCTTCTTTTCTCCAGGCTGTTCAGCTCCAGTGCACACAGCCTCTCCTTACAGGACATGTCTTCCAGCCTTGTTATCAACCTTGTTGCCTCCTCTGGAGATTTCAATCACTATAACATCCTTTTTTTTTTTTTTTTTTTTTTAATTGTAGGGCCAGAACTGCACAAGATATTCAAGAGGGGCCTACATCAACATAAATATAGTGGGAGAATCACCTTCTTTAACCAGCAGGCTATGCTGTGTTTAATACAACACTCAGTATAGTTTTCCCTTCTGACTGCCTGGATAAACTGGTGCGTCATGTTGACCCTGCTACCCACTAGTGTTTCCAAACATCTTTCTGCAGAGCTGCTCTCCAGCCACTCATTTCTGAGTCTATACTTGTATCCAGCACTGCTACATCCCAGGTGAAACACCTAGCATTTACCTTTGTTGAACTTCACACCACTGATGATTGTCCAGTTCTTCAATCTTCAAATCTTCAATCCAGTTCTGAATCTCTGCAAAGCCTCTCAAACCTCCAGTTAGTCAACAGCACCTCCCTGTTTATTATCATCAGCAAACTTGCTGAGGATGCTTTCCACCCCTGCATCCAGAGGACTGACAAAAATCTAGCCCTGAAATTGAGTCCGGGGGACACACACAGCTTGCCCTTGCACAACATAATACATGGTCAGGGCTTCAACCAAGCTAAATCACTCTAGATTTTAGACATCCAACTTTCTCCTATCAGAACAAACTTGGGTCTTTTTGTTTTCAACACCCATCATAATCCTGTCTCATATCTCTTTCTCTCTCCTCTTTCTCTGTGTCTTTTCTGACCATTTTTCTAAACACTATGCAAGGAATAATAAGGTATCAATTGGACTCAGCTGTCTGATTGTTACTCTCTTTAAAAATCTCTCTTTAATATTGTAGTTTTTTGATATATATATTTTTAATTTTCTAGATTAGTATATAATTACACATTTTCATGAATAGACAAATCTATTTGAATTAAATTAATGGTACAAAATATGCAATAAATAAATGTGCACATTTATATTTTTTCAAGGAAATAAGTTGCTATGAGCAGGAAGTTCTAAGAATCATCTGCACAGAAGGTGCTAGAAGGTCAGCTCTGCTATTATATATTTAAAGCCCTGAGAAGATTAACTGGATGATCAAGTTAACATGCAAATAATGAAATTTTATGAGCGAGCAGATAATGAACAATCTATTTGAACTAATAAATAGCAGTGGTATTACCTGGAACGGAGACCAGTCTGGAAAGAAAGTATTAAGAGAATGATGGGAATTTTTCAAAGGCAGACTGAAAGTCAAACTGACTTACAAACTTAAGTATCACTTAAAGTCACAAACATGAGCTTAACGAGGATACATCTATTGACAAGAATGAGCGAAGCTTGATTAAGGAACATTTCAAAGCCCAGTTCTTAGTGCTGTGAAATACCTTCTAGAGAACTTGATTTTTCTTCAGGTACTAAAGATGAGCACTACTGCTGTTAAAGTATAATAGATTTATAAGGGAAAATTCATTTCATTTTCAACAGCTTGTGATTAATCAGTTTATTATCTCTAAAATATTTTACCTCATTTTATCTACTGAGAGCATTGGAAACTATTATAAAAATTAAAACACTCTTAATGATCACCTGTGGAAGTAAAGAAAGAAATGAGGTCATATTGCTCAAACTATATAATTGTATTAAGAAGTTCTTGCAGTTAGGGTACCCAACACAAAGTGAAACAGTGTTATAGGTTAGTCTTGGTGCCTTGCTACGCAATGGCAGTAAACCAACAATTAAGATGAAAGAAATTAATCATGTTTTATTTGCTTCCAATGTTTAAGAACAATGCCTTGTTCACTGATGAAACTTATAAGGGAAGAAATATGAAAGGTTACTTATATGTTTTAAAATCAATGAAAAGGAAAAATCCAAATACCCATTCTGAATAGCTGGGTTACTAATTGAGTTGTCTGTAGTACAGGTAATAGTAGACTCATTATGCTGATAGCTTTTTTGGGCTCATGGCCAAACTCAAACTAAATGTGACTCAGTATTTTTTTATAATTCATATTTATAATGTATGAAGACATCAGATGTTTGCCTCCAATTTTCTAGGTTTTCCCTTATAGCTATCAGACTTTCTATTTTGGTAGAATCAGTGACAAATATCTGAGAATTTCAGTCTTTTTCAGGGTATCATGAAAAAGCAGCAACTGAATTCTTATTTTCTAAGTAAGGTTTAAAGGTTTTTATTATTATTCTCAGTAGGAGTAAACTGTAAGTGGCAGCTGCAACCTGGGGTTCCCTAGCTGAAGGCTGACAGAGGACTAGAATAAATCTTTATCTTACCAGCCTCTGTTAAATGCGTGTTTTGGTGTTTTTTTTTCTTTCTTTGTTTGTTTGTTTCCTATGTCCTATGAAGCACAGATCTTTATTGTAGATATCAAGGCTATATAGATTTAATAGCAAATGACAGCTTGTGAGAAGAAAATAGAGCAAAGTGACTGGAGATAAAAATGACAATTCTTTCAGCAGATGTCTCTATACACATGCTGACAAAGCCCAGATAACTAACTCCACTCACTAGTTCAAATCAATTGGCTAACTCACATCAGCCAGTTGAGGTGATGTCCTCAAGCTGAGACACTATCCCAGAGTTTCTTTCTAGAAGATAAAGATAAGCAGACACAGTATTAACAGCATATCTGGTGCAGTGCTCCCCAGGATGATGAAGATCATAATAGAGAAGATAGAAAGGAAAGCATACTGCTGAAATAAGAGATTTGCTATACTTACACTTTAGATAAGTGCTTTATTCAGCCCGTCTTCTAAAAAGAAAAAAGTGATAGAGTAGATGAAACTATGAAGAAGAGAATCCATGATGGTCATTCACTTCAGTACATGAAAATGTTGCATGCAAGTCTTCACTGAAAGAACAGGTTTGATTCTGACATTCCAGAGCATGCTATTAGCTATACATATAATCTCAAGGATTATTCTGAATAGCGAGACACAAGTCCATTGACTTTTCCTCTAAAATCTTCCAAGATGACTGTAATACTTTGATCAGTGTTCATTTTCAATAGGCAAAATAATGAAAACACTTCATTTATATTTTTTAACAAGGTTTAAAATATGTAAAAAAAATAATAATGATAATGAAAAGTGCTTTGAATTTAGAAATTTTTTTCTGATTTTCACCCTGGCTTTAAGAATGATACATGTACATCTGTTTTTCTGCCAACATGATCTCCTGGATTAAATAGTTTTATTTCTGTGGTCTGCTCTTCCCTCATATAAACAATGTTGATATCCCATTACAACCTTCTATTTACTGACCTAAATAATCCAAGTTCTATTAGTCTTATATGAAATACTTTACATCTCTCTGATCAGGTTTCTCGGCTTGATATTTAAACAAAAGAAACAAAATTACAGAAACAGAATCATAGAATGGTTTGGGTTGGAAGAGACCTTTCAGATCACCTAGTTCCAACCCCCTTTTTGGGCAAGGACACCTCCCACTAGACCAGGTTGATCAAAGTCCCATCCAGCCTGATCTTGAATGCTTCCAGGGAGGGGGCATCCACAATCTCTCTGAGCAACTTGTTCCAGTGTTTCACCACACTCAAAGTAAAGATATTCTTCCTAAAATCTAGTCTAAATCTACCCTCTTACAGTTTTAAACCATTTTTCCTCATCCTGCCCTTATAAAAGTCCCTCCACAGCTTTCCTGTAGGCTCCCTTCCTATTGGAAGGCCGCTATAAGGTCCCTGTGGAGCCTTCCCTTCTCCAGGCTGAAGAGCCCCAGCTCTTTCCTTCATGTGCTGAGAGCACAAGAAATAGATGAAATATTCCATCTACACTGATTCTCCCAAAGATAGAATTAGGCGGAAAGAGCCTGATGATATTGTTTCCATCCTAATGAAATAATAACATAGATTCTCTTCAGCATTTTGATTTTATAAGATATTTACTTTTTGAATTTACTGTCTCTCAGCAATGTTGTAGACAGTTATAAATAATAATGTTTCTGAGATATAACTGAACTTGACAACTTTAATGAAAAGGGAGGTGATAGTTCATGTGTCTTGTTGTTAAGCATCTTTCATATAATTAAAACATAAAATAATCATTTTTGAGCACTGCTTTTATGTATCAGTTACTCTTGATACAGTGATATAATTAATATTAATGAAATGTATTTTGTGAGATACTCTGTCTCTGAATGGCTAATCAAGATAGTATTGGAGCCTGACCTCTATGGACACTTTTTAGTCTGTAAAAACATCTACTGCATTTTGACTGCCATCTCAACATCAGCTTGAAAAATCACAATTGAAGGTGTCACGGTTTTACGTTTTTTGGTTTTCAGTATTCCACATCAAAACATCATGTAGCGTACTGGAATTAAAGTGTTAATGCTCCAATTCCATGCACCTATCCCTATACCTTACAATAAAGGCTTGAACAGAAATCTGAAATTAAGGAAACACAAATTAGTCTAGAAAGTGGAAGAAACCATCTCAATGATACAGTCAGATGCAGGAATAACCTTAGATTAGAATATACTAGGCAAAAGCCTCATATCTAAATGAGTTGGAGCTTGTCACCTTAATGCTAACAAGTTATGATATTCTTATGTAAAACACTGGAGGACTTGAAACCATCACATTAGTCCAACCCCAGATCTATAGTCATCTTTCATCTACCTGTATGTCAGACTAACTGCTGACAGCCATGGGCTCTGGCCTGGGAAGGAACAATGTGCCAGAAGCCTCAGAAGGCTGAAGGTGTGAGTGGCACCTGTCACCTCATGGCTACCCCAGGACATGATATCTTCTTGTTTGAATTCTCTTTTTCTTGTTTGGTGTGAGCACAAGGCCAACTCAGCACACTACTCTAAAATCCCTTCCTTGAATGCTAGATGCAGAGGAACATAATCTGAGACATTTACTGGGACTGATTCCAGTTCCCTCTTTGGTGCAAATCCAAATAAACTTGGGTACACAGTGTGATGCAAAATTTCACCATGGAGTGTCTTTAGAAAGCAACCTGTATATTATTGACAAGTTGTCCTTATTCTGTGTAGGCAGTGCAGGGAAAGCCTCTGCACTCTGTGTTTTCTCTCCTGCAGACATAAGTGTGCTGTCTGCTGCAATGAACTTTGCAAACTCACATGAGTGCTGAATCCCAATTATCTGATCGAGTTGGAAGCCTTTCAGATTGCTTTCCTAATCCTTCTCATAGCATCGGTGTTACATCAGTCTTATAACTTCCACAGTTCTTTTGTGCATAGAGTCAGGACTGCAATATGTTGTATAAAGAAGGGGAAATATAAGAAAGGAGTAGAATGCTTTCTTTTCCCCCGTCAATTATATGAAAATAGCTATGCCAGATTCAACTAGCAAAATTAATCCCAGAGTATAGATTTTCCTAGTTCCTCCCTTTGTCAATACAATGCCATTCGAGAATAGATCTAAAGGAATGTCCAAGTAAATATGTAGTATCTGGTTGACAGATGAAAAATCATTCTTAGGCTTTCAAGTTTTTCAAATTTTACTGCATATTATTTACTTTTTATTATTTGTTATCTTTTGATACAGATAGTAAACAGCATGCTAGCATGTTTCCCTGTAAAATAGGTGATACACATTAAGTGTATTTTTTATAAGAGCAACTCAAACTTTCTGGAATTTGGCTTTAGAAAATAAGTGATCTTCAAATCTGGTTTTATTTGAACTTTCAAACAACTCATTACATAGAAAGGCTCATTTGCTCAGTAAGTTAAACAGTCATGAATCTCACATTCCCTCAGGGCATGAGATCTAATACTCAGAAATAACCTCTTGGTGGGAACCATTTCTCAAGTAACCATTCAGTGAAAAAAATCTTCATCTAAGAGACAAGTACAGAAAGGTAGAATTCCATGCAGATGGTGAGGTAACAGATCATGAAAGCAAAAATCAAGTCTGAATATACACTGTAGTTCTTCATAAATTTTAAAGTTATTGAGACTTGATAAATCAAATAAAATTTGTCTTCTAACAAGTACAGAATCCTAATGATGCTACTTCTTAAACTAGTCAGCTTTCTGAAGATGCAATGAGCTTTCCACCTTCATATTTTCCCCTGGTTACCCTCTACCCTTTTGTTCACAGATCAACTTCTAATTATAAGTTCCTCAGAGGGGCACAAATCCCACTCTGAGACAGTGACTGAATTAAATTCTACCTCTGAGTGAATTAAACTCTAGGTATATTTTAGTAAGAGACTTCTCACTGTCTACATTGAAACCCCTTTTTTTTTTTTTTTTTTTTTTTTTTAATTTTCTTTCTTAATGTGCTGTCTTCCAGGTCTTTTTCAGGCTCCTATTTCTAGGTGTGCATCACGCACAACAATTTTTTACTAAAATGAAATGTCAGCAAGGTCTCTGGCTAATGCAATTTATTTATTGTGATTCTTAGTGAGAAATGACATTTCTGCTACTTGGATTGCTCTTTCCCTGCATTTTTTAAGATTATAATATGCCCAGATTTTGTTTTTATGCTCACTTCTGTTTTTTCAAGGCATTGTGAAGTTGGTACATTCAGCATTTTATTATTTGTGTGAATCTTCCACTGTCTATACACTATCTCAGCCCTCTGTATCTACTGCTGGGGGCATGGAAAAAAACATTAGAGACTTGGCAGTTTCTCCCACTAATTATTTTTCTATTTTCCTACCAAGCTGTAAACCAAAGCAGGACTGATTCTGAAGAGTCACTTAATATTGCTGTGGTTGTTTAGCTTTCATTTCCATCAAATATAATAATAGTAGAAAAAAAAAAAGCCAAAACTCAATTGAGATTGACAAGGTTCTTAAATATTCTTATTTACTGATTTTATTGTTTAACTTTTAAAAGGATGATTTCCTCACTGGTATTCCTGATAGTTCATTTGTGCTTTTATTGGCCTGTGTTGGATGATTTGAAAAGTATCCTGGGTAAAGTACTTCCTAATTATAAAACTCTAAGATATACTTTCTATGAGTATCTGAAATACACCAGTCTGTCTCCTGCTAGCAGTTGACACTTTGGTTAATAGCCCAGAATGCAGCAGATCCTAATTTGATAAAACAATCAATTCACTGATTCCAAATACGACAGCTTGTAATTCTGTGTAGTGTCCTTTTGGTTGTATTGAGAAGTCTTTTACTGGAGAATTGCTTTGATTTATTTGCAAAGCAGAGTCTTGTTAAAACTCAGTGTGGCAGACAGCAGGAGCAATATTTCTGCAATACTATAACTCTTCCTCTCTACACCCTAAAAGAGATCAGTAAACTGAGTACTTAAGACAGCAATTTTAACTCTTGAGAGCAGCATGGATTCAAATCTTAGCAAAGCTGTAGCAGAAAACTCTTCACTTCTTGCTGTGGATTTTTCTCCATTGTCATTTGTGTGATATTTTGAGTAGTTATGGGTATATGAGTATAGCGTTATTCAGGGTGTAGGTTCAAAAAAGGTTCAAAGAATAAATCCATTATGGACAATAACTGTGCAGGAAGCAAGGCCAAAGACAGGTGGCTCTGGTATTGTTTGCCATATGCATAGAATAAATGGATGAAAAACGGAGGAAGACATGGTTTAACCCAGCAACAGATCAGCAACACCTCCTGTGAGATGGAGGAGACATTTGGAAAAAAACCAAAACAATAAAAATCCAAAATTCAAAGAATGAAATAAAAACTGTTTGCTAGGACAGAAAAGGAAGATAAAAAAAGAAGTAAAGATAATAATAAAGAAGAGCTGTTGTGAAAGTATCACCTCCGATTTTATAACGTTAGCTCATGCTGTCAGGGAAGGATGGTAGTACAGCATGCAGGTTCTCACTCCTTCTGGAAAAAATGCATAGCTAATGGTGGTGACTACACTGAAAATGAACGTTTTGTAGCTGAGAATTTGCTCTATCAGATAATGTTATTGTGCTCTGTGTTTCAGTTATAGTTTCCACAGAAACAAATAGAAGGCACTACTTTTGGATACTAAATATAAAGCAAGCGGTGTATAACACGATTGCTCGCCACCTGCCAAACAATACCCAGCCATTCCCCAAGCAATGGCTGCCCCCTGAACAAGTAAGAGGAAAGTCAATTCTGTCCCAGATGAAACCAGGACAACACTGAATTTTAAACTCATTTTTAAGGCAAAAACAGTCCTGCACATTACATTCAGATTGCCAAACAGGTTGCAGGGATTTAAAGTTACTTTGTCATTTGCAGGAATTTCCATAAGTGAATTTTTTAAAAGGGTAATCTAGGTCATCATAAACTTTACTTTTCGTACTGGGAATATGCCTTTAGAGGAATTAATCTTAACATCTGTGCCTGCCAGCCCCTCTACGTGAAGTAAATAAAGATCTTCCTTCATTCCCCTCAAATACTCTCTGCTACAGACCTAAAATGCGTGTACTTATGCATATGCTTTTCATAAAAAGTATGTCTCCATTTAAGTGTGCATTGTCAGGGAAAGCAAAAATAGCCACAACATACTAAAGTGACAATTGTTACTGTTGGACAACCAATCCAAAATTCCACTCAAGCGTGACCCCTATTATGTGTCTAAGATCAACTCAGAATGTGAAGCACTTTCTTCAGTGTAGTCACAACTACAATAGAAAGACAGGTTTTTCATCTTTATCTACTAAATTTAGTGGACTTCTGATGCATCTGGAAAAGTCAAAACAGATGCTGTGCAGCAACTCCCATAGTGGCACTGTAAATGCTTTAAATCACATCTGTGCTTGAGGCAAATGTTCTGTGAGACAAAACACATAAAACTGATAGTTAAGGTCATTTTATTCAGTTTGGACAGTAGGGTACCTAAAATTGAAGAGGTCTTTCAAATAGTGTGCATTACAGAATGAGAAACATGTCTTAGCCATCTTTCCAGATCCATGATTCAAAAATACCAGCCAAATACAAATAGATTCTCATAGATAAATCTGACAGCCACAAGTCAGAAATGATTAATGAAAAGCAGAATAAATTCAGCCAGTGATAATAGGGGGCAGGTGAAGGAGAATGTAAGGAAAGTGCTACTTTTTGTTAAGATCTCAGTTGCTACTGCTCACCAGTAAAGTTATCTTAGTCACTACTTCTTGTATTCTCTTCAGGAATATGTTGGTATCCCACAGAACCAGAGCACATATTTAAGATTTATAAAAGAACGTCACTCAATATGACAGGACAGATTACTGACAGGAGAGTGAGGCATGCCTTTCGTTCAGAATGATGAATGTATGGATGAAAAGGCAAGGATATTTCATAAAAATTTATGTATTGAAATACATACAGACTGAAAATGCACATACTTCTTTCAGTCCCAACCACTCTGCCTGCATTTCTTCTAGAGGCCTTCAGTGCAAGAGGACCCCTGACACAGTGAATGCATCACTTAATACAAAAGCTGGAAAAAGTGTTTAGGAAATACAGTGCCACCCTGTGCTCAAAGCATGGTTTTGTAAGTCAGAAAATTATTTTTTTTCAAAGAACTTTTATGGAACAAGATGAAATTTGTATTTTCTTACAGATAACAAGGATAGGATAATGTCCAGATATTGCTTGAAGAAAAACACGTTACTTAGAAGTTTTATATCCTTATAAAGTTTCTTCCCTCCCAACATCGGTTTATCAGCCTCTCTACCTTTTAGTAGAGCAGCTGTCATGACCTCCTAGATATCTGGTCTGCCTTCTGTGCTTTTGAAAAACAGAAAGGCTACAAAGGAACTTTAAGCTCAAGGGAAAATACTAGAGTTCAGGCTGACTTATCTAGGCATGTCTCATTCTACAAGAATTTGGATTCTTCTCAGGTTATAGTATGATTAATAGTAGCTAGAAATACCTCAGATTTTACCACTTCTGTAAAGTCAGCAAATATTCAAGAACATATACAGAACAAAGGTATACTTAATTCAAACTCAAGTGCCGTCCTGAGAGCCTCTGAAGTGTAAGCTGTTTATATATGAAAGAGGTTGCTGCAGTGCCATACAATAATAATAGTAATACACATTGCTTATGATGATTTAGGCATACTGACCTCTCAGTTTCCACACACTGATACCAGATAATAGATAAACTTTATTCCGTGTATATTCTTAAAATGGTGAAAAACAGAATGCCTTACTTCCCCTGGATTTGTGATGGTCTCCAAGGCCCATTTCGAAGACAAAAGGAGACAGGAAAGTTATCAATGTTCTTTTATATTTTTTTAGGGATACAGAGAATAAATTGACTTAACCATAGAGTTTTGTCATGTGTTTTCCTCAACTAAAATAATGACTATAGATGTCACTATCAAGTACATATCACACACACACAGTGGGTCGATGCCCACTGTTTCTGAATGACAAAGACAAGAGCAGCACCCAGAGATTAATGGGAGTCTGATTCAAAAATGCTTTTTTTCTGCAAAAAGAACATGAAAACAAAGCAATCATCTTTGTATTAAAAGAACTAAATTCTCCATGATAGAAGTACAGATGGGAATTCAGTAGTATTCCCTCAAGTCCAAGCTAGCTTTAAACACCATATTATTTTAAAATTATTATTTTAAAATGGGTTAAATCAGGAGGATTCACTTCTGTTGCTGTTATTTTGATTATTATTTTTTTTTAAATAGAATATAAATGAAGACATGACGCAGCTGCACCAAAGTAATACTTAAAGCACCAGTGGCAGGTGTGATTGGAATGAAGAGACTCAAAAATTGTAAAAATTGTAATTGCCCTGAAAACTAGCTTTTCTTTAACCTTAGTGTCACTTCAAATTTCCAAGCTGCATATACTCTTGAAAATTAGACTTTAAAAGAGAAGGCATCTAATTTTTAACTGTTAGCAGCATCACTGCCTTAGGACTGAGCATAAAAACAATGCTGGATTTCATGCATGATTTTCTGTAAGGATTTTTTTGGTATGAAAGGCTGGCTGAGATCCTGACAGTAGTTGAATAATCCTCAGATAACCTTCTACCTGTGTTTAGAGAAATCTTTTGGTGATATTAAAATGATTAATAATAACAGTTTTCCTTCAGTTTTATGTTATCTCTCCCATTAATAGCTCTCAGTCCACAACTTGCTATGCTGCAAAAGAATCATAATGCAGATAGATCCACAGCCAGATTCTAATCCACTTTTAGTTTCTGAACTTTTTTCTGCCATGCCAGTGTTTAGCCATTTAGTTTCGATTTTGTATTTATTCATTTTCTATCTCTTATCTAAATGTAGATCTTTGCACCTGCCACAATTTCTTTCCTTCTCTTTGTGTTCTCTCTTTCCAGCGCATAAAAATCATTTTGAATTCAGATCCCATCCCACATACCGCTTGCCATCCATCCTGGCTTTGAATTGTCAGCAAATTTCATAAGTGTGCTTTCTCTTCCATCATCCAGGTGGCTAATGAAAATATCAAATAGAATCATTTCTGAATGTATTCCCTGGGGACCCTGCTTGAGATGCCTTTTAGAGAGCCACTTTCTAACTGACTGTATCCATCTGGCTGTCCCTCCACTGCTCAGGTTTAAGGTAGGATTGTCAGGTGGGACAGAAGTGAAAGAAGTTTTACTGAAGTCACATTCTGCTCCCAACTTATTTCTTAGAGCACTCCTGTCACATGAGGAAATACATTGATTTTAAAATTACTTTTTCTTTGTTATTTTCTTCCCCTTACCTTTAAAAATCTTATAAACAGAATCATAGAATCACTTGAGTTGAAAGGGACCCTTAAGGCCATCTAGTCCAATTCCCCTGCAATGAATGAGACACATACAGCTAGGTCAGGTTGTTCAGAGCCTAGTCCAGGCTGATGTAGAATGTCTCCAAGGATGGGGCATCAACCACCTCTCTAGGCAACCTGTTCCAGTGCCTCACTATTGTTATTGTAAAAAACTTTTCCCTTATCCAGTCTAAATCTTCACTCTTTTAGTTTGAAATCTTTAGTTTGAAATCCCCTTCTCCTATCACAGCAGACCCTGCTAAAGAGTCTGTCCTCTTCCTTCTTATAGCCCCCCTTTAGATATTGAAGAGTTGTTATAAGATCACCTCAGGCTGAAAAGACCCAGCTCTTTCACCCTGTACTTGTAGGAGAGGTGTCCCATCCCTTGGATCATTTTTATTGCCTTAACCTGGACATGGTCTAACAGCTCCAGATCTCTTCTGTACTGAGACTCAGGCCTGTCTAGGTCTCTCTGGATGGCATCCTGTTCTTTGGGTGTGCTGACTGCACCACAGAGAATCATAGAATCATAAAATCAGCAAGGTAGGAAAAGACCTACGAGATCATCCAGTCCAACCATCCACCTATCACCAGTGATTCTCACTAAACCATATCCCTCAACACAGTGCCAAAACATTCCTTGAACACCTCCAGGGTCGGTGACTCCACCACCTCCCTGGGCAGCCCATTCCACTGCCTGACCACTCTTTCAGAAAAGTAGTATTTCCTAACGTCCAGCCTGAATCTCCCCTAGCACAGCTTGAAGCCATTCCTTCTGGTCCTATCACCAGTTACACGAGAGAAGAGGCCGATCCCCAGCTCACTACAACCTCCCTTCAGGCAGTTATAGAGAGCAATAAGGTCTCCCCTGAGCCTCCTCTTCTCCAGTCTGAACAATCCCAGCTCTTTCAGCCACTCCTCATAAGGCCTGTGCTCCAGACCCCTCACCAGCTTTGTTGCCCTTCTTTGAACATGCTCCAGGGCTTCAATGTCTTTCTTGCAGTGAGGGGCCAAAAACTGAACTCAGTACTTGAGGAGTGGCCTGACCAGTGCTGAGTGCAGAGGTACAATTGCATCTCTGCTCCTACTAGAAATACTATTTCTGATGCAAGCCAGAATGCCATTGGCCTTCTTTCCCACCTGAGTACACTGCTGGCTCATGTTCAGCCAAGCATTGTCAAAATACCCCCATATCCATTTCCTCTACAGTCTTCCAGTTACTCTGCCCCAATCCTGTGACATTCCCTGGGGTTGCTGTGGCCAAAGTGCAGGACTCAGCACTTGGTCGAGTTGAACCTCATTCCATTGGCTTCAGCCCAGTGATCCAGCCTGTCATAGCTTAGTGTCATCTGCAAATACTGCAGTTTTTTTATTCTGGAACTAGATGTTAGCTCAGTTTGCTAGTAGTTGGCCACTTTATTGTGGTTCTTCTTCGTTTATCTGTTTTTTCTTATCTTGTGAACAAAACAAGACAAATCAGCAGATTAGAAAAAGTTCTCCCGGTTTTCTTCTCTCTATTAAAGGCACTTCATCCTAGCCACAGTAGCTATCAGGTTTGCATGCCAGTAAGATCTATTTCAGCACCATTGACCTTTACTGTGAATCAATACTTTGTTTTTTTACATGTAAATCAATATATGTTGACATGGTTCACTAATGGAATACAAAGGAAGCGTATGATTAAAAATCAAAATCAGAATCAAACACTGTCAATATTTTTAGAGCTTGAATATGACTCACCTGATAAATTGGACTTTACTCAGAAAACAGCCTTTTTAATTAAACATTCATCAGGAAAAAATTCCCTTTAGAGGTTGAAATTTATGCACAGGACCAGAGTGAGAATAAGGGATATATCCTTCTAGCCTCTGGGATTTAAACAGCGCAAGCAAAAGTTTGATTTCCAATAAGGTATTTTGCAATCATTTCACCTTTCCCAGAAAATTAATGGTAAAGTTTGCTTTCCCCTTAGTTTGCAATTAAGACTTTTGGGCTACAGACAGAACACAAGCTCCCCCCCCCAAAAAAAACACATAGAAGCCATCATAAGCTGGAAATAAGAAAAGCTATGAGGACTGAATATATTTATTGCTATCTGTGCTTTTTCATTCAGCTCAATATGAAATCACGTGGACCAGAAAAATCCGTATCCATCTTGCAGAGGCTAAGGGATCAAAAAAATCTGGTGCAAACCAGATAAAGAACATTAATAAATCCCCAAACAAGAAGCTACTCTAGCAGCTAAGCAGTGAGAAGGTGTGCAAGACAAAGTACTATCAGGCACACCTCTTTCCTGTGAAAGATCTCACAAAGCTGCAATCGTATCACCTTTGAACTTTACATTTCAGTGGACCTATGCTTAATATTGTGCTGAGACAGCCAATGAAGCAGCTACTCTGACTGATTTTGTACTGCCCTGTGTGGACTCACCATTCAGCTGGCAAAGTTGCCAAGTTAGCCAGCTTTCCTGGAGTCACCAAGAAAGAGATACTACAGGGGGGTTCCAACTGCAGTTGGAAGCCGTAAGACTTCAAAGTGTCTCTAACTATGTTTTGTCTTTTAAAATGTTGATGCTCTTTAGATTGCATTGGTGCTGCTAGTGACTCAGGAAACGGGTACCGACATTTCACCTGCTGATCACAGTTTTGAGAGCTTTATTAATGTTTCAAAAGGACGCTTCCTCTTCTAGGCACTACATTAACATGTGCAGTTTCATAACTATATAACCTCTTCAGAGGCTCAGTCATGCTGAGGGCAGAGAGGGGAGAAATTATGTCACAGAATCACACAGAATCACAGAATCACAGAATCACCCGGGCTGGGAGGGACCTCAAGGATCATACAGTTCCAGCCCCCCTGCCTGGCAGGGCCACCAAACATACACATTTAGATCAGGTTGCCCAGGACCCCGTCCAACCTGGCCTTGAACACCTCCAAGGACGGGGCATCCACAACCTCCCTGGGCAGCCTGTTCCAGGGCCTAACCACTCTCCTTGTAAAGAACTTCCCCCTAACATCCAACCTAAATCTTCCCTCCTTCAACTTGGATCCATTTCCCCTTGTCCTGCTACTGTCAGCCCTTTTGAAGAGTTTACACCCCTCCTGGGTGTAGGTTCCCTTCAGGTATTGAAAGGCTGCAATGAGGTCACCCCGCAGCCTTCTCTTCTCCAGGCTGAACAAGCCCAACTCCCTCAGCCTGTCCTCATAGGGGAGGTGCTCCAGCCCCCTGATCATCTTAGTCGCCCTTCTCTGGACCCTTTCCAAAATCTCCATGTCTTTTTTGTGCTGAGGGCTCCACACCTGGACACAGTACTCCAGATGGGGCCTCACAAGAGCAGAGTAGAGAGGGACAATCACCTCCCTATCCCTGCTGACCACCCCTCTCCTGCTGGAGCCCAGGATCCCATTTGCCTTTCGAGCTGCCAGAGCGCACTGCTGGCTCATGTTAAGTCTCTCATCCACCAGGACCCCCAGGTCCTTCTCTGCCGAGCTGCTCTCAATGACCACTCCTCCCAGTCTGTACAGGTGCCTGGGGTTCTTCCGGCCCAAATGCAAAACCTTGCACTTTGCCGTGTTGAACCTCATTAGGTTCACCCGAGCCCAGCTTTCCAGCCTGTCGAGGTCCCTCTGAATGGCATCCCTTCCTTCCACCGTATCAACCGCACCACTCAGCTTAGTGTCGTCAGCACACTTGCTGAGGGTGCACATGTCATTCCTCTCAGCTTTCTCCTCCACACTGGAGAATACTCAGCAGGCACAAATGCTTGGAAGAAAAGCACAGCCTTCTCAATTCTGAATCCCCAGATATGAGCAAGAGCTCCTTGCATTTCATGGGCTTCTCTGCCCCCTGGAGACACTCTTGGCTCATCTGGAGGAGAGCTGCATAGAGAAAGAAAGAATTCAGAATTTTTTAGTATAAATAATTCCTTTGAAAAATAGCATTCACAGCAGTATGTCTCTTTTGTGATTTAGTGAGAAGGCCACAGGCTCCGTTTTAATCCATTTCCAATAGAGCTGAGCTTACATGACACTTCACTTTTTCATTCAAGTAATGCAGTTTTCTATCTATCTGCTTACTGCTGAGCTCTTATGAGAAGTCGTTGCTCAGTGCAGACTGATAAATCTTGCTTTAGCTGGGGGTCTTAAATTAAGTAATGAAATTTTAGAACAGCTTTATAACTGCAGTCAAAATATTGGTTGCATCTATTTTTATCTGGCTGTCTCCTTGGAGGAGTTGTCCTTTAGGGTATTCAGCAACTCAGTAATTGGAAATTGTTTTTGTAGTTAGTCCAGAATAGGATCTCAGCATCACAGATTTTGAGATTAGCCACTGTGAGTTCATGGAGAACCATGCTGTCTGGTGGAAGTCAGTAGCCAACTCTTGCTCCCTGGAAAGTACTATTTTCACTGTAATAACACTGCACATTGATATTTATTCACTGTACATACACTCTGAAGTGGGAAAATTCAACTTATCCAGACCAACCAAAACACTAGTGCCTAACGTTTGTTCTCCCTCAAAGCACAGATCCCACCAACGTAGTGGTAAGGAGCAGGAACAGGTTGTTAAGAGAATTTGTGGATGCTCTATCCCTGGAAGTATTCAAGGCTGAGATGGATAGGGTTCCAGGCAACCTGATCTGGCAGGTGGCAGGGGCAGTGAAACTGGCTGGTCTTTAAGATCCCTTCCAACTCAAGTCATTGTATGATTCTATGATGCTACTATTCTATGATTCTGATTCTATGATTCTATGAGTATGCATCTCTCCGTGGTAAAAGCACAGTGCAGAAGTTGTTGGAACCTTATCACCAGAAAGAAGCACTCACCTGTGAAGAAAGACCAACCCAGCCTCCTTTCTCTAGCAATAAGGAAAATTACAATAATCTATGCTATGGTATGAGGTCTTCTCTACTCCCATATTTGAGAAGTCACAATGATGCAGTGACCTTTCAAGTTATCTTAGTTTTTACTGTATCTAGCACAGTGTGATTAGCCACAGTAATAATCCAGTCCTTTTGGAAGGACCATTTCACTGCCACTCCCTATGATTAGCTGTGGTACATGTGAATAACTGAAGAGGTAGGATTATTTGAACCACTTACATGCAAGAGCACTGAAAACTTGTTCATGACAAGATTAAGGTTGCCCTGTCCAACCCAGAAAAAGGTAGATGTAGTGCATATCAGCTCCAGTTGAGAACAGAGCACAGAAATGTGCAGTTAGCCTGTCTGAGCTCATCTCACCTGCTGGTCAGACCCAGAACTTTCCCACAAACAAAGACATTTTCACAGATGCAAGATGTAGGTAGAGATTAAAGCAAAATCCAAATATGGGTTTAACTGACAAATTACCATAACAGAAAATTGAAACTTTCTCAGAACTGCATGGGGAAATTTCCCTCAGGACATCATTTTGTCTACTCTGGTCTTTGCTTTTTGCATATGAAAGGACCATACGAAAGTCTTGATTCCATTTGCAATAGAGAATATATAACTTAGAATCATACAAGATCATAAAGCACAGAACAAGATGATTATGCAATTTCATTATCACTCAGAAAGAGAACAGCACATTCAGAGAAGACTTAAAATGTTATATTTCTATCTATCAGAGAAATGCTAATGGCTCAAGCTGCAAAACAAAACTGAAAAGGCCATAAGGACCATATGAACAGGCAAAAGGTATTCAACACAGACTGTAAATAAAAACTGTGATTAAAGCTAATTGAAAGGCAGTTTTCAACAGATAGAGGTATTAAGAGACAGTCTCTGACAGCAGTACAATTTTCCCTTTCCACTGAATTCATTCTTTCCAGGCTATTTTTCCTTAGCTTGTCTTTGTTTACATCCAGTCCCCAGAACATTTCACTGCGGGCATTGAGTGGGATGAGTTTCAGTCATGGTCTTCAGAATTGATATGTCCAGAGGTCAATTCTCTAACAACATTTTCCATCATTTTACCTGCTTGTCTGTATCAGCCTACCTCCATTTTTTTCTGCCTTCAAAGATCCTTAAAGCCAAATCAAGGGACGCATATAGAGATAACTCTATTTCTCCTGTTTTGAAATGACTTCTCTTCGAAGACAATTCAATATTACTTTTTGGCAGCACATGATGTTTACGTTATCCAGTCCTGACAATTTGGAGAAGTTGCCTTCTAGTTTCCTCTCTTCCTAAGATGTGTGCATTTCTGCATGCCTTATTATTCCTACAGCCTACCAAGGCTAATACATATTTTGTATTTATGATAAAACAGTTTAAGTTGATATATCAATCTACACATACATTTGCTTTACAGCACTTCCCTGTTAATCTGTGAATGAGATGAATATCCAGTCCTGTGCTCCGCACATTCAGTTTGTTCACCTGTCAGGGAGGGTAGAAGACAGGACTTACTTCGTCTGAAAGCTACAATCTCACTGTTTGCAGCAGCCCTGTCTTGTGAATACAGGCCCTCATAAAAGTATACCCAGGAGATGAAAATGATACAAAAAAATATAGAAAATAAATCAACAAATTCTACCTAACAAGCATGTGACATCACTGATCAACAGAACAACTTTTATTTAAATATAATTACATTTCAACTGCTATCAGGGATATTTTAGCTGTTACATTTCAAAGAGGTTTATGAACGATTACAGTTGATTCAGTGAGCTGATTTCTCTTGTAGCCTCACGCATTAGAGATAGAAGGAATTGAAATCAGAAATTCATGTCTGTCATGCAGACTAATTAGTACCAACTAGGTACTTAATATTTCAGCAGATCCTTGTGGATGCTGAATTTGTGCTACTGGACTGAGCAAGACAAACAGACTACCACATCTATTGTAAGAGCAGTCTTTGCACCTTTCTGCAGACTGTAGATGTGTAATATATTTATCTTCTAGAAGGAATCCTAGCTCAAACCTATACGTTGCATGAGTTATTGCTTGGAGCAGACCCCCAGGCTGATGTCCCAAGTGCTGTGCTCATTTGGCTGTAGGATTAGGGCTGCTCTGAAAAGCAAACTCATCAGTGACTTAAATCTTTCCCTTCCCGTGATACAGAGAGCTCCAGTCCAAAGGCCTGCAGGTGAGCTGCCTGAAGCTTTACTGTGGAAGGCATACAGACATACCATGGTTTTGGTAGGTGTGGATGTGGGCTAAACAAATGCAAATATTGTACTGAAGCTAAGGATGACTTTCAGAAGAATGAAAAAACTAAATGGTAACTGACATAGCAGTAAAAACTTGACACTGTTCACCCTTGTTCAGAAACTTAACACAAATACTTTAATAACCTCATGAGATATGCCGGGAAAATATCCATCTGAATTTACTACTCCTTTTCCTCTGGAGAGGAAGATATTCCAGAAACTCAAACACTGCACAGTACCACATAGGTCAATGGCTAGTGCAGAGTGAAACAAGTAAACCTACAAAAGAAAAATCTAAGAAGAGTCAGGGTTAATGACTGTGGAAAGGATTTTATAAACACCAACTTCAGGTCTAGCTGCTGCAGTTATACAAGTGCCACACAGCAGAGGAAATAATACTCGAGTTTGTCTAGCACTGAGAGGTGCTGAGATCTCCAACCTGTGTGTAGTAAAGATACTTTCTCCTGAACGATGACCTCAGGCTCTCCCAGCACACAAAGGCCAACTAGGGAAGGGGGAGGGAGGAACGGCTGCTCAGCTCAGCTGCTCAAGGCAAGGTGAGGGCAGAGCATGAAGGCCGTGATGGTGCAGTGCTCTCCGTGGCAGCCGCTTGGACAAAACAAACCCCACAACCATCAGCCTGCCTTCACTGCTACAGATGGCACCAGCCCCATACTAGGGCAGTTACTGGTCTAGAGAACTGATTTGGGAGCCCAGTCAGCTCACCAAGAATCCTTTAAGCAGCACAGACGTATCATCTAATGATCTTTAACTGATTTCAACAAAATTACCACACTAAGCTGAATTGTGTTTAAAAATTCGGTCTCTTCTGGAGTTATAACAGTATTGCTTTATTGCTGGGCCTGCAATGGACAGCTTTAATCTAGATAGACTTGGTTAGAAAGGGATCTTTTGTAGCAAACTAAAAGGTTGAATTTGATATTTAAAAATTACTATTAAACTTGCCCTGCAGATGGGTCACTGATGCTGGTCTACTGTACTCTATTTTATATGTAGGTTTTGCTCACTGCAATTAAGCTCCATCTGTACTTGTCAAAAAGCATGGCACCTGCACCATGTGAATATATTCGGCTCTGCCCTGTGTTTTCCCTTTCTACATTCCCAGTCTGGCTGAAGGCTGAGCTGAATCACAGCAGCACCATCTTGTGGGCACGTGCAGTGATGGCAGTAGCAAAGCCGTTGAGGTAAAACATCTGTCTGGCTTTCCTGCACGGCCCGGGCGGTGCCTGCTGGGGTCTGGGATTGTGCTGAGGGGCAGAACAGCCCCCGGACGTGGGGATTCCTGAGGTGGGCTCCTTCTCCATTTATCCAAAGCCCAACGTGGCCATTCAAAAACAGAGATGAGAGTTGGCTTAACGTTAGCCATGGTTGGTTACAGCTGTGAAGCTGCTATCAGAAATGGAAGAGATTCTGCGAGGTACAAAAATGAAAAATGACTGCACATACACACAAATAAGCATTTTTCTTGTGGTGTTTATGAATTTTTCTTTTTGTTTGCTTCTTTCAGCTATTGCCAGCTGACTGTATTTACACAAGGAGCACACCCCACCCTGCTCCCTCTTCTGTCAGCAAGGTAAACAGAATCATAGAACCATAGAATGGCCTGAGTTTAAAAGGACCTCAAAGATCATCTAATTTCAAGCCCCCTGCTATGTGCAAGGTCACCAATCACCAGACCAGGCTGCCCAGAACCACATCCAGCCTGGCCTTGAATGCCTCCAGGGACGGGGCATCCACAGCCTCCCTGGGCAGCCTGTAACAGTGTGTCACCACCCTCTGTGTGCAAAACTTCCTCCTAATATCTAACCTGAGTTTGGCACCTTGTTGCTGATGGCATCATTTTAATATTTTAGTCTTAATAAATTCTGTAATTTACTTCTCTAAGATTTGTAGGACAGCATGAACCCGTGTTTCAACTGAAACTGTCACACGTCTTCATCAAACACCACAGGAATAACTGCAAATGAAATTAATGGCAGTGCAGAATGTACCCTGACTGAGCATCTTCACAGTGCTGTGTGTGTATCTGTTACATATAACATGCCGAGAAAAAAACAGTAGAGGAATAACAAATTTTGTGATGCTGACATCAATCTATATATTATTTGAAAAATATAGGAAGAAAAGTTTATCATTAACTTCTCTAAAAACAATGTCATGCTACTTTCTGAACACTCCAGCACAGTTACTGACTCTGCCAGAGATGAGGGAATAAGGCCAGTTCTTGCAACTGGTATTTGTCGATATAGCTCCCCTTTTCTGCTTTTCATAGCATTTGGCTACAGCGGGGGCCGACTTTAGCACAGTGTGTGGAACTGCTGCTCTCCTGTGGCTGAAGGCTCACTCACTCTGGCTGCTGTGTAGATGCTGCAGTCACATGGGACTTGTCCCAGGCGCTGACAGAGGCTACTTATGCACAGATATTTTATGAGCTTAAAAGAGAATGCGCAGTTTAAGCTCAAAGTAGCAGAAAGAATTGTCACTCTGGAGGATATGAAAAAGAAGCTGGGTGCTCGCTTGACCAGATGAGCTTAGGGCAACAATTCCTGTTTTCTGTCCACAGAGTAATACAGCATTCACCAAGAAACAGTTTGTCCAGAGAAAGAGAGAGCTCACATTCAGTGAAGGAGTTGCTCAGTGAGTGGAAATAGAGACGGCGTGGCACAAGCTGTGCAGAGCTCAGAAATCTAGCAGCCAGCAGTGGGCTCTGCAGTCTTCAGACAATTAATGTTGTTGTTAGGATCTTGTCTGCGTAAATCATCCTTCTCACAGGTGTAACAATACGGCTCACTACAAATGAGAAAAACAAAACAAACAAAAATAAGCAAACAGAAGCAACAGCTAAGTTGCCAGATGTGAAAATAAGGAATTTACTTCAAGTAAGAAATTTAAATGTTATGACATGATTTTTATATGGCTCCATTCATTTTCAGTTTTGTAGGTTCCTCTGATGGCAAAGACAGACTTGGAATTTTAAAATATCAGGCCATTGTATTTTGATTAAAAAAAGAGATAAATAACCTCAGTCATTCCCATATAAGCATTTGTTCTCAGCCCTGTAAGTCTGCTCACCAAGTAAGGATGTACCAGGAACTCCAGATGTTCTTCAGCCCATAGCATAAGAATGTGCCATTCTGACATGACAAACTTCATTCAGGAGAAGAGTCCCTTATACTCTGCATCCATTTAATTCTTGGAGTCTGTGTGAGGTATATTCGTTTGGGATCAGGTATATTTTTAGTTCTCTGGTTACCTGTGGAAGTTTTTTATATACATTAGTTTATGAAGGAAAATGATTTTTGCATCTCTCTCAGTACTCCACAGGTAAGTCTGACAGTAGCATACACCACTGCAGATACTGAGGTAACCTTATTCAGGGCACGTTTAGCAAGATTTTAGGGTTAACTTCTGTAAGCTAAAGATAACAGATGCAAAAAAATGTTCTGATGCTTCTCACCAGGCAGTATGCTGCCCGTAGGCTACTTGCAAGTCAGATTCTTGCCTTCATCTGTATATGCAGAAATAAACCCAGAAGTTATGAGAGGTAAACAAGTGCTCCTGCCCATGTCTTTGTAACAAATTGTCCACGGTGGTTGACGTGGGGTTTGTATCTACTTCATAGCATGGTGACTCCTGCAGAGCAGTTGTGAAATCAACCACCTCACTGAGCAGATAAAAGATTTTTGTTGTTTGGGCTCTTGAAATTTGTCATGGTTTGCTTTAAGTTCCTCTATGCATACAAACAGTAAAGAGAGTTTTCACTCTAGGAATTACTGAAGTGTCACTGTTCTGTTCCTTTCCTTTGTAGCTGAGGTTCTCAGTCGTTCCCATGTTGTGACTGATCATCCTGACAGATTTGCTTGCTCTCAGGAGGGGCCGAATGGCAAACATTCATTCCTTAAGGCACAAAGTTGTGTTTTGTTACAGGAAGACAACAGCAGCATCATAACTAAATATATGGAAGACAGAAAGAGAGTGTTCAGATTTATTTATTTTTATCTAATAGAACATGGGTGGTTCATTAGTTTATGTTAAAACTGAAGGAGTGACATCACATTTTTTCCTGATGCTTAACAAGCGAGCAACAAAAAAAGCTATATCCTCTCATACCAATAGAAGTATTTCTTAATGGGTGGATCTGCAACAGACATCCTTAATCTAGATTACATTTGGTTAGAAAGGGGTCTTTTGTTCTGAACTAAAAGGTTGAATCTCATATTTAAAAAGTGCTATTTGGCCTCCCTTGTAGATGGGTCAGATACTGATGCTGGTCTATTGCACTCTACATTTTTATACAAAGTTTTTGTTCACTGAAATTAAGCTTCATCTGTACTTGTCAAAAAACATGGCAGTTGTACCATGTGAATATTCAACATTTTTGTCATCTCCCCTGCCCAAGCTCTCTCCCCTACGTTTTCCCTTTCTGTGTTTCCAGGCTGTCTGAAGGCTCAGCTGAAGCACAGTAGCACCATCTCGTGGGTACATGCAAGGATGACAGTAGCACCTTCACTGTTTTGTGTGTGTGTTACATATAACTTGTACCAATAAAGGGAAAATACAAATTTTGTGATGCTGACATAAATCTATATACGATTTGAAAAATAAAGGAAAAAAGGTTCATCTGTGGCTTTCGGATCTGAGATCTGAGCCTTCCCATCTGCTAACCGCTCTAAGACAGTACTACAATTTAGCTCAGCCAACCTTCCTCCGCAATGAACGTGAGCTAATTTCGGACATACCTGTCACACTCCCAAAGCAACCCCTAAGCAGAGTTTTCTGGAGTATACTCGAGAAACTAAGTCTCAGTCTTTGCAATTGAGCCCTTGCCCAGCCATTGCCCAGCAACTCTTCTGGCAGACACCCTGCAGTACTGCTGCTCCTTTCTCCCATCAGTCATCTCACCATCAAGGGATTGCATTTCATTCAAAGTTTCAAATCTTTGCAAATGGACAGATTTTCTTTGAAGGTTGCAAGATAAAAAATTGAAAATGAATAGAAATCTTAAATATGTGACAATCTTTTTGTATTAAATTATAATTTCAGTATATTAAAATGAGTGTCAAAAAAGGCAATAAGAGTATAAAGTAAATTACCCTAAGTTTTAAGTTTGGAAATATTTAATAATCAGATTTTTCCTGGTATAATAATAATAAGTATTTTAAAATGTTTATGGACATATATTACTTTTCATTTTTGTCATTGAAATTGTTACAGACTTTTACATTTTTCTGCGGATATTTTTGTCTCAAAGAGAAGTGTTATAACAGGAAACACTCTTACAACATAGCCTGGTATTCAGGAAACAAGAATAGACATGAAGAACAAACCGAATGTATTTAGTGATGATCTACTTTTTGAGTGCAAATAGAAGGAAATGGTTTTCCCAAAAGCAAACATCAGTAGGTCTAACCTTAAGCTGAGAAGTACTAGGTGTACATGATGCGAGGTGTAGATTTGTTCTGGGATGTTAGCCTCTACACACTGCTATCACTCAGCACAACCCCTAAGCTCTTGATCACATAACCCAGCACAAATAGCCTTTAATAAAAATTATGAAATTCAACAGGAATTAGTAAAAGGTACCACAGCTAGACACAGATGTAGAGCAGAAATGATTGCTTTCATGGTGGTTCATAAAAAGGGTTGGTCATGCAATGGATTAAAACATAGCTCCATGGTGCCATGCTGTAGAAAAGTCAGCCTGTAAACCTTGCATGTACAAACAGGAGCAGAGAATGCAAGGTGCATGGAGTCAGTCTATTTGATCTTCTCAAAGCTGGTAAAACCTCAGCTGGATTACTCTGTGTAGTTTAATGCAGGTCATTATAAAAGATTAGAGAAAACAGGCAGAATCCAAAATGAAGCAAAAGGAACAATCAGAAAATAGACAGAAACCAAAAGAAAGAAAAGGAACAACCAGAAATCAGAACTTTAAAAAAAGTGCCCTAACATCAAACACTGAATACACTGGCTGTGCCTGGTCTGAAGAAAATGAGATTGATGGGAACAGATCAACAGGTACACACAGTTTGCTGGATTGTGGAAGAGAATAAATCTGTCCTTCATGTCCATTATGAACAGGACATCGGTAATTGGTCTGAATTGCAGCAAGAATTGCTAAATATTAACAGAAGCTCTCTAACTGTAAAATTACTGGACTGGGCTGTCAAGAAAGGTCTCAGTATTTTATAAAGGGCATCCTAAAAAATCGCTTAGACAAACTTCTGCTAGGGACAGCAGGGAAAACTGATCTATTCTGGGACATCAGGATGGATAAGATGGTCTTTGGAGAGCCTGACTGTCCCCCTGATTTTTGTTTTGTTCCTTTCTTATGGCAGGGGACTGCTGGGGCAGGGTCCTTTTCTGTTCAGCCTGGTGCTGCACCTTCCACCAACCCCACTTATCGACCCTCCCGCAGCTACTGCAGGCCTCATAAAACATTGAGCCAAGAGGAAAAAAAAAACAATAAAGGAGTAGTTCTGTTTTAAATCAGTGATCTAAATGGAAAATAACTTCTCTGTAATCTTTCCCTGAAAAAGCCAAAGCCGACCTTATAAAGTTAGGCTGGAAATTAACATCAAATGTTGGTAAATCTGTTAGAATCTGCCAATGAATGCACAAGATATTTGTGCAATTTTCATGCAACATCTATGTCTTTGAAACTGGTAGAAAGAAAATTAGGGAATTGGTATATCTGAAAAATAAAAGACCTATGCTGGCACACCTTCTTTTAACTGAAACGTACACTTTCGGCAAAATTTGACAGGCATTCAGTTAGCTTATGAGTTCATATGGTGCTGGGAAGAAAACCTGTTCAGGAATTATGACAGTGGTTAAACAGCTCCTCTGCCTCTACCCATACCAGGCCCAGTTCCCATCCCAATGGACACTGATGCCATTTATGTCAGCAGACAGAATTCAAATGTAATGACTTTATTTCTTTGGTAACAAAAAAATATCAAATAAATACTGCTTTTCCCTAACATTTTTTTCCACTTACTGAACAAATAAATCATCCATTGCTATACCTGACAAGCAAGCAAACAAAATACAATCTCCCATTTCTGTAAGGATATAATAATCCAGTTCTGGATTTGCTATTATCAAGATGTTGATAGGAAAAAGAAAAATAAGAAATGAAAAGACAATGTGGTACTCGCATAGATCATTTTGTAATCAGCCTTCCACTGGATCAGCACTCCTTTTTCTGGAAACAAGTGCTCTCACTTTCTGATTCTCTCATGTGAAAAGTCATTTTGGGTCATGCAGAGTTCTTAGCAGTTCTACTAAGTGATTACAGAGGAGATGGAAAATGCCGATGCAGTACTAGCCCTATGAGAACTCTTTTTCCTGATCTGCATTTCCCTCTTATCCTGTTTACAGCTTCCTGAAAATGCATTTGCAACGTTATTTCCTGGGTGTTTAACTAACACAAGTGTGAGAATGATTAATGATTTATTTAATCTTTCTATGCATGCCTGTGAAAAGTAATTAAAATTGTACATATCATTGCTACACTTCCCAGAATGTCAAATGTGCACCATTCTGCAGTCAGGATTTTGCAGACTTAGCTTATTTTGAGTCACATGGGTTAGGGAGCACTCACACCATCAGTTCCACTTGCAGGTCTGAGGAGGTGATAACTTCAGTCCTGAGTCTGATAATGAACAGCCAGGGGAGTTGAGCTGGTGACTAGTTCCCTTAGCTAAATGCAGAAGAAGATATCGCTGTACAACCCAAAACATTAGACGAATGATTAAAAATGATTGTTCATATTCACATTAACAGTAAATTTCTTGATAAGATTCTGCAGCCTGTGAACTGTAACTGCCTTTATTATTCATGTACTTTCATTGAAGTAAATGACATCTTGACTTTTCAAGTAGCAGCAAAATGCCTGCTGATCACATTGCTGGATTACTGAGCCTGTTTCTTAAGTTCTCAAGTGAAGGAGTATCTATAATGCAGTAACAAATTGTTGTTATACCAATGAAAAGACAGGAAGAAACACAGACAAAAAAAAATAGTGTCTACTGTTATTTGTTGAATTTATTATTTGTTGAATCACAGAATCACAGAATCAGCAAGGTTGGAAAAGATCCACAAGATCACCAGTCCAACCATTCACCTATCACCAATAGCTCTCACTAAACCATGTCCCTCAACAAAATGTCCAAAAATTCCTTGAACACCTCCAGGGTCGGTGACTCCACCACCTCCCTGGGCAGCCCATTCCACTGCCTGACCACTCTTTCAGAAAAGTAGTATTTCCTAACATCCAGCCTGAATCTCCCCTGGCACAGCTTGAAGCCATTCCTTCTGGTCCTATCACCAGTTACACGAGAGAGGAGGCCGACCCCCAGCTCACTACAACCTCCGTTCAGGCAGTTATAGAGAGCAATAAGGTCTCCCCTGAGCCTCCTCTTCTCCAGACTGAACAATCCCAGCTCCTTCAGCCGCTCCGCATAAGGCCTGTGCTCCAGGCCCCTCACCAGCTTTGTCGCCCTTCTTTGAACCCACTCCAGGGCCTGGACACAGTACTCGAGGTGCAGCCCCACCAGAGCTGAGTACAGGGGGAGAATTACTTCCCCGTTCCTGCTGGCAACACTGTTTTTGATACAAGCAATGATATACTGATATGTTGTAAAGTCATTGTGAATGAGTTACCCAAACAAATGCCTATATAAGTTGTCTTCATCCTAATGAAAATACTTCTCCAGAGCACTTGCTTATGAGTTGCTTGTGGTACATGAGGAACAAATCTATTTCTTGGATACTAATAGCACTCTGCCTTATAGATCCTTCATACAATAGATCCTTCCTGTTAAATCTGATTATTTTCTTACTATCTTCTAGTTCAATTCTAAATCAACAATAACTTTCAGTGACAGTTCTACTAAGAGCTATTATTCTAAAGCCATCTCTCAGACATTTTATTTTCTACAAGGTGTAGATGAGCTAGTGTCTGCAGCATTGGTACATATTACATATATGTACAGGAAAAATACCCCGACCTATTTTTCCTTTTCCTGTTTTTAAAAAATTAAATGAATTTGCATTCAAATAATGTGAAAGCTTCAAACGTTCATGCACAGAAGGCAGAAGAGTTGAAGTTATATATAAGAGGAAAATGGAATAGATGACTTACAAGAATAGAAATTGTCTAGAGATTTGGTTTGTACACTCAAACATTACAGTGTTTGATATGCAGATAAATGTATTCTGCATAGGGCATGAGCAGGGGTGAGAAATAAGAGGCCAAATGTGACTGTGAATATCTGTAGTAACAGTTTATTGGTTATGTCAACTCAAAACAAACGTTTCAAAGCCTGCCCAGCACTACAAACTTCTACCCGACTGCCTCTATGCAGAGACAGATTTGTGATTCCAAATACTTTTTTTTTTTTTTGCATTATCTTGCATTGCTATCTGTATTCACTCCATACGTTTGTTTCTGAATTTATTACAGCAGAAATAAGTGATTTATTTCTGTTATATTGGGCATATTTGCTGTTGCATTTTTTCTTTTCCAGGGTATATTTCAAAACATACAGTATCTCATATGGAAGTGAAGCAAGTTGTCTAGCTATGTGGCTGAGGTATATACAAAAGAATAGCAATTACAATGTGATTGAGAAGGTGAGGGCAACACTTCTTGTGAGGCAGCCATCTACTCCAAAATGCACTTTTGCTGGCATGTTTCTATTCCACTCACTGTGGGGGAATGTACTAAAACTCCCTTTCTCAACCGTTTACAATTTTGGATTGAAAACTGCATTTTTTTTTTTTTTTTTTTCCCCAAAAAAAGTAGATAAAAAAAATTCCCAGCATCACAGCAAGTAAATTAGGAGTCTGTTGATAATATGCTCTCAAAAGAAGCAAGCAGGTGAGTATAGTGCACTTGAATCCAAGCAGTCGTGTTAATATAATTTTCTATGTCTCAGTCCTTCCACAGAAGGCACATTACAGTAAAACTCTGAGACATGTGCTTAACTTAAGCACATGAGCAATAATTATCTTCCAGGACTTACTTAAGCACTACCCAAACTATATTTTATTTCTGAGTGGTTGACTTTGATTGAAGCAACATTTAATATTTGTACCAATTATAGAGAATTGCTGTAAAAACGTGCAGCTTCTGCAGGGCTGGTACTGATAGGCTAAGGGACAGTGGGATTGGTGTGCTGAGCCTCATCCTTCTTTACACAGGAAAAAACTGCCTTTCAAAACTGATGCTGCTTGGGATTTCATTGCAAGAAGAGCTTCATGAGCTATGTACATATTAGCAGTCCTAAGATAGCTTTCCAATTCCCAGGACTGCTCTCACAGCCAGCATGCACATTGCTGCATGTATTCACATACCCACTGCATATCCCAAGAGAGAGCTGAGGCTTATGCCAAGCAGATTCAAGACTATCCTTGCTACTGGGCACCTGAAAAGGCAAGTTTACCTGCCACTATATGGATTTCTATTCCACTGGTATTTTTCCATTATTTTTTTGCAAAAAAGTGATGACTGCATTTCTGTTGTAGAGGGAGAAAAGCCATGAGCTGCATGTAAAAGAAATCTCACAAACCTTAGAAATTACACTCAGTTCCTGTAGTTCCCAAAGGAAAATGTGTTTCTTGAAGAGAGGTACTTTTGTCATCTTGTCATCTTTACATCCCTCCTGCACACCTTTATTACTGTAAAGGAATAAGGAAAACAATAAAATATAATACAAGAACTGACTGGGAAGCATATTAGACTGAATCTTCAGGCTTTGCTGAGTACTTGATGGATGCACACACCTTTACTTCCAGCTACATACCACTTTACCATGCCATGCCTTCTCATGGACCTTTGCACCTGCAATTATATGCTCCCAGAGCTCACTATGGCCTTCCAGTACTTGAAAGGAGCTTATAGGCAGACAGGGTAACAACTTTTTATATGGTCTAATAATGACAGGACAAGGGGGAACAACTTAAAATTAAAAAGAGGGGAAATTTAGATTAGATGTTAGAAAGAAATCTTTTACTCACAGGGCAGTGAGGCACTGGCACAGACTGCCCAGAGGAGCTATGAATGACCTAATTCCTTGGAGGTGTTCAAAAGCAGGATGGATGGGGCCCAGGGCAGCCTGAGCCAGGAGGTGGCAGCCCTGCATGCCCTCGGCAGGGGTAGAGCTCCAACCTGTGAGATCCCTTCCAACCTACAACATTCCATGATTCTATAATTCTTTCCAGCATCATGTCAGGTCAGTGCATCACCCCCTGGCAGTGCGAAGCCAGGCCGTGGTCAGGGCCGGACCCCAGAGCTCACTCCTCTGACTTGGCATCCCACCGAGATCTGGGCACGCTGCCAGCAGGCTGCAAGGAAGAGTTAGTGTTAGATTTTTCATTTAAATTTTGGCACCCTCTGCAGTCATTCCTGTTACTTCCAAGGACCGCTGCCATTGTATTAAAAAGAGTAAATTTGCTGCTGAGTTACTTACTGCCCAGAAAATCCATCTGAAACCTACTGCTGCCAAATCTGAGGATTCGATATTGGGCCAGGGACTTTAAATAGCTTCTGCAACCGAGGATTTTCTGCTGTCTATGCTGTCTAAAAAAAAATAAATATATAATTAAAAAAAATAAAAAGAAAGAAAGAAAAAAGAGAGATTGATAAAGACTAAGTTTGAGGGATTGGACACGGGCTGTTAGAAACTGAAAATCGCCACTTCTGGTGTGGTTAGTACCTATCCAGCTTTTTTGATTGAATCATCTGCTTTTTTAAGCCTCAGTTTGGTTGCCCAGGGTCCAGGATAAAAAGCTCACAAACAAACAAAACCTCTAACATTTCCCTCTTATGCAAAGCAGAGGGAAGCCCTGTTATGTAGGTCAGCTGCCTTTTGTAACACAGAACACCAACCCTCACTGAGCTCTCTCCATCACTGCTCACAGCCCTTCCCTGCTCCTCCTCACCAAGCTACCCTGCACTTTTAAAAGGATGCAGTTACACTTTTTTTTTTTTCTTTTTTTTTTTTCCTAACTTAAGTAGCATCTTCAATTGTAGTCTGAAGTCTTTAGACTAGGGGACCCAGATCTGACATGCTTCGTTTCAATAGGACAGCTGAACGTGCATGTACCTATGTAGAACAAACCTGCCTCTATCCCTCTACCTTCTCTTCTTCCCCTGCATCTGTGCCATACACCTACATAAGAGAGTTCAGGCACTCCCATGGCAGAAGACACTCCTTTGTTTTTCTTAATCTCCTCCACCGTGCAGACAGGAGCAGCAGCTGCAGCAGTGCATGGGAATCCACACACCAGCCAGGAGCCTCTGGCTGCCATCGTGCTCACATGCTGCAGAGGCACTGGCAGCCACACAGCACGAGGGCTCTGCACGCCACAGCCTGTGAGTTCACTCTGCACTCTGCTGTGCCGATAGAGCCTTAGCAACAGCAATCACTGTGCACTGAGCACGAGCTGGCTTGCTGTTGACTGTTTAAAGGAGCCCTCCCCTGTGAGTAATTTGTGTAGGAAATGATGGGAATTGTAATGATTTTGCCTGAAACCATAGCACAGCCTGTAATATTTTCTCATCTAACTCCGTGATGTTAGTGATGCAAAAGTGCCTCATTGCCTTATAATCAGATGCTTCTTGGAAGCCCTATTCTCTTTCTTCTTTTTGTCTTCTAGAGAACTTCCTTTTCTTAGAGCTTGGTGGATCTGTGTAACCTTTTTCACACGCTACCTTATTTCTTCAGGGCTAAACAGAGAATCTGTTTGCAGTTCATAGCATGGAGTATCTGGAAGCTGTGGTTTCCCAGGAATGCACTAGATAGGAAAGATGGAAACGCTTGCTGCATCCTATGAGGGCATTAGACCTCCTCTCCCTAGTTTCAGGGCTGCCAGGGAATTCATTATCTTGGTGCAGGACTTATGAACTTCCATACATTGGAGGCTGTTACTGGAAAAGAGAGATCAGTGATCAGATTGCAAGAAGATATTTGCTGCCACCAGAATGCAAGCTGCTTTTCTTCATAACATTAAACATCTTTCTTATTAATTCAGCACTAATATCTGCATTAGAAAACATTTGGTTTGCAAAGAGATTTGAGGTAAGTGTTGTGCATAGTCATGCAAATAAGCAGTCATGCTGAGGATATCCTTGAAGACACACTGAAAGCTCTTCCTTGCCCTTGCCATTGTGGCATTTGCAATTCAGAAAAATTTTAATTTGGAAAAGGCTCATTTGATTTTGTTTAAAATATTCTGTGTGCTAAAATGGGAAAATCTAAAATGAACATTTATACACTCAATGGAAAGGCTAACAAATGATAAATGATTGAAATGAGTAATAGGGGACAATTAGTCTTCATGATATGCTATGGTAGAAAGATCTGACTTTCACTGTAGAAGGAAAGGGGATTATCATGACCACACTGACTTTGATATCATGCAGATTAGATACAGAGAACATAAACACTTGCATATTCAAAATGATTGTAAACATTTATTTCAGTTTTGATCAGCTACCAATATGATCAATTGTTCTTTCAGGAAAAACTGCTATAAAAAGAAATAACAACATTAAATCCAAACAACATTCAACATTTTTTTTTCCCCAAGGTTTTCTTCTTCATCTGTAATGGACCCAAATCCTTTTATCTGCTTTTTATAGATGTTATTGGGTTGTTTCTAAAACTGCATTCACCACCAGCATTTTGTGTCCCAGTGGTACTGCTTAAAAACAATACAAACTTTGCATTTTAATTACTATGTGTATCCTATTGACCTCCTATCTACTTTATGCCAGCTTCATTAATAACTCATGCCCAAGTTGCTCATCAAATTCAGCATCGAGCTGTTCCATAGTTTCTGAAATAATATATTTGGTGTGTGTGCAATAGATAGGATGCCTCCCCTAATTGCCAGGACACGCAAAAAAAGTAAATGTGGAGAACTGTGCCTTCATAAAAGAAAAATCTATTTGTCAGGGTGTAGCTACATGTAAATTTGGCCACTGTAGTCTATGCTTGCCATATAACCTTGCTCTATCCATGCTGACTTTTTATTTGATATGACGAACCACTGCAGGTGAATTTTCCTTTTTGGGTCTAAGTCCTGCAGCCAGCTAGTGTCAGAGCCCTAAACAAAGAATTGTTTGTACACCTGTCAAACTGATCTTGGTTTCTTCTATATGTTTGCATCATTGGTATGCCACTCGGGATTATCCCTGAAAGACTGCGGTGAGAGGGAGGCTCCATAGAACTAAAAGAAAGAAAATTTCATTCCTATCTTCAAGAAAACTGAGAGGGGGGATCAAGAGAACTTCAGCTTCAACTTGAACTGTGGATAAGTGATCCAGCAAAGTATCCTGGACACAGTTTCCAAGCGTATGGAGGATAAGGTATTTGGGATTCTTCAGCAAGGATTCACAAAGGGGAAATCCTGCTGAACAATCTGAAAGCCTTCTACAGTGAAGTGTTTGCCTCAGTGGTGAGGGGAAAGGGGTTGATGCTGTTTGTCTTGATTTTAGCAAGGCTTTTGACAAGGTTTCCTTTGACATAGACATACTCATATATACAGGATAGGTAAAATAGGTAAATGGGAAGAGAAAGTGGGCTGAAGGTCAGCCAAACTGGTGGAGGTAGATCAGCAGCATGAAGCCCAGCTGACTGCTGGCCACTGGCCCCTGGAGTCAGTACTGGAGTTGATACTGTCTGTCATCTTCATCAATGACCTGGCTGGTGGAACAGCATGCACCTTCATTAAGTTTGCAAAAGCTACAAAAGTAGAAGTGGTTGACAGATTGGATGTTTCTGCTGCCATTCAGAAGGACCTGAAGAAGGAGGGGAAATGGACCAAGAGGAACTTCATGAATTCCCACAAGGGGAAGTGCAAAGTCCTTCTCCTTGAATGACTCCATGCACATTTTCAGGGCCAACCAGCAAGAAATCAGCTTGGCAAAGAAAGATCTCGGTGTCCCAGTGATCAAGCTGATACCAGTGAGCTCCTTGCAGCCAAGAAAGCTGATCCTTTACCTGCATTCAACCCTGATGAATATCTGGGTACTGTGCTTACTGCTTGTCTCCCGAGTGTAAGTTGTATGGATGCACTAGAGTGAAATCGTCAAAGGGCCATAAAAAGGCCACAGAAGGACTGGAGCAATGAGTATATTAAGAGAGGATTAGAGTTTGGGCTATTTGGAGACAGAAAAAGTCAATGGGCATGAACTGAAATATAGAAAATTCCATCTGAACACATGAAAACATATTTTTACTGTGAGGATATTTTATGAACTTCTAAACTTTGAGTATTAACATGTGCTTGGCTTCAATTATAATTGTATTAACAACTTCTTAGTATTTTTAGTTTAATTTGTGATTGTATGTAGATATATAACTCTGTTAAATTATTCATCAGTTAAAAAGAAAACAAAAACATTTTGTCTATGATCAGTTGAATTTCTGAGGCAAGAGGAATTAACACTGTCAGCAAGAAAGGAGAAAAATGTATGACTTGATAGATACCTGGAGTTAAGAAAACAGCTCCCAGCCAGGATCAGCTCATTTTTGGTAATAGGATGGAAACCATTTGTACAAAGTTTCTTGAAGACAAAAAAAGCATTTACTGCAACAGACCAAGGAGATGTGTCATTACAAATCTGATTTGTAAAGAATATAGTTATTAAATATGCAGCCACCTAGAGATATTACCATACAGGACCAGACAGAACTTTCACAGATCTATGTATCATGCTGTTAATATGAGGCATAACTGCCTTATTTTTCTATGATTTAAGAAAGGTATATGTATTGTCAATATGTAAGGATTTGAATATTTAATTCTGGTTATGTTAGTTTTATTCCGATGGAGGAAGGAAAGCCCTCAAAACAAATACACAGCACTCTCCCCCCATTCTTTTGCAACAGAAATATAAAGTTATAAATCTCCATCTCAAAAGACTTCCATAAACACTTTTATTTGGATTTCTCGTATTGTCTTATTATTTTAGGACTTTTTGGGAGCCCAAGCATTCTACTTGCTGAGTAAATACAATCAGTGCCAAATTATATTCAGGTTTGTCTGTGAGATAGCCAGTAAGCATAAGCTAAAATGGCCAAAAACATACTGGTAGTTGAACAGATTTGAAATTGGTTCTGCTTAGTTTAGAAGTAAAGTCAACAACCTGTGACTGTGCTTAATACTGGATGTAATTTTTATGTCTACTGCACAAATAATTTTGATTATGCAGTATGCACAGATCAACTCAAAATGTATCATTCTATAGGAAAAAACAATGCAAAGAAGGACAAAAATTGTCATTATTTAATATATATATAAATGCAAATATATAAATAGTTCTTCACACTGTTTATAATGCTCTTGAGAGTCTTCAGCACCAAATAAAGTAAAAACATATTTGGAACAATTGTAAATATTCATACTGTATGATTAATATTTCTCTAGAGATTTAAAACGCAATTAATCTTTTCAGTCTTTAACCTCAACCTTCAGGATTTCTGAATTACTGGTGTGTTAATGTTTAGTTTCACCTTAAACTTTCAAGCTTTTCCATTTGGGCCTGAGCTATGACAGAACAGTACGGTAAATATCCACTAATATGGATAATGTGAATGACCATCTCTTTTTAATATTCATAGAGCTGTTATACTGAACAAAGGCTTCATTTGCCTTTCTGCAAAATTATTTTGGTAACTCCACTGCCTTTAAATGAAGGTCGGTGATGTTGGTTTTACTTTTACTCAAGTCCATGTAACTCATGGAGTTAATCAAAATATCTTCAACATCAACAGTATAATTTTATTGTTACTGCTCTTTTAAAACTCCAGTATTTTCATGGTTTCCTCATTAATCATAGAATCATAGAATCATAGAATTACTCAAGTTGGAAGGGATGTCAGGGATCATCAAGTCCAACCGCAGCCTAACCATAGTACCCTAACAACCCTCTGCTAAATCATATCTCTGAGCACCACATCCAAACATCTCTTAAGCACATCCAGGGATGGTGACTCAACCACCTCCCTGGGGAGCCTATTCCAACGCTTAACCACCCTTTCTGTAAAGAAGTGTTTCCTAACGTCCAACCTAAACTTACCTTGGTGCAACTTGAGGCTGTTTCCCCTCGTCCTGTCACCTGTCACCAGTGAGAAGAGACCTATCCCGCTCTCACTGTAAACACCTTTCAGGTACTGGAAGAGAGTAATAAGGTCTCCCCTTAGCCGCTTCTTCCCCAGATTAAACAGCCCCAGCTCCCTCAGCCTCTCCTCATAGGGTTGATTTTCCAAGCCCTTCACTAGCCTCGCTGCCCTTCTCTGGACTTGCTCTAGAAGCTCCACATCCTTTCTGTACTGAGATGCCCAAAACTGAACACAGTACTCGAGGTGAGGCCTCACCAATGCCAAGTACAGGGGCAGAATGACTTCCCTAGTCCTGCTCACCACACCATCCCTGATACAAGGAATACAAAAGGGATACAATTAAAACCCATCTTTCAAATGTATTAGTGTATTTCAGTAGAAAACACATAAGTTTTATGTTAAATGGACAAGTGTAATGGGTAGAAGCAGATGGCGGACCTACTTCTGTTTGTATGTACAGAACTATTCTATTTTTGAGATGTTTTGATTCCTTTGATGGTAATAGTTCCGGGGAAGATAGAAGTGTTTTCCAATGGCAGCAGAAAAATCACTATTAACTGCAGAGCCTGTACTTTCCTTTACAGATTCCATCAGATGTACTGTACTTACAGTAATCATGTGGAAGATATTACAGCAGTAGTAATAGGTTAGGTGTGATTCCAGTTACAATGCCTGCACAGGATAAGAATTTTCAAAGCTTCAATTTGAGACAGCACTAAGCTGAAAAGTGAAGACGTGAAGATGATGATCGATAGACATGATACCATTTTAAATGACAAGAGCAGAAAAACTTGTAAGGCAAGAAGAAAGGAATGGATGACCTTGTAAAAAGGCTCAGATAATGATCTATAATCTATAGAGCTGGCTTCACATGGAAGTGTGGGTCTGCAATGTGTAGGCGCAAATAAGTATCATGTTTTCTGTGCAAGAAAGTGATTGATTTGAATTTTAATTTCACATTTCACACTCAGGGAGTTATTGTAAATAATTTTAGGGCCCAGTTCTTGAATTAACTTGGGGAAGGGGTTAAAATAGTTTTGAAAGGTGAAGAATACGGCAATCTTAGAACACAATCAAGGTTCTTTTCACCAAGAGGTCTTGTCAATCCATCCTTCTATATTGAAAAAATATAACAAAAATATGCAAACTGTCTGACAATTCAGAGAGAAGGATTTCAGTCTAGTTTGCATTTCTGATCTGCTCTCATGAGACAGAAAAGAGTACCTAGACTACTGTGGTTAAACTGTTGCTTAACTTCAAACAGAATATAGCATTGTCAACAGATCCCTTAGAAAGTCATATTTACATTTTTCTTTTGTTCTTCCTTTGTGCAGTTCCATGCATAAAAGTTCAGAAATTTACTTTTTCACTTAAATGCGCACTGCCTTTCCCCCCCATGTTACAAAAGATGTATTTTAATCTCTCCTATTGTCAAAAGCATTGCTGAAAGAGCTGGAGTAAAAGTAAAAGTGTATTAGTAACTAAGTTAAGCAGAGGCAGCTGCTTGGATTTTTTTGGTAATGTCAGAATTTGTTGTGGTAGACTCGGAGTTGCTTATAATAGCTGGAATATCATTTTTTGATTGTGTGATTATACCGCTCATGTTCTGTTACATGAAGCTTGATCAACAGTAGTGGTGCCAGGAAATATATCTCAAAGATTAGGAAACGTGTCCTTCTGAGCACACTGGGCAAATGATGCAGAGCATTTCACTCCGAAAGACATTCTTGGCTCCTGACACACTAGATTTTTTCAAGAGTATCTGAACAAGATGAGGTTGTAAGATCTTGGAAAGAACTGAGAGCAGTCTGGCATGCAAAAATCCACAGGTTGAGCAAGATCTGAGTTACAAAGGCAAAAGGTTACCTATGGCAAAAGGTAGTATTATGATGGCTGTTTTTACACTTTTTCCAATCATTATTCTGACTTCTCTAAGCTAGGAGTGCGGACTGACCCTGTGTCTCACTTAATGGAGGAAATTCTTCACTAGGACAAGCACAGTAGTTTCCAACTAAATCATAACCTCAAAAGAGTTGCATCCCCAAGGAGAGAAAACTTAGGCCATAAACCAGCAGGTTCCAGGGACCTCAGCAGGGAAGGCAGGGGCACATCAAGCTCTGTATCAAGCCAGAAGTCTGTTGGCCCTAAAATCGGTTGGGTTTGAGAAGAAAATTGTTTCCTCTCTGCATGCTTGAAATTCAAATCGATATTTGATTTGGAGACGTTCACAAGCAGACTCAGCTGGCTAACACAGTAAGAGGTAGAGACCTGTTGTAAAAACACATTGCCTCTGTGGTTTTATGTGAACAATAAATAAAATATAATAATGACTAATTATGAGGGTTCTGTTCTACAGTAAAATGTACCAGTCTTTTCTTTGAACCATATTAATGCTTTACACAATGTACTGCTTTCTAATTTGATCTTGTGACATATTAGCACCTCAGTCTTTGAATTCTATAAAGCTGCTGAGCCACAGCAGCAAAGGTTTTCAAAGTGAACTTGTATGTTGTTTATATTTGGTTACAAAAAGCAAACAGGATCAGGAGGCCTGCCAAACCATGACATTGCCACCTGACTACTGGCTATGCATGATTAACAGGCAAATGTGGACACTGGGAGTCATAAAAGCAGGGCAGCAAATACCAGGAAAGGACATTTGCTGAATAAACTCCCATCAAAATCTGCCTTTTTTTACAAACCGAATGCAAACTGCTCTTATCCTTTCAAAACTGTATCCTGAAGTCACAGCCCAGCAGTGAAACTGGTTATGAATTATGAAGATGTTTTGCCTTTGCTTTTATCTACTTGCACAAAATAAGGATTTTTCTTCCAATCTATTGGGCAGCACACATTGATTGGATTGGATTGCTTATGCAAAGTAAAGCTGGTCCATGTGGGATGTTGCAATGCAGCCTTTCACAAGCAAGTCTCTGGCAGATTGCAATCACACAATGGGTGTATTCTCATAATATATTGGTCATTCAATTTGGATCTGGCACTGAAGAAATATGTCCAAAACCGCAGAAATACCGGGCACCTGCTTATCCACCCTTAGCTTCTCTGCCGCTGCTCACAAAGCTCACAACACTTGCCTAGTTTGGAGTTAAGTAAATTAGAAACAGAATTGTCCAAGGAAAGCAAATCACAAAACACCGAGTGAACCCTGCCAGAGCGTTAATGGAAAGACACTCAATATCATTTTGGCTATAAACGTAAATCATAAGAAGAGAATTTAGAAATTAAAACAAAAAAAACAAAAAAAAACGACTAAAAAGATCGGCTACAAACAACTCCTGGAAGCTACTAGATGGCTCTGACTTTTACAATAAACATGTTCCCAAATATCACTTGTAAATATCTGTGAAACCATGTTGAATTTCAGCATGCATCCCACCGTTTCGCAACAGCGCTTCTGGGAGACAATTGTTAGCATGCAGTACTGGTTCTGGGGGATCCGACTGCGTATTTTTGAGATGTGAGAATTACTGCGGGAACTTTGCAATTTCTGGGCAGTAACAACATTTCTGTAGCACATATTACAGCACACAACTGCTGTTGCTCGAGCAGGCTCACTCTGCACATCTGGCTTTATCACGCTAAAGCAATCCAGTGCCAATTCCTGCAGGAAATAACCCACAAATCCAGCAACGCTCCTGAAATGAGGAACAGCTCTTTTCAGACATTCATGCACAATTTGCACTCTTGGTTTCAGTCACAAAATCTGTAGTCTTTCATGTCTATCTTCCAAAGAGACCTACTTAGATAAGTTTTCTTAAATAGTGTCACTGCTTTACAAAAAGGTAAAGGAATTTTCTTTCTACATAATCCTTGTGGAAGTAGCAGGAAAGTCACAGCTACTCTGTAGATGTAAGCTGATATTTCTAAACCTATTCTAAAACTTTGAAGAGGTATGCTTACACATTTGCTTAAAAACACAAGTCTGTCCTTGCTCTACAACAACAAAAAAGAAATAATGAAACCCAAACCAAGTGACACTATAGATATTCACTCCAATAAACCTAGCTGCATGATTTGTCACTCATGCGTTTATCTATATGTGGTAAAAATGGGTAAACACTGCATAAAATATATTTTGTGCTTCTCTGGTCTTGGGCAGATTAGCACAAATTAAATTTCACACTAATCTGCCCATGGTCAGGAGTGCTACATTAGGAGTGAGTAGGATTCAGCTAATTGTAAAAAATAGTTTTCCTCTATTACAATGATCTGTGAATATACCAAGTATATCCTAGAGAGCTACCTTTAATTTATCAGTATGGAATCAATAATGGATGATGATGAATATCGCTGCATGGAAAAAATATTGTGTTACTTGGTATTATTTTGATCCGTTCACCAAATTTGAAGTATGTTTTCTTTTTTCCCCTTCATGTGTTTGTATTGAGCATTCAATATTCATCATTTAGGTTATCCTGCTCAGTTATGTTTGACCGCCCAAGTCACATGGCATCTGAGCCACAGAAGTCAATGCTGAAGAATACACCAAACTGCCAGAAGAGGGAAGTCCAGGATCAGAAGTTCCTTCTTCAGAGCAAACATGAAACATGACATTGGGCGTAGGAAAACCATACAAAATATAACCATTTTTAAGCAAAGGTTGCTGATGCAGGACCATGCCAGGTATTTGGACAAATTAGCATGGATATTATTAATATGTATTAGATACAGAGCTTGCTCCATCTTCAATGTTATATTGATTTTTTCTGGGTCACTGACTGAGAAAAGTGTTATAATTCCTCAAATTAACACCCAAAAGTTTTGTTCTGCTCTGCATTTGGTGGGAGGACAGACAAGAATGCACGTGCAGAGGAATTGGCCATGAGAGGCAAGGCTGATTCTGACAAGCAGCAGCAGAACTGTTTGGATCTGTGGGGAGCTGCTCCGGGACAGAAGCTGTGACACTTCGGAGAAGGCAGCAAGGAGACCACTGGGACTGGAAGAAGCAGGAAAACAATGAGGCCTCAAACCACACGGCTGATGTCCTGACCAATTTTGAAAACGGTATTTAGAGCATCCCAAGTATATTTCTTTTGGCTTGAGACTAAATACTTGGAAATATTTATGCTACACAGTAGGGGAACTGAGATAATATTATACTTTGTTTTCCAGACCTAGCTTTCCTGCAACACAACTTAACTCTCTGTTCCATTATATGCCAGGCTTTTTTATGACTTTCCAAAAAGTATTACACAGTTAAAAATCAGGAATGGTGGTATGTAAAACACTGATAAATAAATGCTAATGACTCCCCATCTTCTTCAAAGAGAGACTTCTATACTGTTTCTGAGTAAGCAAACACCACGTATACACAGAAAACATCATAAATAATAAAAGATATTCTGAAATGTATTTACAATACTCTGAATAGCTTTATACAAAAGCCGTTAGACATTAAATAGCCAGGCTTTCCTCACACAGACTTCCCTGCATTTGTAGCTGTTGAATGTTTAAATTTAAAGGCAAGGCTTCAGCATAGCATTAACACTTCTGCTTTAACACATTTGTAGAAACACATTCTCCTCTGATCCTTGCACAGTGACAGTTTTCCCATCTTTTCAGCACGGTGGTAATATGCAGCCCACGAGTCCTCGCTGAGCCTGCAGAAGCCTGCAGCTGCCACAGCCCCCAGAACCTGGCAAGCAGCGTCTGTGCAGGATCTGCAGAGGGAAGAGGAGGTGCTGGGGCGTGACTGCTTCCTACCCTGGCCAAGTCTCAACTCAGACAGGGGATGCACAGTCCTCTTTTAGCGTCTGTGTTTGGAATTGTTCCACACTGCAGCCTGGTTTCCTTAGAGAGGATGACTGTGCGCAGACCGCAGGGAAGCAGCACACTGGGAAGCGTGTCTCTGTACCTTCAGGAACTCATTCTGGTTAGCACAACCATTACCAGTCTTATCACACCCATTTCAGCCCAGTGCTGCTTCCTCTGACGTGATTTCCTCTGTTTGGCTCAGAAAGAAGTCTCAGCACTGAAAACCACATCATCTCCTCACTGATTTTGATCCTGTCTTTGCATACAAGAAAGTAAGAACAGTAACCCCACATAGACTTTGTCACACTTTGGTAAAATTTTCATTTATCTTAATACAAGAGAGGACTTCTGGTGTTTCAGTATTGCATTGCAGTTCCAGAAGAATATAATACAGAATCAACCAAAAGAGCAGTAACTTAGCTTAAGTGATTATCAGAACATTTGCAGAAAACTAACTGCCAGCTGAAAGGACGGTAACATGAAACTCCCTGGGAAATGTCCTGTTTGAATTAGGAACAAATATATTTTTTTCTCTCTCATGATTTGGTCAACAGAAGTGGAGCGTGAGTTTTCAAGCCAAGATCCATTCATTTCAGTTTTCTCTCCTCGTGAGTATACACCATTGCTTGCCAATGTCCAGCATTTATCCTTTAAAACTTTGTCCCTTTCCTTTTAGAGACAAGTGTAGCATTATGCTGATGTGTTAGACGAAGAGATTACATGAGCCAGTCGTTTTTTCAGCAACAAGTTCCACTGAATATACTAGATCATGGTGAGATGTAGCCTGGAATGTATATTAAGGTATTAATGGAGCGTGTATACTCGATATCAAGTTTTCATGCTGAGCTGCACTGGTGTTAATCTAGTTTGATTACAAAGCCTAATGTAAATTCTTAGACAGATCTTCTATTTTAGCTGAGAAACGAATGCTGACAGTTTACTGCAAGATGACAAATGAATGCTGACATTTTATTCTTACATGTTTATAAATCAGTTTAAAGGTTAAGAGTCATTAATGCGGGCAATCTGAAGAAATCCATATACATAAACAAAATATTCATTTTGGATAACTATATATGTCCAATGTCATTTACAGAAGATAAAAGTCAGATTAAAGAATGTGGGGAAAAATGTGAATTTATCAGTATTAGTTTGTCTCTTAACTGGAAACTGAATTACCTGATTGATAGGCCTTCTGATCAAACTCACAGTATACACCGTGGGCTTTTTTGTCATTTACTTTGAAAATAAAATATCTTCATGACAATTCGTAAAGAACAAAGATTAACCCCTCCCTTCCCACATGACATACACTGATTAGAAGTATTTGCCTGTAACTGAACCAATTTTGCTGTCACTTTGGATATGACAGGGAAAAAAGCTAATCAGTATGGTCTATGCTATGACACAGTATAGGAATAATTTACATTTTTATTTGCATTCCAAATCTCCCTGAAATTACCAGAGCTAAGAAATAGTCATGGACTCCTTATATATTTCCAAGAAAAGGTCTAAACAGTGCTCCGAGAAGAGCTCAGATTCCAGTAGCAGTTTTTAATGGCTGATGAGGGCAATCTCCAGATGAGAAAGGGACTTTGGAAAGTAAAAATTATTTTGTGGTTGTACTGAAACTCTAGTGAAGACAGGCAGTCTAGGCAAGCATATCCTATGCACCCTGATAGAAAGAATGACAGAAGATGCAGCCACTTTCCTCATCATTTTTTTACATTGTATAAGTAATGTAAAGTGTTTCTTTGCAAAGGGAAATTGAGGCAATTGCTGATCATTAAAACTATGAACTGAAATCAGCGTTGAGAAATACAGGGCCAAAATCCTAGAATGATTTCTGTACTTGAAAATATAATGTGTATCAATGTATTTTGACTTGCCTTGGCACAGATTTCTCTAGGTAATTACCTACACACCATGCTTTACCACACAGAAAGATCCCGAGTTTTTTTTCCAGGTGCTTATGAGATTTTCATGATACAAATATAGTATTTTGTATTTTCTGTTACACGTCTAAGAAATTAGACTTACAGATCTAAAATGCATGGAGAAAACAGTTTAGATTAAACAATTCCTATGTTATGTAAATGCAGCACCCAGTTACTTGGAAGTTGTAGGTGTTATAGCTAGTTATAGTTATTATTATTAAACCATATTTTAAATGCATACAGAATATCTTTAAAACCACTATGGTAATGGAAATCAGTGTGCAGCATTTGGGGTATTCTTTAAAAGACATGTTTAACTAATTTTGCCTTTATTTCTCTACATTCTTGATTTACCTTCTTAAATAAAATTGCTCAAACTTAGTTCTTTGAATTTCTTTCACTCTTTAAGTGTTTTATGAATGATCTGGCTGAAGCTTTAATGAGGAGGTAATGCAAGTATACAAGAAGTACCCCAAAAGGATATTGTTGTTTCCCAAAGTATTTTCCCATAATTCCTCCAGCTTCTTCTGAAAGGTGTGTCCTAAAACTGAGGAAGAGACTAAAGGTGAGTCCCCTAAAACTGAGAAGGCTCTTCACCAGAGGGTGGTTGGACACAGAAACAGGCTGCACAGGGCAGTGACCATGGCCCCAAGCTTCCGGAATTCAAGAAGCATTTGGACATGATTTAAGAAATAGAATTTGATTTTGGGGTGGTCCTTTGTGGAGCCAGGGGTTATTTAAGACATGAGTGGATGGAGCTGTAAGGGACATGGGTTAGTGATGGGTTAGTGATGGGACTCAGTAGATCAGGTTGATGGTTGAACTTAGTGCTTTTGCAGGTCTTTTTGAACCTAGATGTTTCTACGATTCAATACAAGGCAAATAAATACCATTCAAAGCCAGATATCTGTTTTAAGTCATTGAAGATACTCTCACAAGTATCTCCTGAGCTCACTCACCAGTGTGAGAGCAGCTTCTCTTCTTCAGACAGAAGTTAGAAAATGGAGTCTGCAGATCAGGTCTAGAAAATGTTCACATCAAACATTAGCGTTACAGATGAACTTTATGTTCCATTGTAAAACATATAGGGGTCTGCCAACAACAGCAAAAACAGGAACACTGCTAAATTGAAATTCACTTTCAAATTCAAGGCAGTTGTCATTGTTTTCTTCACAACTCATTTATCCCTGCTCAAGATTCCAGCTGGCATTCAGATTGTTGTTAGGAAAAGTTTAGAGGATGAGCTATTGAGAAATAGTCAATTTTGGTAAGTAAGGCCTTTCATTTCACCTCTACAAGAGCATTATTGCTTTTTCTTAAGCAATCACATGCCAGCAATTCAAATGTAATCCTTTCCCTGAACCCCAACAATAAAGTATATATCCTATTCCATGCAAAGCTGCTCTTTGCCTGACCACTACACAATCACCTGCCAAACACAATAGACGCTTGCAGTGCAGGTATATCATTACATTTGTCTGCCACGATGGCTTGATTAAATTGACCTTTTGTTATTCAAAAGACTGAACAGGCATCTGGAATAGCACTGTGGTATGGCATACTTGTGATTTTTATATTGAAAATATTTCAACCTTCTGAAAATTGTTACACAGAATACAGAAGAAGCTTGAAGTTGGTGTGTTGGTTTTTAATGATTATCTTTAAATGTTTTGCACTGAAATAAAATGTTGTTCATCGGAGATATAGAACTTTTATGCTTTGAGTTTAAACTCGATTATTTGCCTAGGAAGAAAACATTCCTCATCACTAAATATGGAAAATTTGCATTCATATAATACTTACTGGTTGAAGAAGAATGTTTTTCATTTAAGTATATCTGCTTCTCGGGATCTGTACTGCTCATGGCTGAACCAGTAAGATTTCGCCAGCGTGTTAGTGATTATTCTCCCTAAAACCAGGTATTGACATCTGCAGACTATACTGTGTAGTTATGCTGACACACTGAATCTGACCTTAAATTTCCTGAATGAGCTCATTTTGTGAGGAGACACTGAAAGGGTCTTAGGAAACCCTTGTTATGTCTCAGAGTATGTAGCAGCTCTATACATTCATAGAGCACATTTTTTAAACTTTTAAGAAGAACAAAATGATGGATCTATGAAAAGTGGTTCATCTGCCCTTCAAACTGGCAGGGCAATGTTCCTGAAATGTGAGGAAGCCTTTTCTGTATTGCTGCAGCTGAATCAGCAGTGACAATCAAATCTGCCAAAGATATCATTGCTGAGAACAAGGAGCAGTTGCCCTCAGACAACATAAGAAGAGGCACATCTTAGATTGTCTGAGGGGGATATAAAGTGTTGGAAGTTGCAGACTGTGATGATGTAGTAATGGGAGATGTCACTTTTGTGTGCCTGCTCTCTGCTTATCTAAGAGTCCATTAGACAGAGGGGGCATAATGAGCTGTGCAAACAGGCCTGAGTAGATATTGAGATAAATGTCTGTAGATGTATACTGGTTCCCAAACAGTGAATTTTTAAGATGTACCATGAAAAGTGCTGTCACATATGTCAGAACTAATGTCACATAATGTCCCTTTGCTGTGGATGATCCAGTGCCACCGCAAACAACAGCAAGGGGAAAAATTAAATCCTATGAAGAGTGAACACTGGTCATGCTCTTACAACTCAGTGGAGTAATTCCCTTGGTAGAGGACTCTGTCCACATGGAAATTCCAACTTCTTTAATGAAATTAATTTTTTAAGTTTTGGCCTTTCAAAAAGTTGCAAATAAATTATTCAAAACCAAAATTGAAGTCTATATTCACGATGATTTGTTTGCTGGTTTTATCAGTCTTGGTTTTGATGCATTCCTATAAATGAGCACATCTCCCAGATAACTGCTTCAGAGTAAATTTACACATATACAAAATGGAATTTGTTTTTCTTGATGAACATTCATATATAAAAATACCCTTCTTCCAAACCATGGTCATATATTTTGTCACATAGCTCTTGCTATATCATAACAATGATCAGCTCAGGTCCTAGTTTGAATTTAAGTACAAACATTTCCAAATTTATCAAAATTCAGATCTGAAAGTTTTGCTCACCTTGCTTATTTTTCCTTACAAATACACTTTCAGCCAATGTGAGTCCGGAAACTGGAGAAATGTGGAGAAGGGATGGCTATCAGCTTTACAAATTAGGGTTTAAACATGCTTCATGGAGATTTATCTTGCTTGTTGCAGTCAATGTAGGAATTAAATTCAAGTGAGATTGGAGGCAGCCTTATGATCTGTGCCCGCAATGATAATGATCAGGGTAACATCTGGTAGTGAACCTTGCTTTTACTCTTCTGGTGTTGTTCTGGGAAATTGATACCTTTCTCTTTGTTTTCTTGAGGATTGGTGCAGTGGAGTAGCAGGCTTGACTGAAGATAAGCAGGAGAACAGGGTGAAGAGGGAAAGTGAAAAAGGGGAAAGAGAAAAGAAACAGCAGTAGAAAAAAGTGGTGTTAATAACACTGGAAGTGGAAAAGTGAAAATGGACTTTATAGCTTACTGGGAGACAGAATATGACAGAACCTACTAAAGCTATAAACATTGGCTCTAAATTGCACTGTCTTCTAACATGAAACAGCTTCAGAGATGCTTCACAGAGAGGCCATGGAGTTTTCATCCTCAGAGATATTGTCTCAGCCATACAAAGACTTCTTGGACATGTCTCCATCTCTCAATGTTTCCCCTGTAATTTTGAGGAACTAATGACTCCTGCTCTGCAGCCACTGGTATCACATTCAGCAGAAGCTGTATTGCATAGTGTATAAATGCAGGGGAACCTGTATAAAGGTCACAGAGACATATTCCCTTTTATCTACTCCTAGACATTGCAACTGGAGTGAGCAGTTCCATAATTCATTTCAATGGGACTTCTGTTAGTATTAGATGTAGGTTCCAAATGCCTGACCTGCATTTTTATGAGTGATTTGTAAACGGCAGAGGTAATACTCCACGGAGAAGAGGTTTTGGTACTCAGTAGAGTATTAACTTTACCTCATCTCAGTTCCTAAAAGAACATCAGATAGTAGGCTAATGCATGTTTTCAGAATGCTGCATTTTGCATCAAACTGTTTACTATAATGAAACAAGTCATTTAGTTTTATCTGAACCTGCATCGTATCTCTCACTCTACTTCTGCTTCTGAACATCGAAAGAAGGTGCTTGAACTGTGCTTCTTCACACTGGCAATGAATTCACAATGGGATTTTCCTGAGTCCAGAGTAATGGCTTATGAGTGCCACTGGATAAAGTTGCACAACTTCTAACTTTTTTTTTCTTTAGTCTTATCTGAAAATAAGAAAAGTTTGGAATTCTTTGCTTGGGAAAGAAAACTGCCACTTTTGTTATCTAACAATGAATACTTTTTAACTTTGTGATTATAGGTATTAATTGTGCTTATCATGATCTTAAAGTAAATGCAAAAATGAATATTATCATTTTATATAGTAAGTGGCTGGCAAGTATGCAGAGCAATTTTATATCAGAGAAGTATGACGGATGTCTGCAAGCTGAATATTTGATATTTTTCTATCATGAATGGCAGTATCACATCTCATGTTGCAGATATAATCTATGATATCTTTTGATGTTTAGGGAAGAAGAAACACAATGTTATTTAAGGAGGAGGTTCCCACAGAGCACAGCCTATTCCCTCTTCTGTGAAGTGGCCATCACAAAGGGACAGTGGCACCATCCAGCACAGTAAAATTAAAAAAAGTGACATCATGTCAACATCTCTCATGTAGTTGTAACATTTAGTTCCGTAAGATGAGATGAAGGACTTGGATGTATTTTTCTGATGCTACATATATAGTACACAAATATATTAAAAACTTCTGTAAACTTTGCCAAATCTTTTCTTTTGAGCTAATATCAAAATTACCCTTCCAGAAAAGACATTTCTCATAAAAAGAAAGGGATTTCTGAAATAATTCACAAAAGCATACTGTGCATGTCAAGATTTGTAACACTGAAGATAAGCATCTTTTGCTGATAGAACAATACTTTCCCAATGCCTGCTCAATGTAAAATGCTATAAACCACCATGAGGACAGAATCCTCAAATCCCTTCTCCACATGTTGCAACTTGTGAAGTCCCTAGTGTCTACCTCTCTTGGTTCAACAACTTTAGCCATGTTTTTCAAAGTAGCATGGATTGGAGGGGACAAGCAGTAAATGCTAACTCCCTTCCATCCCCATAGCTGTCCTTGCATGTATGTTGGGATTGTCCTGATAGCATGGGAGCTAGGTAATGCTCCCATGCCCAATGAATCTGCAAGCCATAGTTGTTGGATGAATATTAGGTTATTTGTAAAAAGTGAGCATTAAAGTTATCAGTTGTGCCTATCCCATCCGTTCATGAAGTTCTCCCACAAGAAAGTCTTTTGATGCAAGGCCTGACAACTGACCAAGTTTCCAAGTAAGGTGCCTAGCACTTATAGAGAAGGGAGGTTCGAGAAATGAGGGATGTAAGAGGCCTAACAAAGAGACATAACTGGAGAAGATGGGGAACTATACAACTTTGTCTAATCACCTCATTGATCTGCTTGATCTAACTTTTTATAGCTTCTCGCTCTCTTTTGGAGCTGTTGATTTCTCTGTATATGTTTTATATGTATGTGTGTGGATGGAGTAGGAGAAACATGTATTTAGAAGCTGAATTAAGGTTTTCTATTCAGCTAAGCACAAAAGTTCTAGTCCCATGCTTGTAGTTACAATTCATTTATCACATACCTTCATATTATAAGAAGCCTTAATTACATGAATGTGCAGATTTTTTGCCCACCTCCCTGCCCCACGCTCTAACTTCACTCCATTCAAAACACCACAGTTATTATTCTAATTCATTTATTTTGCCGTGTCTCTGAAGGTTCTGGAGTCAAAGCACTGCCAGTGACCTATGCAGAAGACTTCAGATGAGAGGATCAGACATGCTCATAGTCTAACATAGTTGAAGTTTGAGTATCTGACATCTCCCATATTTGCAATAGTGTTGGACTCATTTGTTGTCTGCCATGTCTTTTCTGACAGCTCCTGGTAGCCCAGTGCCTCAGCTTTGAAGACGATCTGGCAAGCTGGGAGAACTGTGATTCCCTTCTTCAGTGTCAACCTTCAGGAAAAAGAAGTAGCAAGTGCCAGAAAATTTATCCTGGCAACATTCAGCATTTTGGAATGACTGTTCAAAGATTTTGTATCATCAGTATTTTTGCCACTCTCAGCAGGCCTCATAGGATATACTGCATTTTTATAGTGCTTATACCTTATAATTGCTGCCTTCTGCAGCCATCAGAGTACCCACATTACACTCTTCAGATTAACAAAGTGATTATTCCCTTTCCCCTTATCTTCTTTGCTCCCACATCACTGTTCTTCAATTGTGTTCTTCACATGATTTTCTTTAAGCCACGTTTTCCAGCTGTTCAGAGCTCCACCTCACTCCAGTTTTTAGAGTGGATTTTAGTTCACAGCCTATGTCCACTCATAGAAAAATAAATTAGCCCTGCTCCACCTCACTTGATGATGGTTCTGACTTTGATGTTCTTTAATTTTTAGTTCATACATCTTTTTCTTATATATGTATCTCTGTATATTCATGGTACAACATTATTGTACACGGGAACAATCACCTTATGCATCCTCTCAGATTGTGTTTGGGACGTGCTTACCACATTCAGGTTGAGTGTCAGGAAAATGTTCTTCACTGAGGGGGTGATTGGGCACTGGAACAGACTCCCCAGGGAAAGGGTCATGGCACTGAGCACTGAGCTTACCTGAGTTCAAGAAGCAACTGGACAATGCTCTCTGTCCAAATGCTTCTTGAACTCTGGCAGCATGGGGCTGTGACCACTACCCTGAAGATGCTGTTTCAGTGCCCAATCACTGGAATAGGAAAAAGTGATCAGCACTGATGTACCTCCATGCCTTCAAAAGCAGTTTTGCAGAGGACCTCGCTAACTAGTTCCCTGAGCAGCCTGAAGTATGCTTTCTACATATCCAGGGCTGAAGTTTTGGTCGCAATTTTCCTCCTATCATCAAGGATTTTATACTTGACTGCTTTACCATGACCAGGGTACGACCAGGCCATGACCAGGATGACCACCAATTGCCACTTCTCTCATGAGACCCTTTCTGCTTACAAGCAACAAACCTAGGAAGGAACTTTTCCTAGTCAGCTCCCTTAGTACCTATACCAAGAAATTATCACCACGGTGTTTGAGGAATCCTGGACTTGTTTGTATCAACTCTGTGTTATTCAGTTAATGTCTGGCGGGTAACGTAAGGTTTTACTTTCAGAGTGTGTGGTGATACAACTTTGGGATTTAGCATGTGTTGGAGCTGTTAGATGCTCAAGTGAAGTGAGAAAAATGTGTAAAATGTGTGCAAAATTCAGTAACACCATACCTGCATATGAATAGACTACTTGTTTTGAACTTTCAAAAATGGGACCATTCAACCAAATAGTTATGAAGAGAAAAAACAGGTATACCCTGTGTTGTGAGAGCAATTGAACTTGCAAGGGGGAAGAATATAATACAGCAAGACTGGCTTTAAATTACTTCTGCAACAAAGCAGGTACTCTCAACATTTTCTGATCAGAAACATTAATGGTAATGCTTTTCCCTTTTGGCACCACTTTTCAACTAGGTATTCCCTACAACCCTGATACTATCCTTGACTTTGTCATGGTGTAGACATATCCTAGAGCTTAGCAATTGTAAATTATACCACTGGGGGCTTTCAGACCAACTGCATCTAAAAGCTTTGTCTATACATACTGATCTTATAGAATCATCTTAATGCAGATGTATCTGTATGTAATCATTTGGCTCTTTAAACCAGTTTTGTATGATGAAGATTTGAAAATAATGTTTGCTAGCAAAAAGGTCAAAATGTACTACCTATCTTAAATACTGTGAGGTCTTAGATATGCTGGTATGATATTTTCTAATAAATGTTTAATTGATAATCGTGATAGATTGGTCTATTTTACTCTGCTTGAGTTTGTAACCTTTCATCTTTACTAAGACTTATTATCCAAAATATTTGATATCCGATGAAATTTTGGTCCTACTGAAATTAATGTATACACTTACCTTTGTTGAAAATGAGAACTGGCACAATTTTAAGCATCTGTGTTCTCTATTTGAAGCCCAGCTAATCATCAGAGCTGCAAATAACAGTTCTTTTTATATTTTTGTTACTGGACCATGTAAAATCATAAAATCAACATGTACCAGTTTACTCACACTTGTAAATACAAAAGGACAAATTCAGTTTCAAAGTATACAAGGGCAGGGTTGCTGAATGCTGGTGGTATAACAGCTCCTTATGCCAGACTCCAGATGCTTAGTTGAAATATCATTCTTTTATGATTCTGATTCTGCACTGTTTCTCAGGTTCATACAGGAACTAAATTAACTATAACTGTTTATATGACATATTCAGTTTATGATTTTGCTTTCAAAGTGATAGGATGAAAATGCATCAATAGCACTTATATTTTTTTAAAGAATGAAAACAATGTATAGAAGACTAAACAACAGCAAATGAAAGGTTTTAATTGTGGATTTGTTTAGACTTTAATATAGATTACTGAATAGTAATGTATGTAGTGAAGTAGTGGAGAAAACTGCTGTTCAGTATAAGTAAATGTTATTCATTCTTTTCCTTAGTGACTACCGAAAACATAAAGGATTGTACCACAGTTATTGTGAAACACGTAGTTTCACCATTTTTGACATATGGAAGAAGTGCTGGGGAAATAAGCTGTCCTTATTTCCAATAAAAGAAACAGCCTTCTTGATTTCAGAACTTCCCATTTTAAATTTTAGTTCACTAGGTTGCTTTAGATTTAGTTGTGTTAGTGACATGTTAACAAGGACTCACTCAAAGTGAAAGCATCCTTTGTACTCATTTTCTCTTTGAACACTTTGCTTCCATTGAAAATGGAACAATGTTAATCTCTTCCTAAGAGATTATTTGCAGTTTGTGGGCTCTGAATCCTCCTTAAAAACAAAACAAAACAAACAAACAACCCAAAACAACCAAAAAACCCAACAAATTTAAAGAAATTACTGCCAAACATCTCCAATGATCTGGAATTTTATTCCATCCATATACATGCATAGTAACAACATTTGTTGAGAAATTATTTCTATCAGAAGTAGAACATTATCTTTGTGATCACCAGTTGCAGTATTGCTACTCTTATATTTAAATATATCTTATATATGAATTAGATTCATAATTGCAGCATTGAGTTTAGGGTTTTGTTTTAGACTGTGCCTTTCAAAAGATAAAACTGATTGATATGACCTCATTACTTACAATACTGCTTCCAGTAATTTTGTTCATTCTTTATAAAGTATTGCATTTAACAGCAAAGGTTTAAAAATTGAGACAGAGATGCATCAGCGAAAGAAAATACAAGTACTATACAAGAAAAGAATTGCCATCTTCATTTAACGTACGTTTCAGATTAAGAAAGTGGACAGAAACATACTGCTACATACAAATGCAAAGCCTAATGACTAAGGTACTGTATCTGCTAAAATATAAAGTGCAAACTGAGCCCAATTGTTCAAAAATTGAAATTTTAAGGCGAACTTTACAGCATAGTTGAAACTTCTTTGCAAGTTATATTTTAGCATATACATATATATCTGCAACAGCATATAAGAAAAAAAATCAGGATACACAAGTGCTTTTGAAGCTATTTCTAAAATGCTTTTCTGTATTGTTTGTGACTATTTTCTTTAAAATCTACTATACAGTGCAAACCATATGTGCTACACGATAACTATACAATAACATTACAAATGACTTTAATATAAAGTTTTTAAATAAAAAATAACATAACTACAGCTATGAATACTGCTGGTAAAATAAATAAATATTTTTGAAAATGGCACCAATAATACACTTTACTAATGGACTGTAATGAAATTACACCTTTAAGTCTTCAACTCAGCAATAGTGAAATCTCCTGATTGTCCAGATGTAATTCAAACAGCTTTCTTTAGACTGTATGGAACAATATGCTAAACACAGGTACCAGAGGTGACCAGTTGTTTCATTTGACATGTTCTGCTGCATGTGACGAGCAATAAAACTTCTTATGAGTTATAAAGTTTGAAAGATTGTTGAACTGGATGTCACACAGTCGGCAATACTTTCCACTGCTAGGGGCCTGGCTAGACCCATTCACTCCTTTAGCTATACTAGATAACTGTTCTTCTGCTGTAGGAACTGCTGGAGAGACATTTTCATTTGCAGTTAAGGGATTCTCGGAGATCCAAGAAGGAGACTTGTGCCCATCTTCATGGGAGGGATTCTGGGAAATGTTCTCCTGTTGTGGGTTTGCTGCAGGTCTTTCCTCCTGTTTCAGTCCCCCATTGACTATTACCATGCCTCTGTTTTTTGGCAATAGTGGAAGAGACTCTTTCTTCTGCACAGCACAGCCATTCGAAGGAGCCTGACTTTTAGGAGATTCACTTTCTGTATTTGTGCTTTGATCTAAATCAGTATTATGAATGATGAGAGAACCAGAAATATAATCGCTTGGCTTTATTCCATAATATGGAGAAAGCTGATCTGCTCCTTTAGCTTTCTTTATTGCTCCAGGGTAAAGGCATTGTGGAAGAAACAAATGTTTGTTTTCTTCTTTTGTAGCAATAAGCTGGGCTGCTTCACTAAAGACTTTTAGTCCTTGAAGTGTTGCTAAGTGTGTGGAAAATAAGTTTCCATTAGGAGAGGGCTGTTTTGAGTTTCCATTTTTCTCACATTTGATTATGCTTCTTTCATAACTGACATCCGGGCTGTTTCTTTCACTTTCTGGGTTTTGAAACACCTTACTGTCAAGCTGTCCCAGGTCATTACGCTGATGGGCAGTGACAGGGCAAAAATTCTGCTTATGAGCCAGGTAGTTCTCTACCTTGTTAAAACTTATCTTGCATACTGTGCACTCATGGTAGTCCAGCAGCCTTTTGGGAGAGGTGGATGTCCTCTCTGACTGGGGTAAACATTTTTTACTGAGATCTATTGGCACATCCATCTCCAAGCAAGATACAGTAGAATGGGGGGTATCACCCTTTGAAACTGGAACACACTTGTTAATAGACAGTGATGTTTCCAGATGCTTTGACACTATTCCTGGAAATATATCACATCGTGGATGGTAACATTCTCCAAGGCTCTCTGTCGACTCTTGAGTAGATGTACAAGGATTGCCAAGATTAGTCACTTCTAGAAATCTCTGCTGAACTAGTGGTGGCCTTTGCTCTTGCTCTGGTAGACACATCTCATACATCTTCCTCCGCTTCCGTGTACGCATTGTTCTCTGCATGGCAGGCACTTTATTAGAAGCAGACCTCTTCAGTGGTGGATCGTGGCGAGTGGCACAGTAATACTGCTTGTGGACCATGTATGTTTCGTGTCTGCTGAAAGTAATATTACATGCTTCACATGTAGTCTTATTAGGATCACTTTCCCCTTCTACTAAAGGATTATTGGGATTTTTCACATCTGAAGGTTTACCATTTATCTTCTCATCACCATTGCTTGCAGTCGATAGCTTCTTAGCTTGTGCTGTAAAGTCTTTGTCATGACCTTTGTTGTTTGGCCCAATCAGATCTAAAACATTTGAAGAGTTTATGCAAGATGTCTGCAGAAGCTGATTCTCTGGATCTGATGTGTGAGGTGCTGTATTCAGGATGCTTATAGAGCTCTGACCATTACTGGGACTTACAGCTTCTGGTATTTTCTCTGGAACACTGGAAAAATCTGGTGACTTTGCCATCTGCTGCCATCGACTACTGCAGTAATGCTTTTTGTGTACCAAGTAGTTGTCCAAATTATTGAACGTTATGTTACACTCAAAACATGTAGCCCCTTTTGGCATCAGAGGACTGTAAATTACTGGAGGATAATTGCTGCTTCCATGCCTCAGCCGTCGGTGGACCAGTTCAGACATTTTGGCTAATATCTCTGAAGCCTGAGGAACCACAGTGATGTCCTGGGGAAAAGCAAATTGAGAAAGAAATGGTCCCATTGGGAAAGAAGGACCAATATTAGGCTGAACTGGCGATGAGGCAAGTCTTGGACTAGATGGTTCAGATTTTATTTTAGTGTATGAAAAACTTTGCTTATTTGTTGTAGGTTGTGTTTCTGGCCTCTGGTTTGGAATAAAAAGTGGACCCTTTTTTTCACATTTATCAAGTTCTGTATCAGAACTTGCATCTTTAGTCTGCATGGTCTTTTGGCCCTGGGGAACATCATTTCTGCTTAACAGGTCCGTTGCTGGCTGTAAACCTTCTTCATTTCCACCTGGAGAGTGTTCAATGTCACTTTCTCTCTGAATTTTGTTGCCAGAGACATGTAACTCTTGGTGCTGCAGTAGCTCCCTCTGAGTTTGAAAGCCGAAGTGGCAGTGATTGCATCTAAAGGCAGCTTGAGTAAGATGCGAGAACAGGTGCTGATGAAAGTTAATCACTGAGTCTGCAGTGTAAGTACAAACTGTGCATTTCAGACTAGCACCAGGAGGGAGAAATTCTTCCATTTTCACTCCTATAGAAAAGATAAATGAAATACAAGTTAAAATGACCATTTTCCCCTTCAGGAAGCATACAGGAAAATCACTTGCACAGAAAGTACAAACATGATGACAACTAATTTTCTTCAAATAAGAATCTTGCATATTTATTAGTCACTCTGAAAATACTTGAATTAGTTCAGAATTTCTTTCCTCAGACTGATGGAGGAGATTCCCAGACTCCCACTCCACTGTGGAGAGCCTTAGTATCTGTGTGCAATCAGCAGAGATGAAGGAAAAGAAAGAACAAGGGAAAGGATACAAATAGACCAGACACTGTAAATGAAAAGGTCTTGAAAATTACAGTTCTAACTGAGAAGACAATGTCCCCCATATACAGGGACTGGATATTCTGAATGCACAGAAAACATACCAAGGTCAGGAAAATTGAGGTTATTATATACCATTTTTGAGGTACAGTCCTCAAACTTGGAATGCCTGAAAATCAGACAGAGTAAAAGTAGAACTTTCAGTATTACTGATGCTCAACTTTTTTCTTGCACAAATTGGGTATAGTGTGGGAACAGGATACAGAACTATCTTCATCAGAGAGAACTAATGAAATCAAAATGAAACATGGATATTTGTTCTGTGTACACATACAAGCACATGCCTTAGTTAGCACATGCCTATGTTTTTGGCTGTGGAATGATATAAAACTGTAAGAACATTCTGGCTCAATCTGTGTAAAGTTGTTCTGTTGGACCTGGAGTGCTTCACTTCACTACTAGCATCAATGGCTCTCGCATCTGTGAGATCCACTCAGAATTTGAAATAATCTGGGGCTCCTAGGACTGAACTGAGCAGAGGAGATACACAGAACTTTAATTAGTGGTTGTTCCCTGTCAAATGCTTTTTCAGCGGGAGGATATAAGAAGCTTTAGCTCCTCCACTGCAGAAAGATAGTGCTTCATATGCTTCCACACTACATAATGCAGTCATAGCAAAGTATCTCTACAGACCTTCCATTTCAGTTACAGAAGCTGAAGCAAACCCACCATTATGTTACAGGATATTTCAAAGAGAAATACCTCATTTCTTCTGCAGAAGCAGCAGTATAATTTGCAATAAACTGTAAAAAAGAATTAAATATTGAGGGAATCCAAAAGAAAGACTGATTGAACTAACTAGTTTGTGACTAAAAAGGAAGGGAAGACTTGAGTTTTAGTATCTGATCTAATAAATACCTAAAACTTTTTACTGGAATTTCATATCTCAGGCCAATATTTTTCAAAGAACACAGATGCTTAACTCAAAATTGCAAGAAGACATGATTACTCACCATGAGTTATTGCTGCAAACTATCCCTACACCTATGTTGCCAAATCCAAAGAGCTGAATCAACTGTTTCACACAATGGCTAAGTGTTCAGAATTCCTCTCTGTATGAGGAGAAATTAATTTGTTCACAACAAAAACTATTAGGCTGTAAGACACTCTGGTCTACAGTCACTCACTCTTATTGAAATTCTTCCACTGCACACTGAGCACTGAAATATTTCCTAGGCAAGAGAGACAGAAAAGAGCAATAGCCTGATATTCAAAATTAAGATCTACAAGAACAAGAAGATATGACCCCTAAAAGAATGGTTGTTATTTGTGTTGTGTACATTAGGAAGTTTTTCACTCTTCTAGTCTTATTTTTAGAGATACCAAACTCCTCCAAGGCACTGAAGCAAAAGCCAAAATATGATCTGGGACTCTGACTTCCATGAGATGGTCCACTGATTAGCAACGCTGAAGATCTGATTTTGTGTTTCTTGTGCTAAATTTTCAGGTTACATACTAATGTACATACACTAGGACTGAATTGAGCTGGTATGGTAATTAATCTAACTTTTGTAAACTGAAAAATATCTTCTAACACCACTAGGCATTTCTTTTCAAATAAGAAAATTGTAATTTGAAAAGAAACTCCATGACATCTCTAGGGAAAAAAAAGCCAAAAAGCCACAACTGATGATGCTTTCCAGATTTGTAATTCCCCCAAGTATCAGAGGAACATTTTTCATCTCTTTAAGTCCGTACAGCAGACTTCCACTTCTCCATGATTTCTATCACTGAAGCTGAACCAGGCTTTCTTCTGTGAATAAAACATACATTACCATCACTTGTATTTCATCTATTTAACAGGAGGATCGCAATGCCCTGTTGGTCCCTTGTTTCTGTCCAGACACACCTCTGTACACAAGAAAAACAAGATACCCAATCCTGACATTGAAGTCTTCCTTATTTGCAGATTTTGTGTGCAAATGGAAACTCCAAAGTAAAATGCTCTGCAGATTCAAAGCCTGCAGTCCCAGACCTAATTCAAAACAAATTCAAGCAGCATACTCAAAGGACCTTCAGGGAGGGAGATAAGATTCTTGCTGAGTTCCAGATTTTTAATCTCAAGAATTTTGTAGTCTTACTTTTCATTAATCTACTATTATCATTTTAGCAACATGGAGAAAGAAAATAATATCCCCATTTTGCATTTGTAAAGAGGAAAAGAAATATTTTTATGAAAAAGAAGAAAAGAAGTTTTTATGATATAAAAGCTCTGAGAAAAGCATACAAAGAGTGCTAATCCTACTCCATAAAGCCTTTTTCCTTGAAATCAGAAGCCTACTATAGGACCCCAAGATCTTATTTCAAAAGGAAGGTGGTATGCCTCCAGTGAGATTCAAAAGAGGGTAGATAAAGATTGAGATCTAGGAGATTCATATCTGGTGAAAGAAATCCTGAAGTAATTGATCAGTTCTTTCAGAAACCAATCATAAGCAGTCTGTGTTTGGATACCTGTACTTACCTTTGTTAGTAACGAAATGCTATCTGTATGTGTGCATATACACATTAAAAAACAGACAGCATTTAAAAGAGGAACAAAGTAAAACAAAGAAATTACACCTGAGAGAAGTGTTTGGTGCAGAATATAGGTGGAGACACATTGTTCAACTGCAGACTTATAGGGAATAATTCTACAAATAGGTTAATCTAGGAGGTGATACAGCAAAATATAGAACTTACCACTGTGAGAATTTAGGTGCATTTCCAGAGCTCGTGCATTAGAAAAACTTTTGGTGCACTGTGGAAAGGGGCAGACACTGGATATCTGTTGAGCACTATCTTCACTCTCCTCTGACAGCGGAGGCCCCTCTCTTTGCCTTCCACTGCAGTAGTACATAAGGTGGGCCTGCAGATTCCGCTCGCTTCGATACCAAATGCCACAGGATTTGCACGGGAATATGTCCTCTGCAAGCAAATATAACCAGGTGCAGGTTAGCCACAGTGCACGCAGTGCCAACCAATTAACACAGCAGGATTAATTCCCTTTGCTTCCCCACTAAAGACATGCTTATTTAATAAAATACTTAAAACAGAGCCACAGGTTTATTAAAATGTCACTTGCTGGACATGGAAGACGGTTATTTCTTGTAAAATATAAAATTAATAATAATTAATATTAATTAAGCTAGAAGTTTTTGGCATGTAATTATTTAAAACTGAGGTTGTATAACGAGAATATGCAGTACCAATTCAAAAATAAGCTGTATTTTCTATAGTTCATCACTCAACATGTAATATCTGCCAATCATACTTTTTGTGTGCACCTGTATAAGTCAGCCTAGTAATTTTTGAGTGCTAATTGGAGATCATTCTAAAGAATGAGTGCTTTTACAATGTTTATTTAGTTATTGCTGTAAAATCCTGTTGCTTTGATATCCTGGAGGCCAGACTAGATTGTTTCTTTTAGGTCCTGCAGCATTCAATGTAGTGCTATACTAAGCAGAATGTTTATTTTCTGGCTTCTTGTTATTAAAGCTAGAAGTTAAAATTCCCAACGTATTTTGTCCTCTTATTGTTGGTAAATTGTAACTGTTCCACTTTTTGCAATTCAAAAGAGTTATTTGCTAAGAATAATGCAGTTTCTCATTGTCTTTTATCCTGAAGTGCCAGCATCCTCTCTCAGATAGAGACAATAGAGAGGTTGCACAGAGTGCTTCCCAGCAGCAGAGGGAGTAGATAGGTTGATCATGCACTGGAGGCTACATACTTTACTCACATGAAGAGTAATAAAGAATGCTGTGTATTTACACAAAACTGACAGACATATAGTTGTTAATATCCTGTCAGAAGGATACCTACATTTTGTGTATTTGTCTGTGAAGGATAAAAGACCTGTTTCATGTTTACAAAAGCTGAATTAGTTATCCTATCAGTAAGAACAAGGGAGAAATCCTAGCCTGTTAAGGTACATCTATACTAATGAAGTAAAGAGTGATAGGGTCCAGACTGAAACACTGGTGCTTCTTTTTTATATTGTTAAAACACGAGGATGGTTCATACCACACTTTTGGCTTAAGTCATTAACATTTTCCCCATTCCTGGATACAGTTTGGGAGTTACCATAGTCCATGCATTACTTCCTGCAGCAATTCTGGATGCATCTCTCCTGTTTTTGGGACTAGGAGAGGATAAAAATATGAGTGCAACCAGACTGTGCCTGATGACCACAGCATCAGAGAACAGGCAACTGTAGTCAACATCAAAATAGAGTCATTTTGGTCAACATCAAAACTCTCACTGTAATCTCTCCCACAAAAGGCTACTTATGATTTTGATTTAGCCTTGAAGAACAGCTGGATGCTCTGAAAATTCCTAATTTGCTTGACACTTCCACCTTTGAAAGTTTTGGCCTTGATCTGTTAAAACATATGTAGCTAATGATGTAGTTCACTATCCAAATAACTCCAAATTAGCAAATTTTTATTATTGGAAGAATGTTCACTTTGAATTAATTTGACTGGATTCTATCACAGAATTGAACTTTCTGATTATCTTAAAGAATTTGTATCCAACTATCTTTATTTCCTGCGAGTGGAATTCCAGAGAGAATACTGTATAGGAAAAGGATCTAAAACTATTACCTCCCGTAAGCAATGAAAAATGGAAGGTCACTCTAAGTTAATGTTTAAATTCTTCCAAAGCAAAATATTTCAATTTGTTTCAAGAGATACTTTCAAAATATTTCATTAGATCAGTTCAGAAGACAAAACATTCAAGTTCAAGCTGAATAAGCCAAGGTGTTACTCTGATTTTTACACAGGAAATGTTAAGAAACATTTAAAAAGAAAAGAACACAAACAACAGAATTCCACAACATTCACTTTTTTATGGAAATTGATTTTTTGTTTAGGGATCTGAAAATAGAATCTCTAAGATGCCTCACTGCAGAACTCAGACGTGCATTCAGGATCTTGTTGAACTTATCCCTGACTTGAGACTTATTGAAGAAGCTGAATTTCATTATCTCAACATGGAAATGTGGAAACACAGCCTGGTCAGAGGAAGATGCAGAAAGTTCTGGACAGTGATATTTACTTGCTTTAGAACTCTAGTTGTTAAGCCTACTGAGATTACCATGAGTTACTGCTGAGCCTGTACGGCAAGAGCTGATCCACAATAAACATACACAGATTCCTCTCAGCAGCAGAGGTAGCAATCATCAGTGCTGCATTCCAGGGCTCTATAGAAGGCAGTAAGGGCAACAAATGTGCTTGTAGCAATTCAGTGCTGTAGAAAGCGAGTGCCTTTGCCAAAGCCCGAGTGAGCCTTGCGTGAATTTGCACAAAACCATATCCTCATTTTCAACAATACAAATGAATATTTGCCCTCTACACTTGGTAACTCCTTCCCTGGTGGTTTCTGTGCAGCTGTTGGCTATAAACAATGGTAATTCGTTGGTCCATCTAAGGGGCTCCCAACACCACCTTTTGGAAAGATCCTGTACCATGTTAATTGTTCTGTGAATAGGGGTTATTATCTAACAACAGCCCCACTCCTGGGGTAAAAATGAACACCTCTGGCTAAAGTGATTGAAATTATTTCCAACTCAAAAGGTGTCACCACAATATTTTGTTTACTTCTGTCTGAAAATCTTCAAGAAGTTGTGACTACTCAAGACAGTATTGTTAAGTGTGAATCTGAGTGGCAAATCATGTGTCCGTGGGACTCAGGTTCACTCACATTTGAAATACTGTGTTCAGTAGTTCACTGTCTCTAATTACAGTACTTGCAAAGCACAGGAAGCATGGGGAAGTGTTATAACACAAGGTCTACATGGACAGACTTACAGAAGAATAACTGAAAGCTACGTGCAATAGTCTGAATGACTATTGGTGGGGATTCTGTTAACACTTAACTTTTGAAAAGTACTTGGTGAGGAGGAGGAGATACTAGGGCTGTAGAAAAGTAAAAAGCAGTAATAAGGAGAAGTTAAAGACATGAAATTTAACAAGCAGAACATCCAAGCTGAACTATGCCAGCTCAGGAACTCACTGCTAATGTATCGCCTCTGTTGGACAGTACTTAATTACATACTATATTTTGCCCATGATAGGGTCAGTTGATGTCCAGAGGACTTAAAAATATTCTTGGGTAGCAACACTGAACAAAGATACCACAATAAATCAGAGATGCTGTAAGTAATGATGGCTGTTGGATTTTGAAACTGAAAAGATCTGTTCCAATCCATTGTATATAGTGAATAATGCTGCAACAGTGAGCAACAAGCTGACTAGAGAAACAAAGGCTGGATTTTGTGAGTTACCAGGACTATCTTATCTGCTTTTTAAACAGTTTCTCATTCTGTCACCTCTGGGAACAGATCACAGGACTGTCGCATGAGGGCAAGTCAGATGCTGGGTGACCTCATCTGCCAAAGAACTTTTCTTTCTCCATTTGTGTCTGTGAGTGCATCTGAGATGATGCAGGATCCATCATAGGCTTTGAGCTGTGTGTCTGAAGTTGTGTGGTTTCTATGATCTTGAATTCACTGTTGCTGTATTAGCTCTTCGTATATTCTTTAAAATATTGCTCTTTTTAAACAAAGCCAGAAATAGCATTCAACACTTACTGTTCACAATAGCCGTAGGCAAAATAGATGCCATTGCAGCTTGTTGAGGGAGCAATTGTATTGAGTCAAGCAGGCGGGCAGGATACATCCCTTCTGTGAGAGTCATCTGACTAGCAGCTTGCAGCCTTGAGTCAAAATCCACAACAAAGGCAATCAGCTCTTCACCCTCTGAGATGGCCTTGGTTGTGGTACACCAGAGCTGCCCTCCTACAGGAAACATAAAAGAAGAAAGATTTAATTGATGGTATCAGAGTGCAGAACATAAAACATCACTGCCATATCTTTATGTTTATTTTATTTTATTTTTAATTTTGAAGATTTGTTCAATAGAATCAGGCAAACAAACTTAAAGTTACCATCTTCCTTTGAGATTTTTCAATGTATAAGAAAACAATTTTGGGATACTTTTCCTAATGATTTGCAGCATGATTATGCATTTCAGCATTAAAAAATTAAGATGAAAATATTTTATATGGTGCTGTTCTGCTTACATGGCACATTACTTTTCATCAAATATCCTGTATATTTTGTTATAACCCTCAGTTTGTTTTGCTTTGAATATCAAATCACAGCACAATAAAACCAAACAGCTGCAAGAAAGACATCAGATTTCCTCTTAAGGGTGTTCTTCCCTTCCCTTATGCTTGCTACCATCTTTCACTAAAAAAAATCTTCCCTTATGTAATACTCTTCGTAACATGACTGCTTTATCTTTGCTTACACTGACTGAACTTCCTGAAAAGAAGATATGCCAAAGATCTGTTTCATAAAGGCTTATTCAAATAAAGGTTTGTTTAAAAGGGGAGGGAGGTGGAAGAACTTTCATCAGACAGTAAGATACACCACAGTTCTGTGCTGCAAATGTCACGTGTAGTGCATTAAAAGGAAAATTAACTATGCGAGTACATCTACTAATGTATTTGAATGCGATAGTGAATGCTCATTTATTTAACATGTTTAGACAGGCAAAGCACTTATATTGTGTTATCTACACTCTCAGGCCTAGATACATATCCAATACAGTTATGCCTGAAATAATGTTGCATACTTTATATGTTATAAAGCTTTTTTTTTCCTCAGGTTTTGTATATATAGAAAAAGCTATATGTTGTATTCATTAGGCAAGCAAAAACTGTACTCGTTTTGATAAGTAATATTGCTGTGTTTATCTTTCGGCATAACTGCCTTTTCAGCTGCACTTCATTTTTTTCCCCTCAAAGAGATTATAGTTTTAAAACAACTTGTTGCAAAAATCTGGTAGAGGAGATAACAACAGCGTATGATATGCCACAGCTAAATGGAAGAATTAGGACATTGTTTTAGAGAAATCTTGGACAATTAATTAAACCAGTCTATTAGCTTTCAAAGATGAGCAAACAAAACACCATCAGTGACAGCGTGTTTCAGTGGAAAAGTAAAGCTAAGCTTCCAGAGCTCAAAGTGGTGTAAAAGTTTCAAAGCAGAAAAGTGTCTTTGTATTCACCCTTTGGTAATACAGCAGTTGGAGATGGTTCCAAAGTCTATACAAAATTTACTGTTATGGGACCAAAGCATCCTGTACACTACCATCCAAAAATTACAGCATTAAATGGTGCAAATCCGAGTAATTTCCTCTAGAGAGTATAAAGATGAAGTTTGAAGATAAATGTCTACAGATGCAGAATTCTAATGACCAAATTGGAATTCAAACATCTGAAAAGTGCAGTCTGTCTCATTGTCTCATACAAGTGAGGAGTAAATCTGAAGTAGAAGCCTCTGGAGTTAAACTGATATAAAACCTGTTCAAGGGAGAACCAGGTTCAATTCCTACGGCATGCTTAACTAGATTCATAGATAAAGGACATGATGCACACTGCAATTTCAGAACCCCAAACTGGGCTCCCCCACTGTAAACATCCTGGTTTATTTTCTAAGAGGAAAGACGATTCCATTACTAATACGCACTTTTAGTTATTTATATGGAGGATGAAATAATGAACATGTTTCAGTTTATTTTAACATAAAATAAATAGAATAAAAGCTTTTCCTACAATGTATTATTTACTGGATACCTTAGTAAAATAAAAATGAGCCAATGCAGAAGAACCAACCAAGATTCTATCCAAGCAAACATCTCGACATGTTGTACCCTTGGGGGAGGAAGAAAAACAAACACAACAGTGTAGTTGATTATTGGGTCTCTAGCTGTAATCAGTCTGGATCAGACTAAGAGGCTGACTCAGTCTCCTAGCGCTGGAGCTCCTCGGGGTGTTGACTCACGTCCAGCAACAGAAAAAATGGACAGCTGAGGCAGGCAGAGGGCTCTGCTGCCTTCTTCACTCAGCACCAGGGTTGTTATACCTACAGCACATACAGCTGCACAGAATGGGTGACAGCTTCAGGAGCACAGCAATCTCTAACTCAGCTTATTAAAGTAAACCAGAGCTATGGAAGTTTAATACACTCCTGTACTGAATATTAACCTTTGGCTCAGTGTAATTCAGATCTGAGTATTTCATAGTGATTCTCATGATTTTCTCTCTACAGAAAACGGGGCATTTAAGTGATCGTGACATATGACTATGCTTTCAACAATATATGATATATTGTTAAGTTAGACTGTAAGAGGATCTCCCAAATAATGTATGCTTGCAGCTGTTCAAAATGAAGTGTATCACTTCTGTGACACTGTTTTGCATGACAGCTTGGTTGCAAAATTGGAGAAAAATTGATTTGATGGATGGATCATTGGCTGGATAAGGAATTTTCTGGATGGTCACACTCAGGGAAGTGTGGTCATGTCCAAGTGGAGACCAGTGATGAATGGCATTCCCCAGGGATCAGTTTGGGGACTGGTGATATTTAACATCTTCATAGGTGACATGGACTGTGAAATCAGTGAATCCTCAGCAAGTTTGCAGACGGCACCAAACTGAGTGGTGCAGTTGACATGCTAGAGGAGACAGATACTATCCAGAGGGACCTGGACAGGACTGAGAGTTCCATCATTCCAACATGAGGTGGGCCCACACCAACCTCATGAAGTTCAATAAGGCCAAGTGCAAGATCCTGCACCTGGGTTGGGGCAATTCCAATCACAGATACAGGATGGGTGGAGAATGGCTCGAGAGCAGCCCTAAGGAGAAGGATTTGGGAGCGTCAATTGATGAAAGATTCAAAGTGAGCCAACGTGTGCCTGCATCCCAGAAGGCCAACTGTATCCAGGGTTGCACCAAGAGAAGTGTGACCAGCAGGTCAAGGGAGGTGATTCTGCCCCTCCACTATGCTCTCGTGAGACCCCACCTGGAGCACTGCATCCAATTCTGGAGCTCCCAACACAAGAAGGACATAGAGTTGCTGAAGCAGGTTCAGAGGAGGGCCACAAAGATAATCAGAGGGCTGGAGTACCTCCCCTACAAGGACAGGTTGAGAGTGATGGGGCTCTTCAGCCGGGAGAAGAGGATACCTTATAAGCCTTCCAGTACCTGAAAGGAGCCTATATGAGAGCTGGGGAGGGACTTTTTGTAAGGGTACGTAGCAACAGGATGAGGGGAAATGGCTTTAAACTGAAGATAGTAGATTTAGGCTAGATACTAGGAAGAAATTCTTTACTGTGAGGGTGTTGAGACACTGGAACAGGCAGCCCAGCAAGGTTGTGGATGCCCCCTCCCTGGAAGCATTCAAGGCCAGCCTGGATGGGGCTTTGAGCAACCTGCTCTACAGGGAGATCTTCCTGCCTATAGCAGGGGGGTTGGAACTAGATGATCTTAAAGGTCCCTTCCCTTTAAAGGTCAGCCCAAACCATTCTATGATTCTATGATTCTATGATTCATTCATGGTAACAGGATGCGGTACAGTCCCTCTATCCCTTTCTCCATCCCCTTCTGGTAGCAGGGGTAAGGCAGTACTTGGGGGTTTTGAAATACATAAATGACTTCAATCCCCCTAATGCAAATATGCTGCCCTCATACACACCATATGCAGATTGGAAGGAAAGTCTTGGGTCTTCTATGATATAATCAGAAAAATGGAATGCAGAGAACTTCACACAGGCTTCTAAATATAATAGGAAGTTCAATTTATGATTATCATATGAATTACGCTGTCCAGAGACTCCTTTTAGGGATCAGAGCTTCCTTACTGATTCAGGTTACAAAACAAGAAGAGATTTTGCTTCCCACCAACATTTTTCCAATCTAAAACATAACTGGTAGCACTATCTCAAGAGCACAACATCTTTTGATAAAACAAAGAACAGTGTTAATCGGGGATTTTAAAAGGATAGTAAGGATGTCTATAAATAGCCTTTGCTAAATATAGATGGAAATGGAGAAGAAGATAGAAAGATGATTGCTCAAAATTTTTGCAGCCCCTTTCTTGTCCTTAGTGGGGATACCTGTCATCTATCTATATTGTACAGGGTCTTACTTGTTTTACACTGTGGGTTAAGAAGTTTCATTCTCACTGCAGAAGGGAAGGCTTTGAAAAATCAGAAGGCTTTGTGACAATGGAAAACTATTCTATACAAGTCTAGTTCTGTCTGTGGAACTGAAAATAAATGCTTCTTAAGTCTTCAACATATTGTTTTATATCTATAGTTAAGTCAGTTAAAGAAATTTACCTATTACGTAATACATGCATGTAAACCAGAAGAATAGAAATGTCTGTAAACACTATTTATGTATTTATTTCAACTCCTTTCCTAGCTCACATTGAAAGGAATGAGAAATGCTCACTTAATCATAGAAATTTTGGAAAATAAAAATATCATATTGTGCAAGCTAGAGCAAAAAATTACATTCCAATTGCATTGGCATAAGTTCTTTATCAAATGACATCAGGCACTGAAGCAGCTATCTGATACCTTCAGAGTTTCCACAAAATGGAGAGGTTATTTCAGGATTCTTCATCTGCATCTTTCACAGCAAACATGTTTGCTGCTTGGAAAAAAAAAACAAACACCAAAAACACACAACCTTAAATTAAAAAAATATATATATCTTTCTATGCAAAGGAAAAAGTAAGGTCCTGATGTCCCTGAAAAACTGTGGACTTACTGTTCTTTGTAATGTTTATGATCAAGATTCTTGTGCAAACAGATCTGGTTCCTAACAGGAAGCTTATAAATCATACTCATAATTGCTGTCAAAACTGCAGTGGAGTGTACTGCAAGTTTTGATAATAAAGAATAGAGTCACAGTTCAAACTTGATTACATTTTGGAAATTCATGCTGCTCTTACAAGAATCAGTGGTCTTAAATATCTTCTTCTCCTGCCAAATTTTTCACTTGCACTTTTTATTATTTATGAAATCAGTGTCTGCACAATGTCATGCAGACCTCTGCTGATAAACTCTAATTAAGATTAAGACAAGCCTTTTGGAAAGGATCCCATCATTAGCAAACATGATAAACACAAAAATACTCCCTACTTGTCAACCAGGAGCAATTCAGTAACCTAACAGTATTATCTGTTGCTAGGCTACAGAGCTGACAAAGCTTCAATTATATTGTATGGTCATACCTATAGAATACTGTATAAGCAAAATAGATCTAATATAAAAGCATTTAACTTCATCCATGCTATCTGTAATTCATGGCTTCTTTCAATGGCAAAAATCAGGTTAATAATTATATAGCATGCTGGAAAAATCTTGGCAATGTGTCATGTTTGCACAATTTTTTCTAATTTATCTCTATGATTGATAGACATTTGCTTTGTAAAAATAATAAAATGCAAGAAATGGGATGCTGTAAACCACAAGCGCAACTACATCTGGGCTCATCAAGATACGGAACCACACATAGTATAAAAAATATATCGTAAATTGAACCAATTAAATCATATTTCGACGCAGTAATACTCTATCTTCTGTATACAGAACGAGGAGTACTGTGGTGATAGATATGCATGCTAATACAAAACTTTATTTTATGTCGGACAAACCTCTACAATACAATAGGAATTTGCCTTCTTAAAACAGGCCTTCATTTTTTCCTCCTACTCTGGGGATTTTTGTTAAACAATATATACTTCTTATTCTTATATATACTTATTTGCAATCAGTAATTTGTTCTGAAATACAACTAAAGCAATGGGCCTCTATCTTTTTTGATCCTCGGAACTCTACACCTCCAGTGAAACACAGAACTCAGCACAGTGAGCCTCCTGACTGCAGGTTTCATTTTTTAACATACTTTTTGCAGATCTTACAGACGAACTGTGTACGGATTATTGCCTAAAAAAAGGATTTAAGGGTGGACTGCCCTATTAATTCCACAAGGAGGAAACAGCTTCAAAATGAATGCAACCATAAACCCTCCTGATTCAAACCCCTGATTTTAGGAAAGGTGACTTAGCAAAAAGCAGTTGCTAAAAAGTTGCTAAAAGCAATGTTTTAATTGAGTGCAGCTGTTTTGTGGAAGGAAGTGCTGGTATTTTTCCATAGACTAAGAAGAACAAAGATGATCTAAACCTATATCTAAATGCATTTCCAGTTTTCCATTCTCAGTCAGTTTTCCTTGCTGAACCATTTGAGTTCAGATTTTTGACCCAGAAATAGCATACATCTTTCATACAGGTTTAGGAAATAAATGGCAGTATCTATTAAAGCCAATCTGCAGTGTCAGTTAATTCAAAAATACTACTTTGGCATTGTAAAATTTGTGCTTAATAGATTTGATTGTGTTGCTGCTACAACATAATAACCCATTTCCTGTCTACACATCTTTTTGCAAGAGGGGTCAAAAGACCATCAGAATTTATTTAAACAACAGACTGTGTTCCTCTTAGTGACTTCCAGGCATCGTCAACTGAATTAAACTTTCCCAATGAAATATTCCAATTTTTAAAAACGATGCATTTTAGTAATGGTAATGGGGGTTAGAGTTAATTTACTGTCTTTTCTCCTTTGTTGCACTGGTTAAGCTTTTAAGGAGAATTAGCACTCCACAGCAGGATGGGATCCTCATATTTCGGTTCCACTTGCTTCTCACTCATGGGGTTGGGACTACTCAGCATAATGAATGCCATGTCAGTGCAGCGCAACTTATTGGGCAGATCTCATTTTTGACATGAACAAAGTACATATATCTATATGTAGACACATTGTTTAACAAAAAATTAGAATGAATTCAAATCCAATACTGTTGAAATTTTTGACAGTAGAGAGGTACAAGGAAAAGAACTTATAAATTATGTGTGCCCCTTCTTTGAAAAATGCTTTGGAGGTTTCTTTGTGCATTGGCAAATACAGTAGGAATATGAGGTATTGTGTGGATCCTCCTGCACAGCACCTGATAAAAGAATAAAGAGCTGTGACATATTCTTAAAACAATAGAGGAATTAAAGAGAAACAATGGGCCAGCTGCTTCATTAATACAATCAAAAGAGAGCCCAGCACAGAGGAGTCCAGATAATTAAGCACTACTCTTTTAGACCTTTTTTTCTAAAATAAAATTGCTAAAAATTTATTAACTACTTCATAGTTGTTAGATAGATCTATGCACTTGTTTATTTAGGTTGATTAATGCCTTTTCAGGATTCTACAACATGCCAACTCATGGTTCATACAAGTTTTTGAATAAAATAATGTAAGAATAAGTGATATGGATCTGTAGTATATACAGCAATAAATCAAAAGCATTTTGTGAACAGTCTTTCTAGTTGCTAAATAATTCTTCACATTTTTCACTGGCGTACACAAAATATATACTTTGCACAGCATTTTTGCCATTCATGTATTTTAATGCCAGGGTTCCAAACATGTCTCTACAAAGTGTCTCAAAAATCATCCCTGCAAATTCCAGATTCTCAAACTCTTAAAAACATTGTTTTATTGCTATATCGAGATTAATGAGATGATTTGCCAACATCTTCTACCATTTTTCTTTGCTTACTGATCAAAAAGAATGCCAAAAGATGTTTGACCTTTAATTTTAACAACCTACTGCATATTATAAGCCAGCAGTGCACTGACTGCAAAAAATGTAAGATCTATAAAATTAAACCAGTACAGCAGACAAACAGGAATAGGTACCATTTTTGCTATTTTTTATTTCCGCGTGGAATATGGAGCCTACTTCATTTTTTCACTCAGTGAATGAACTGCAAAATAAAAGAACTCTGGGAATGATATTTCTCAGAACAGAAGAATACTCTGCTTAAAGGCACATGCCAAATTGAAGGCAGCTCTAAAATCCCTGCATTTTGAGATATAAAATGTCTGACCAGAAATAGGGAGGAAAATACTCCCTAAGAATATAACTCTTACTCTTGCACCTGAGTCTGCTTGAGCATGGAGCCTGGCTTCAGCTTAGTCATATGCTGATAGGTTCAGTGTTTTTTATGCAAACAGACAACTTTATAATTAAACCTGCCTGTGATTTACATATATATATGTGTGTATATACAAACATATATATATGTTATAGTTAAATCCATCAGATAGCTGGTAAAGATAAAAAGGAAAATATTAAAGGAACTTGTCAGTCCTATTGGAATGAACTCCCAAATCAGGCATGCCCTATGTCAGCGTAAGTGGTAGATTTTCCCTTGTTGCAGTGTGTCTACAACTACCACCCCAATCTGTATTCCAGTAGCTCTCTAATTAATGCTGCCAAAAGCTTGATTCTCAGATGAAGTACAGTGCTCCTGAAGAACAGGGAATATAACAAAAACTGAGATGTGACCTCTCATTTTTCCACTGTTGCCCGGTTGCTTTTTGTTAGTTTAAGGATTTCTATTTGTTTCCTCCAATTAAATGTCTGGGCTTAATACTCAACAGAGTTCTATTAGGTAAAGAAGCAAAATAGATTATTCTTCTGAAAATATTCACAGGAAAATAACGTGGTAATTTTATTTGCCATTTTCCCCCCTGATAGAGCTGTCACAGCTTATTTACCACAGGGGGAGACAGTTAAACCCATATCCTTAGAAGTTCTATGCATTTAAGAGGCTTATATATCTCTTCTGGGACCTTCGTTCAAATCCTGGGCTAATCAGAGTGAATACATATCTTTCTATTAGATGGCTCTAAAAAGTCTTAGGTGATATCAGTTCCTCATGGACGACAGTCCACAGTGTAAAACTATTAAATGTTTGGCACAACTGGCAATACTTATGGAATGAAACTGAAAATGGTAATATCCTCCCACATCACAAGAAGTTAAGTCTGCTGCTCAGAGGTTGAAATTAAATAGCCTGCCACAAATGCTAAACCTGTTATACTTCTTTAATCAGCATAAACTCAAACAAGGAAGTTGAAGTTCTTTCACAAGTTTAGTAATTTCTTCCTTTTTTAAATTTTTTTCTTTTTCAAAACCCTCTGTTTTGAATTCTGTGCCACGCTTCTTTTTTTTTTCCATTTGAATTGGGATCTCATTTGAAAATTATTTCACAATTTATCCTTAAGAAAGGAAATGATAAACAGCTTGAAAAAAAACCAACCCTTGTTGGTAGTGTTGCACACATCACTGCAGCGAAAGCACCAGGACTTACTGTGGCAGCAAGCTCATCTCACCTTTTGCTTTTTACAGGGCTGGTGAATGGGTGCTTCGCAATGAGCTTCCCGGGAGACACTCTCAGGTGGCACCCGCTGCCCCTGCAGCTTTTATGGATGCACCAGGTTTGAGAGAGAGAAAAAAATCTGATTGCTGAAGCAACCTGACCAAGTGAAGCTGTGCTTTGGAGACATACATTCCTATAGTCCCTGCTTCCTGAACAGCACAGCTGTAAGGTGACCTTTTTGTAGCCTTACAAACCCAATCACGCCTGCAGATTGTCTTTTCAGAGTTATTTTGTGAGAGTGGAATGTATGAAAAACTGAGCTGATTAAATGGGACAATAGACAGGCTTTAATGGCGCCTCTTTGGTACAGAGAGAACAGAGCATGCTACATCTTATCCATGGATTTTCTGTGCCTTGCACCTGCGACTACAGGGCTCATTTCTTGCTCCTGGGCAAATGAAGAATGAATGGCACAGCTACCTGAGTGGGAGGAAGGATTATGCAGAGGGAGCTGGATTGATAGGTTATATTTGTAAGGGAAATAAACATGTTAAACAGAAGGACAGATGGAATGGAGAAAGCAAAGTAAAAAATAAATATCAGCTATGAGACCTGTTACTGTTTCAATACAGGGGTCCCATTCCAGAAGAAACTCTAGACTATGAGTAATATAGAAACAAAAGCTGTCTTTAAAACAAACAGAAAATTGAACATCTATTGTGTATGCTGTAACCTTAAGAAAAGAAGTGCTATTATTGCTGGCTATCTCATTAGCAATCGGCTCCTGTGTTGAGGTTCAGGAACTGATTTACCTCAGTTCCAACATCCATGGAAGCAAAGTAGTACTTCATTGATTTAAAAAAAAAAATCTTCCTTCTACTTTAGCCATTAGAACATTTTACACTGGCTGCACTGGAAACATGACTGTGTGACAAATCAGTGGATTCTTACTAAGCAAACAAGTAAGCAAAAAGCATTAAAATTCATGGTAAATGTATTCTGGAATGTAAAACTCATATAAGAGTCTAGCCCCCTTAGTTTCTACTATTTAAAATATATCTTATATGAAAAAAAAAAAAAGACTACTAAAAAAACCCAGAGATTCCCTCCAGCTATGTTATAAAAATGAGTTTTGTTATTTAGCTTGTTGCAATAAATGTATGACAGCTGCTCTGAAAGTAATACCTCCTATTTAATGATGCTGGCCCACAGCGTCAGAGGTGGATGTCAGTGGTACAGCAGTAGAGGCTGAACCTTCCTGCCAACATTGCAGTAAGCGCTGTTGCTGTGTGATAGATGGCAGCAGAGGGACAGACTGACAAAATGGTGTCTGACATGGAAGTGAATATGAAACAAAATGTGTGCCATTGAATTCCTCTGTATGGAAAAAATTATTTTGTCACCCACTGACATTCATTGAAGCTTGTTGAATTTCCTGGAGACCAAAGAGTGGATGTGAACAAAGTGAAAATTGGACTGAGTGGGCAACATTTTGTTGTTGTTGTTGTTGTAGCAGTTGTGAATCAATGGCTCACCCCCACTGCTGCAGATTGTTAGAAGCACAGCATGCAGGCTCTTGTTTATCACTGGCCAAAATACACAGCTAATAGTAACAGTGTTTTGTAGCTGAGAATTCACTGTATCAAATAGCATCATCATGCTCTTTGTACCTACTTTAGTTTCCACAGAAATAAATAGGAGGCATTACTTTTAGATTGACTTACATAGTAAAAAGAACTGAAAATTTGTGACAACCGAAGGCGTTTGCATCATCCATGCAATGTACAAAGCCCAGAAGAAATAAACATTTTAAACCATTGTCTGTGTATGGCTCAGTTCATCTAGTAAGAGGTGCTGTTAACAGCAGAAAGCAAATCTTGTAATGGTAATAGCAAGACCAAGCTGCTTGTGGTCTAAATCGAAACAGCAAGATTACAAACTAGGAAATAGTTAAGACTCGTGCTGTATGCACTAACACGGATTAGCAATTAAAAAGGATTCTGTAGTTTCAGACACATTTAATACGAAATACCAGTTTACCAAGCATCATACAGGTGCACAGGAGATGCCATTCTGCCTGCTTGCCTGGTCAGCATGATTTCTAAATGGCCAGGAAAGAAGTGACTGTATACCCAAAGGCAAGCTGTCAAAATTCAGGCTGCAGCTGATAAACTGATTACAAAGCTGCTTAAGACTTTGCTTGTAAACAAAAGCATTTATCAACTAATAATTTGCAATAAACTGATGTAACTCCCAGCTGAGCCCCAAACTGTTATTGTCTTTACCATCTGCCTATTAAAATACCATTCTTCATCACCAAGCAGGAGCAGAAGGGAGAAAATCTCTAGCAACTACATAACTTGCATGCTTATAAATAATGTGTGAGCATTTCACACTTTCATTATAATTGCCAGGTTTCGTATACTTCATTTTCTTTTTGAGAGGCAAAGAGGTGCTGTAAAGTGGCAGAAAAGAAATTAATAAATACTGCCTGGTACATGAAAAAATTATGTAAGTTCATCATACTCTGCAGTTTCTTAATTTTTTCTCTTTTTGCCACTCCACAGGAATATCATGATGGAAGCCCCCTCAAGCACAACTTTGCAGATTAAACTCTCAATTTCTTTTCAACTTGTCAGTTTTCATTACCTTTCTTTCTTATGCATTCACATCTTACAGATGCTTCAATGGGAAGCCAGCTAAAGCATGCTGGCTCCCTGGGGGAACCTGCCAGAGTCTACAGGACTTTACAAGGTCACCCTTAGGAGTAGTTTGCCTATCTCATTCAGAGACTTTCTGAAAATTGACTTTGCATGCTCTTATTTTCCAGGTATTTACACTCACAGTCCTGAGAAAGGTTGTAGAGTTTAGAACAAGCTCAAAACTAACAATTCAGATGCTCTAACACTGATATACCTTGAAGGAAAAATCATATTGTTAAACGCCTAAAATACTCACGTGAGTGAGGGGGAGAAAGCAGAACTGATACTGTGCAGAGAATGCTGGCCCCTCAAGATGTGTTTGCATTAAAAATTGAATTTAACAATCACACTATCATTTAGTGCAATGCACTTGACCAAATATTTCTCCACTCCACACTCTCAGCCACCCACTGGTCTAAATGCAAGGCTGTGACCAGAACCTTACTGTTTATTTCATCAGAAATGCCTGCAGAAAATGCACAGATGCTTCAAACGCAGCTTGTTTTTTCATTGACTTTCCATACTCAGGCCAAAACAGTCTATTTAGCTGATGGGAAACTTTTCACTTGTACAGAAATAGATTGATTCCTACAATTGATTTTTAACCCATTAATTTTATAGAAACACAAGAAATTAAAGGATGATCCTGTCATCCATGTTCACACAAACTGTTCAATTTCCTTCAAAAACAATCATCCTCTGCCTCATCTTTGTCTGATCCTTTGTTACTGGTATCGTTGCCTGCAGAACACCAGCCAACTCCCAAGAATTAAAAATAAACAACACAAAATGGAGAAAAAAAAAAAAACAACACAAAATCAAGGCCGTTTGGGATCTGTGGATTTAATTAAGACATATTCCATTGAAACCAATTATCCTTATATAATAGAAGTTTTGGTTTTTTTTACATTTAAATTATCAAATATACAAATGCTATGTTTGCCAAACTAGGTTTCTACACCATAGCTTGTATGTGGTTGTATGTGGTCAGTACAGATGGACGGGATACAAACACAGTTTGTATCCCAAGCTGGATGTGGCTCTGGGCAGCCTGACGTAGTGGTTGATGACCATGCCTGTGGCAGAGGGGTTGAAACTAGATGATCACAGCAGACCTTTTCAACCCAGGCCATTCTTTGAGTCTATGATTTTATGGTTGAAACAGAGGGAAAAGTGAACACAGTGTGAATGGATAAAGGAAGCACGCAAAGGGATGAGACACTGAACGTGGAAATCTCCGTTTTTAAAAATGTTGAAAGAATAAATTTTATTAAACCCTGTGTCACTGTGATGAAAGATGCCTTTCAAAACCCTAGTTTAAAATCATCACTGTCAGTTATTTAAGAAGCACAAACTTTAAAAAATGGGTGGGAATACAAAGAGCACTCATAGCATGAGTTATGGCAAAAACTGGAAAGGTTCACTGTTTTAAGGAGAAACGTCCATATAGGAAAGTCTTTATAAAAAACAGTGACGCAGAAGAATAAATTCAGCAGCTCTACTACAGTCAATCTGGAATTTCTTATTTCTAGAGTTTGCTAAAATGAAGTGATGCTAAAATAACACTGCCATTGAAATACTACCTAACAAAACCTGCACATACTCACTATTTATATTAAAACATCTGAACACAGGTCTGATACTGTTAGAGGTGTTTTATCAGAAAACGTGGTGGATTTAATACCGTGTGAATACTGTTCAGATGTGTTATCGAATCCGTTACATCATTTTCAGTCCATTAGACAGCAACCGGTCAACCAGCCAACCGACTGCCCAGATCCAAACGCAGGATCAACTAATCCGTAAGTCACTTTTGTGCCTTTACTACTTTGTATTTTTAATGACGAGTGAATCAAGTTCTAAAGGGCGCGGAGGTTCTGCACACGACTTCGTTTCTGCATTGAAAGCTGGGGCGGAGCCTCCAGCCAGCGGCAGCAGCCCCCGCGCCTCGCAGCGCCCTTCAGGCTGCCCGCCGGACAGCGCGCCCGGCTCCGCTCCGCCCCGCCCCGCAGCGCCCCTGCCGGCCGCTCCCTGCAACAGCCCGCTCCACCGCCCGCCGGCAGATGGCGCTGCCGCCCCGCCGCCGCCGGGCCGGGGGAGGGGCGGGGCCGTTATTTATTTAATTTTACACAAGGCTGAGCACGGCGCGGCGCCCGCCCGCTGATAAGGCGGGCGGCTCTCGGGAAGTTTGATTAAACGCTCTCGCCACCCTCTCCACGCGCCCCCCTCGTGCCCGGCACATTCCCGACCATCGGGCAGAGCGGGAGCTTTTCGTTTCCCGTGCCCGAGAGGTGCCCTGAGGGCCGCCCCGCTCCGCGGGCTGAGCGCAGCTCCCAGACAGATGCGCTACATGCAAATAAAACGCTTAAAAATGGAACCGGCTCGTTTACGGAGCACATTTGTCGTCGCGATCTCTACTAAGCAAAATATGATGAGTGCTGGAGCCTTCGTGAACGTGAATTGGGGGCAGACAATGCGGCTGTGCCGCACATCCGTCGCACGCCGCCATGCGCTGTGTTACCCTGTGCCACTGTGGTGACTGTGACCGCTGTGCCCTCACTAGCCTCTCGGATCCACGGCTGGAATGTTCCTAGAAGCAAGAGCACACAGAGCCCCGTAATGCAGACTGACGTCTGTCCGTCCCTCACTACCAGAATATTTCCATCAAAATCTCCTCTGCTTACTTAAAACCAAGCAGGCACTTATTTCTGCTTAAATTGCTCTGGTACAAACTGGATAGTAGAAAGCTGTAGCTAAGTCAGGAAATACTCAACACCCACCAGCCACTACATAACATTTCTGTTGCTGAGCAAAACAGCATTCCAGGGAGTGTGACTCCCACTGAAGCAAATGCGAATCGTGATGTCAAAACTTTGTGGAAACCTCTGAACACTTATCTCTGTCTCATGAGAATGATGAAGAAATTCAAAGTCAAGGAGGCAGCGATCCCAGAAGTATGGTCTGCCTTTTGGAAAAGCAAGGATTACACCCTGTGGTGAAGTTTGGCTAGCCTCAGAGTGCTGGCACAAACCCCTGTGTCCAGCTGGCCCTTTCTGACAACCACACAAAGTCTTAAGAGGAGTGGTATGAGGCTACATGAAGGAAAGAGGTCACAGAGATTAAAGAAAAGTTCTATTAAATGTATGGGGTGCCCCTGGGAATAGATTTTTACGAAGCAGAATGAAAGAACTGGCAGCAATTACCTATGAAGCCTTGCAGGCTGCCTGGCAATCCACGCTGCTGTTAAGGTTTTTCTCTTGATCATACCTCCTCCCCTCTAACAGGCTCATCTCTACACTTCCTTGACCAGTCCTACTGGACACTAAATGTTACCTTCTACTGCTCTTCCTTTTTAACCACAGCAAAGTATAATGAACTACTTGGACTCTCTCTGGGCTTTGGAAAGCAAATGCAATCTGGCATGATGGAAACACACAGTTCATCATTGCCTAACCTACATATAACTCAGACCAAAACACGGTCTCTTGAATTCTAGCCAGTTTACAAGCAGTGAAGCTCACAGTATCCATAACCAGTTGGAGATGCTTTACTGTCTCTTATCTTTTTGTTCTGCTAAAAGTTAGCGCTCATGTGGACAACCATCTGCATCTATGACTCAGAATCACTGATATACTCCATTACTCTTTCAGTTAACCTCTCCTTCCTGGTCCTGAGGAGATGATCCCATGCTATCCTATCTCAAAAAAAAAAAAAAGTGCCCTCATACTTCTTTTATTAAGGCACCGGAAAAATCAATGTTGTCTATAGCCTGGAAGTGGAAATAGGATTTAGTGTCTATCTTCATAATGGAAAATACTGCTCATGTGTAGAAGAGGAAGTTTAGGCCTATTTCCCCAGTACTAGGAGATAATGCTTGACGTAACACTATAAAATGCCTTTCAGTATAGCTTCTTATTGTACATTTATGGCATTTTAGCTAGGGGGTTCTCACTTGGTATCGTCTTCCTGATTAATTTTCTTTTCTCATTTTCTTTCCTCTCTGCTTTCAGCCCTGTACTCCACACTCTCAGTTTTCATTAAATACAAACTGATAAAATATTAACTGATTATTGTTAATCTATATGCCAGTCAGGTAACACATACACTGTAACATATGTATACATGTGCAAGTATCTGACTTACCGGCCATTAAAAGGATTCCCTCAAGTCTTTACAGTGATCAGTCTACAGGGATAATATTCAGCTAAAACTACAGTTATTTTTAAAGTTGAAGAGTTTGTTGTAGAGGTACATAGTAGCTAGTCAGGATAAATTACTTAACAGCATTACCAGAAATGAGCAAACCATACATGAGATATTGTACCTTGTATCCTTCACTTATCAGTGCAGGGTAGTTCTACACAAGTCATCTCTCTGAATCTGAATTAACATTTTATCTCATTGCTCATTTACCTTATGCATAGCATTATTAGCTGAATTAACTGCACAAGCAGCCAAAAAGTGAACAAAGATTGAGAAATGGAAATGGAAATGGAAATAGCATACTGTAGTTGTTACTTTTTCTTTTCTTTCTTTCATCTTCTTCTGTTTTTTTTTTTTTTTTTTTTTTTTAAAGGCTTTATTTGGCTGTTTTTGACAGGTCATTCAAGACTATTCAGCTTCTTGACCTTAAGTCTCCTATGTACAATTGCATGCCTTTGGAATGTTAGCTCAGATATCTAATCTGTATCTAATAGATACATCCAGTTCTCTGGAAATGGAAGTGTGCCAAGATAATAAGATATTTGAGAAGGAATTTAGAGAAAAGAGCTAGCAATACTGGTAGGAAGTTCCGGTAGGAAGCATGAACAACCTTTTGAGAAATGTGTAAGTCATTGTAAGAAAAAAAATATAAAATGGAGAACCAACTACTTTCTTGGTCATAGCAAACAGCATTTTGTGGGGAAAACAAAAGAGACTACAAAAGAGAAATATGAAGGATGTGACAGGTAAGAATGAGAGGCTTAAATGTACTGTGGGATAACAGACAAATCGAGAGAGGATTTAAGAGGGCATATTTTAAGTGAACTAAATGATCTTCTCAAAAGTCTTTTGCAGAGGCAGGAAAGATTTGAGGAGAGTTTCAGCCACAGCAGAGAGACTGTCAATGGACAAAAAGAAAGAAAGCTAATCCAGATCTTGCTTTGCCTTCTGATATGCTCTCTTTCCCTTTTCTGGGAGGATTTCAGGTGGGCATACTTGCACCTGCAGAGCAGCTCTCTACCCTCCTGCTATAGGCAAAGGCCAGAAGCCACTCAGAGCTGGCTTTCAAAACACATTGGCAAAAGTTAATTAATACAAGGGATATGAAAGTTATTACCCGAAAGAAGTACTTTCAGATTCTTTAATTATTAATTACTATTAATAATTAAATAGTCTTGGTTTACATATTCAAGCCATCTCTATACAGGTTCCTGCCCCAAGGAGTTCGCCATGGAAAGGTCAGATTTAAAAACCTTTGTTTGTAATAACACGTGCTTAATCTGCAAGTAAGCATCAAATATTTACGTGAATGATACTGTTTTCTGTTAGTCGTATGTGTAGACTTTGGCCTCCAAACTGACAGGAGATGACAAAGAAAGAATAGGAGACAGATGACTGAAATGACCTGGGTAATGGCAATAAAAATGGATAAACAGCAATGTGTAGAGTAGATTAAGCAATATGCCTGCTGGTGGGTGCAGAGCCCATTAATTTATTTGTGAGTGTACGTACCATCCTTACTTACAGCACCTTTAATTTTTAATGGATTGATCTATATATCTGAAAGAGTGAAGTCCAGGAAGAGACAAGGAAGTGGGGGGGGGGGGGGGGGGCAGATGATTTTTGAAGGCCAGTTGAAAGGTATGAGTTTCGATGAGGAATTTGAAGGAGGGGCTGCAAATACTCTCATCCACACAGATTTGTCTACTTTTTCCCCAACGTAAATCATTATATTTCTTGCCCCAATTTTTTATCAAAATCACTTCCAACTTATTTCAGTCTGTCACAATAATATTTTCATATGAGGAGTGTTGTAACCTAATTCCTTCATTTGAATAATACATTCATTTTTAATTACTGCAACTTGATCTCAGATTATTCAAATAACTGTTTCATTTTTTATGCTTACCCTGACCCCAGTGTATTTATAGGCTTTTATCCTTACCTGATACCAGTGTAATGTAATTATAGATTGTATTTTAATCATCTACTATATCCTAGTGAGTTTGTTTAAATCACTCCAATCCAAAGTCTTTTATTTCTGTGCCTTTTAAAATTCTACAATGGCATTCTCATTGCATAAAAGCAATATTTTTGTAGTTTACTACAATGAATGAACATTTTGCATGCATTGCTGGCCATGTTTCTAATTTAAATTTTAAAAAGTCACTATAGAGAACTCTATGTAAAATGAAATTCTGACTTGTAAACAGGCATGGGACAGCTCATCACTTTAAATCTCTGTTCATTGCTCCTGTTCACTCTCTAACATAACTCTACAAGAAAAGTATCAGAGAAATAAAATTCTTTTTTGTCCTACCAAAATTAAAAACATGTCTTGTACTAAGAATTGGCAAAAAAAAATCTTTCTCTTCTGCTCACAGGTATCTAATACAATTTATTTTAGCTGTATTAGAAAGAATTCCACATTGTAAGATAAGTAGTTTGAGTAGTGCACATTATCATTAGTACTGGACATATTTTGATTTCAGGAGTTAAAAATTCTCATAAAGTAGAATTTAACTCTCAGAATAATTGTTTATTCTGAGATTGTTCAGTTTTGATTGTTGACATTAATGCTACATTTCTTCCTTTCCTCAGTGTTGATTCAAGACTTCACTCTATTTTCTCTGTTATTTCAGGATTTAGATACAGAGCATAGTCAGAAATCAGTCTGGGAAAGTGAAGCTCCTCGTGTTTGCAAGTCTGCCAGAGTACGTGTATCTTTCTGGTCATCAAATCAATTTTTGTTAAGATAATTAACATTACTTTAGTCAAACTATGTCCTCTTTTTGAGCAGTGTTTTTTTGTGTGTGTGTGATGACAACAAGCAGCGCACAGCTGCAGACCTTACAGTGTCCTTACAATGTGCCTTCAGTTGCAGTGTATGCATTTTTCTACACAATGATGTAATGCCCAAGAATACTTCCAAATTAAACATTCAGCATAGCAGTGTGGGGCAATCAATGACATACTTGTCTCACAGTTGACTCTATCAACAAAAGGCAGCCAAGGTAGAAAAATAGTTAAAAGAACTAAAAGTTTATCAAAGCTGTTAATAAATCTGCTGTTTTATAGTCACTTAACGCGGTCACTGCGTCACATGAGGGACAGGGGACTGTTTCCGTGCTGCTGAGCATCATGTTACTTGCATTCTCCATATCCAAAATCTTTCTCAAAAGTTTAAGTGATTTTTTAACATCAAGAACCTTCATCTTCTATTCCTTTCTATTACTGATGTGTGTCCACTCTACATTCGTTTCCTCTCTGGACAGTCACTTTCAAATCTGATCCATCCCAGCCTCTATGAAATAAGGGTCCAAAAGACAAAGAAACATGACCCAGACTGATGTTTGTGGAGAGGCCAGGTAAGATATGGGTATTGGCTGGTTAAGTGTAAAAATAGTGTCTTGTTTTACTTCTTCCTCCTTTACCAGATGATCATATTAACACGAGCTGCTTAACATGTCACCACTGACAGAGGAATTCTGATTCGTACATTGCATCTCATGAACAGAAATAGTATCCCCTAATAGTAAAAAAATAAATAAATACATATATACATTATATATATTCTAAGGAGGAGTAAATATGTACAGGGACTTTATTCACTATGCCATGAACTGAAGTGAAATATTCTGCTTTTCCAAGATCCAGACAGAGAAGCATGTTTCCCTCTGGGATTTCTACTACCATTTGGTCTAATATTCATTTTCACTGTAATAATACAAGCTTCATTAAAGGAGTAAAGCAGCAATTGTCTCCTTGAGATCAAAGGACAATCTGTTAAATAAAAGCAGCCGGATCTCTAAAATGGAATGGTAGGAAAAGTTTGAACTGAATTTTATGGTAAATCAAAATGTAAATTGTAATTTCACAAGGAAGACATACAGCACAAAATTAACTTTGTAAAGACATGGAAAGTGGATATGTTGATCTTAGAAATTAGGACAGATATTGAATACTTATCAGTGGCATTTCTAAGTATAACATTTCCAACAGATGAAAAGCAATGCCTGACTAAGAGTACTGGTCTTAAGGAATTAGCATTGAACAGGAAACATTTAATGGCTTATCAGATAAATTATCTGGTTGGTCTAGCTTCTATTTAACTGAGCTTGTATTTGAAAAGAAAATATACGTTAGAAATCTGTCCATTATCAAAAGATATTCTGCAAATCTTGTGGCAGACTTGTACCTCGTCTAAAATCTTCTATGTAATACCTAATGTTATTTCTAAAGCTGGATTTCACTGTTTAATATTTGGTACCGGAAAAAGGAACAGCATAGCTTCATCACTGGTTTCTCTGGATGTTATAATAAAATTAGTGCACCCACATTTAACCATCGAGCATTCAGAAAATCATTGCTGAAGAAAATACTTAACAGAAACACATATCTAAGAAACATACATATCTAAGCACAAGGCTTTCTGAAAAATAAAAAAGCTCCTACAGAAGAAAGATCTTGGCCCAGCCGAGAGAATTTGAGATGCAAACTCCTGTCTGGTGAAGAATTTTCATAGGACACTAGACAGCCCCAGCCAGCAGACCAGCCCACCTGTGGGCAATGAATGAGCCCTTTGTGCATCCCTGTGTTCTAACTATACTCTCAGTTTCCTCAGAGTAAAATGTTGGTAAAAGTATTCCTGCAGTTTTATTTCTCTCCTGCTAAAGGCACAGGCTAGAGCAGTGAAGTTCAATTTCAATCTTCCATTCCCAATGAAACCCAATCTTTAAGTTATTTCAATCCTCTTATTGAACTGTGTCCTTAATACTAATAAAGAAAAAAAATTAATATAAATTATTCTGAGGAAGAACAACTCAAAAGAAATAAAATCCCCCTAAACATATCGTAATTCTAAAGACTTCTGGAACGCTTGTGTTTATAATTATTAGAAAAAAGATTTTAGCTCAAAATTTTTATACGATTTGCAAATGACACTTCTTAAATATGTTCTACAGCCACAGATCATGGGGTTAGACTAGCTTAAAAAAGGACAGTAATGGTCAGGTTACCTGGTGCCATTGCACACCTGAGTAAAAAATTAGGGGAAAAGTCTGCTAACCAAATCAATATAACATTGACTTCACAAGTGTAATTTATAGTTTAATGAATCCACACTTGTGAAATGCCTTGATGACTCTGAAGAGGAAAAGTTAAATTATTTTATCACCAAAAAATGTGCTGACATCTTTACTAGACCATTCAAAAACACATCTGGTTCTGCTATACACTGTAGTTCCTGATAAGCCAATGGTAATAATGGATGGACGTCTGTAGGCAAGATCACATATTTTGAGTTCAAATGGAAAATACATGGCAAACTTCTACTTAACAAATTCAGTGAAATCCATCCAGTTGGGGCCTTTGATAATTCTCTTTCTGTGTTTAAAATGCAAAACACAAGTATAAAAATCTAAAGTATAAAAGAAATCAATACTGATGCCTCAGCAATCCTTTGGTAAAAATATGTCATGTAAAAGAATGAAAAATCTCATTCATCATCACAAAAAAAAAAGTTAATGCCACTAAATGTAAGCAAATATTTAATAAAAATTCTAGTTTATTTGGATTTCCCTTTTTAGGTTACTCTTTATGCATCACAGTGATTTTTTTCAGAGAGAGAACAGTGAACAAAATACTAAATGCATTTTTTGACATCTGTGATTCATATTTACCTCTGGCCCCCCAACAAAGGAAGATAATATATTTTTTTTCATTGCATACTAATTTCACTAGTTTAAAATTGCACTAATTACACTAGTTTAATACAGCTGAAATATTTTTATTATTATTAAGCATTCTTCAACTTTAAAATGAGTTATTTCTTATTAAAAGTGTTGGATTCAGAAATTTTGCACTATACAGCAAAGTTTGTGACAACAGGACTTACTGTAAAGAGATGGATAATTCAGCTTTCATAAAACTTTGCATGTTTTTCCAACTATCTACTGATTGAGCTCTCCTTTCAGCATATATTTGTGTGTAATGTCTGTACTGCAGTAAGATCTATGCTGGCCAGCTACAGTATCATTTGATAAAAAACAATTTACTAGGAAGTAAACCAGAAACATGAAATTGTGCCATTAGATACCGAGTAGAAGTTACAGTTTTACTTTGTGACTGATTCTTGTTAGATTAGAGTGAGTGATCTAGGCTTAGTGGCCTTTATTTCCATTTTACCAAGACCTTAAACTACATAGACCTAATTTCCATATTTTGTAGCTAACACATTCTTTGACTTTAATGAAACAGCATTTGTTGCAACCCCTACCAATAGGTTCAGACAATCAGTACAGAATGCCACTCAAACGTTCTTGGATAGGAATATCATCCCTAATAATCAAACTTGATACACATACTGGTTCTTTGGCATGTCTGTCATCATGGCCATCTGTTAGGGTGGAATTGTGCCTACTAACAAGGAGATATGCCAGTTTTAACATGATATAGGTGCCATCAAAATGCAAGTAACAAAGGAAATACTCTAGAATATGGCAATGATCAGTGTTTTTCAAAAAGATCCTCTGGGTAGCAACCTGTTAAGTATATTATATTGATGTCTGTGAACATTAAAACCTTTGGTTGACTTTTCTGTCTCAGTCCACTCTGTTTGGGTGCCTATCTTCATGCAACAGCATCAGTTCTTGGCATTCTGTGCTTGCCGAAGGAAGCATACATCTATCTTGCTCATTTACCATCAAAACCTAATTACATTAAATAACCTAATTTGAAGGTTAAATAACAATAAACTGAAAACTGACTTTACATCTTTATAAATCTGAATTGATACCAGTAGTTTCCTTCAAAATATAAAGCACAATCTTAGCTACTATCCTTAAAAATGTATTTGAAGAGTATTCTTTACTTCTAGTTCTGGCAAAACCCATGACTCAGAACCATTTCTACTGCCTAATATTGATAGCAGAATGATTTCTCTTACAGTCTTTGTGCTACTACATCATCAGAAATATAAAAGGTACCCTACTGGAACAGAAGGTGGTCTGTCTAATTCAAACTCTGCCTCTGGAAACAGATTTAATTTACTAAGAACAAGAGAACCTGGCTACCTTCTGCAGTTAATTCCTCAGCATTCCCTAAGCATGCACATGGATTAGGAATTTTAGCAATTATCATTCACAGATCTGCTGTCCATTAATTTGTCCAATCTCTTTTTGAACCTGCTGATACAGTCTAAATTCATAGGCTCTTGTGTCATCAGATTCACAAAATTCACTCTTGAGGTAATATGCTTTGAATTGTTCTTCTCCCACTTTCCTCTAATATTGCAGGATTTGAGGAGTAACAGTTCTGCTTTTGCTTTATTGACTAGCTTCAAGATTTTGTATGCCTGTATCATCCTCCCGCCTCTATTTACAAAATAGAGGAGATCTTTATTTTTCTTTGTCTAATACCATAAGATAGCTGCTCCCTTGATCACGTTAACTGACCTTCTTCCCTTCTGGAGATGAGAGCTGCACAGAGTACTCAAGATCTGTATGCAGTAAGGTTTCATAAATGAATACAGTTTCTGTATTGTTCTAAGAACCGTAATAACTTCTGTGATCTGTCAAAAAAGATCTTCAGATGTGCTTAGATCCAGTCTTATGCAACTGAATGCTTGCCTTTGGTGTTCAGATAAATCTGTACATTTTCACTGAAATAGGGCTGTTTGTACTTCTGACTTCCACAGGACACAGTACACAAAGAAACATGCTATGTTTCCCCTGTGATAATGTAGCTCTGTTTTAAATCACATAATAATAATGAAAGACTCCACAATATGAGCATACACATTATTTATAGTATTAGACAGTCTATGATATATACAGCTGCAAAGATGCAAAGAATTTTTCAATCAATCATAAACCAAATGCAAACTTTCTCTTCTTGAGAACCTACTTAAAAATGCTTAGCAATTTTTTAGGTAACCATAAAAGATTAGATAAAAAGTATTTAGCACCGTTTTGCTCATCAAAGTTTTTTACAATGAATTCCACACCATTTTCACGTGAACAGTCTGCTAGTCTGCTAGCAGAATTTCTGTGTCAATCAAATTACATCACTGAGGATGCTCATAGCTGCGTAGAGTCAGTGCTTCTTATAGGCCTGAACCTGTAGCCAAATGAGTCATAAGAAACCTCTGGTTCTGATTTGTTTCTTAATCTGATGCCAGCTCTGGTTGCCACATCTGCTCATTCTTTTTCAGCTCCCTAAGTTACTGGATAGACAGTCTCTTTGCAACAGGTGAGCCCCTTTCAGCCAGCGTAGCAGCTGGGGCACATGAGTGTGAATTAATGGCACCTGAAACATGCCAGACTCTCAGTTTCACAGATGATTGTTCTTCTCCCAGCTTGGCTTTCTAAGATGATGCCACTGCGCCAGTGCTCAGAGGAGAAGACCTGCTGTCTCCTCTGTTTTGCTTGGCTACACTTTTGGAGAAGGGAAATGTATATCACCGATAAGATTATGTTCACTTTTAAATCTCAGTAAGAAAATTGACTTTCAGGGTAAACAGCATCCTTTCTGTTTCCAGGATTGTCTGAATCTTAGCACTTCTGTATCCACTTCAGGCTTTACCATCTCATTTGCCAAACATGATGACAGTTCAAGACAAAAAACACCTCTCTGTTGGACAGAATCAGTGATAAATGCAGTAAAGTTTACTAAATGCAAACACAATGAAATAACTAAACCCAAATCTTATACAGGCTTGTAAATAAGACTTATTTGAGGGTCAGTCCTTTACCATGGTTTTCACCCGTACACTGAATTAGTAATAAAACAAAGTTTCTGGCATGCTCCCTAAAACTTTTAACACAATTAAGCACAATTAAACGATCAATCAGTCAAAATATGATAAATTGCAAATACACTCTTAATATCTATCATGTCTGACGTTACAAATGCTGAATGTAACTAGTTACTCTTCCCTGTTACATCTGTAAAATTTCAACTTTTCATAGCATATCTAATGTTGGAAAAATAGGATGAAGCAAAATATGATAATCTTGCATTACCTAAAGAATCTGTTTGAGGCCCAGAATTTGCAAGATGGCATTTGCTGATGCACAAACCTTTTTTTGCAATGAAACAACATTTCCACGGAGGAACAGAAAAGCTGTCTGCAGGCATGGGAAAAGCAGCAAATTCATGATGCCAACAGGCACATCAAAGAATGGGAAAATACACTGTTTCACTAATATATGTATGTACCAACAGCCTACAAAGATGTTTTTGTCAAACTAATCTATCATTATTCATGGAATTATTGATGGAAACTTTAGCTGTGCTGTATTTAACTGTAATAAAGACTGACTGTTGCACAGTTCCAGGAAGAAAAATTACCTCAAAAGGTCTTCTCTCACCTAAGTGTGAATATCATGACATCAAGTCAAAATGACTGTCCACTGGAACTAACATGCCATAGAAATGAGTGTGATAGATTGCTTAGGAGGTTGTCAGAGGCCTGAAGGAAAGGCACTGGTGTTCCTAATGGTGATTTTCTGTGTTTAGTGTGTCCATACTCAGTTCAGATTGTACCCTAAAAATCAAGTGACAAAAGCATTAGGAGATATTTACCTTTCTGGATGAAAATATGTCAAGCTGAGCAGTAGTGCATAGTAGGGAAGAACAAGGGGGATTTGTTTTTCTGTTATGATACAAAGTTTGGCTTGCTGAATGCTGTATCACAGACTGTTAAAAGAAAGACCCTTTACTCCCAGGACTAATGAAAACAAAGCCTGTGGAATACAGCCTAACTGCTCTTTCAGTATAAAAATGTCCATTCGTTTTGTCCCATAAACAGAAAATGTTAAATTGAGCAATAAAAGGGTGTACCACTAAATTACATTTTCAGTCATAAATAAATAGGATGTGAGCTCTGTCTTATCAAAGTTGACATCAGGGTAAACTTGAAGAGCATCATTGAAGAGTGCATGATTTATTTCAATATGTTCACATACCTATATATGTGTGTGTGTAGTATATATGTTATGCATTTATATATACTCATGTATACACACACGTGTAGTTCATGAGTCTAAGCAAAACCAGAAAGGGAAATAAAAGTGATTTTAACCTTTAAAATGAAGAGTATGACCCTAAGCTATTGATCATTCTACCCTGCATTTTAGCAGCATAAAATATAGTATAATAAGCTGCCAAGTGCATTAACTATGGATTTGTGATTGGAATTGGGAAAGGGGAGAAATCTCATAGTGCTTCCTTCCTTATTTTAATTAATAAAGAATGAAATAGTAGACAAAGTCAGTGTCCAAATAACAATGGATATTTGATGCTCATTTATGTGACTATGGTGGATCTCTATATTCATAAAATAGGAAATAATGTTTTCATTTTCTTCCTAGAGTTCTGCTACACAATCTGTGTATTGAATGGATTCACTTCAAAGTTGAAAATACAATCTTGTTTCATATACTTGGCACTAGTTTTGCTTAAAAATCAATTGTACAAGTTGCAATGTAACAAAATATATATAGCTGGAGCCTAGTCTTCACTTCAGCTCCTATTGTTTTGCATGAAAAATGCATCGACTATAGTATTACGAGAGCAAATGTGCTGTATGCTGAAAAATTCTGTCACTTTCTATTAGCTGTAAATTATCGACTAGTATAAACCCTAATTTCATTTGTCACATTCTGTTGCATTGCTGCTCTTCCTTGTTCCCATTCTGTCATTCTGGCAGGCCCACTCTGCCCCAGGTATCACGGCATCGCCATCTGCACCCGACATCTGTCTCTCTATTGATCACACGGGTTTAGCACTTGATCAAACAGAGCACGACAGAATACATCTCTTTTTGCAGTACTGCCAATGCCAACTGCTGCATGAAATCTATTACAAAAGCATTCTTTTACCTCGTTTCTGAAATTGCAAATAGGTTTCTCCTCTTTTAAAAACATCTTGTTGCTTTTTTTTTTTCTTTAACTGTCCATCATTTATTGCAGAGGAAAGGAGAAAACAACAGGCAGACAAAAAAAAAAAAAGAAAAAAAAAAAAAAAAGACAGGACTTTTATCCAAGAATTTGCAAAGATATTAGGTTACCTGAATTTAGATCATTTATTGATAGGAATGGTGATGCTGATTCACAGTTTGGCATAAAGATAAATTTATCATTTTGCTGGGAAATGATGATACAAAACAGACTACATTAGAAGGTACTAAACAGGCATGATGGAGATTCAAACATGATGTGTGGGGAGCCTTAGCTGTCTTCAGTTGAATGGCTGACCCTAGCAAGTGACTTGGGGACCTTAGAAAGGTACACAGCAACTCACTGCTCAATCAGCCTACAAAAAATTAGTATGTTTGAGGACTGATCTGGCATGCTGACCTGGAGGAGAGACAACGGGAAGTTCTTGGCATTGGAGTATGTCAGAAATCAAATCTCTTTCTCTAAATGAGATACCCATAATGAGGTTTGTGCTCCAGAGGAAGTATCTCCATTCTTTTGTGAGCAGAAGCAAAGAGTTTTTGAGCACGAGCACATAAACAACACTAATGAATCTTTAAAGCACTAAGAAGGTATGCATTATATTTTGCTTAGGTATTCTTACTGTTGAAGTGATATGAGAATGTAGGATAATCCAAGATGGTCACCGCACAGGCTGTAACACAGATATACCCGTTATACAAGCAGAGCATTTGGCTTCTTTCTGGGTACGAACAGGAAAAAACAAAGACTCAGGTTCACAGTATCCTTTCACAAAATAGCCTGTGACTAATTCTCACACCAGATCATGTAAAAAATTGGTCCCCCTCCTTCTTGTAAGCTACTTTCAATTACTGGAAGGCCACAGTGAGATATCCTTGGATCCTTCTCTTCTCCAAGCTAAAGAAGCCTAGTCCTCTCAACCTTTCTTCATAGGAGAGGAGCTCCAGCCCTCTGATCATCTTAGTGGCACTCCTCCGGACCCATTCCAACAGCTCCATGTCCTTCCTGTATGGGGGTCCCAGGCTTGGACACAGTGTTCCAGATGGGGCCTCACAAGGGCAGAGCAGATGGCAACAATCCCCTCCCTCTGCCTGCTGCCACTCCTCTTCTGATGCAGACCAGGATGCTCTTGGCTTTCTGAGCTGCGAGAGCATACTTCAGGCTCATGTCCAGCTCTTTTTCCATCAGAACCCTGAAGTCCTTTTCTGCAGGACTGCTCTCAAGAAGTTCTCTCAGTCTGTACTCCTACCTGGGATTGCCTCAACACAAGTGCAACACCTGGTACTTAGCCTTCCTCGCTGGATTCTTACCTGCCCAACATTTCAAACATGTCCAGGTCCTTCTGGATGGCGTCTCTTCTTTCTATTGTGTCAACTGCACCACTCAGCTTGCTGTCATGAGCAAACTTCCTTAATCCTACATTCTAAGTTATTGATAAAGATGGTGAAAAGAACTGGTCCCAAGAAGAACTCCTGGTGGACACTACTTTTGATCTTGACATAGCGCCATTGACAAGAACCCTCTGCCTGTGACCATCCAACCAATTCTTTATCCACCAAGTAGTCCAGCCTTCAAATCCAACTCTCCAATTTAGAGATAAGGATGTGGTGTGGGACCATGTCAAAGGCCTTAAATGAAGCTTTTTCATCAGAAAAATAACCAGCGTAAGTGTAGGTGGTATTATGAGTCAATTGTCTTGGAGACAAATTATCATGCAATTAACAAGCCACAATGTAAGTTGTAGCCTTGCAGAGTTTGCAGAATATTGTTCAGAAAAATTGTGGAATTCCAGAAGTCTGGTTACAAAGGCTTTATATTAACTTTGGCAAACAGGGTGCTCTCTCACTGCTTAATGAACTTAAGTTTGCTACTGCCATTGATTTTATGAGTTCTGTTACGTACTTCAGAGGTTACAACCACTAAAATAAATTAGGCATACATGGCTTAGAAATTAAATAATGTACTACAGAAATCACAAAAACTGTACATCTGCTTCTCAGATATACTATTATGGATTAACAGTATATAAGATTCTTATGATAATATCAGCATGCTTTCCACAAGTGGATAACACATTTCCCAGTTATAATGTATTTTATATTCACTGGGTAAACCAAAAGGGCATGAACTTTTTGAAAACAAATGCTAACTTTATACTTGCAAATTATTCAACAATCCAATAGTCACATGCCATTTATTTATGGTTTCGTTCAAAATTATGTTGAAAAAAAAAAAGGCATTGTTATGTGCAATCAGATTTAAAAACAAACAAACAAACAAAAAAAAAACACCACCACCAAAACCCCCACCAAAACACTGTGAATATTAAAAGACTATTTTCCTTGTTTCAACTGACAGTTTAAGTTACAATGCAGGAATTAGACCGGCATCTAGCAATGTATTATTCATTAGATTTTTTTGTAGCCAAATACATTAGAGTATATAGTTATACCAACAAATTAATATTTTAGAGCTAATTGAAATTGTTCTTCCTATAAAGATTAAGCTTCTTCCCACCCTACACACTTCAGTCATTAAAATAACACTTTTAATGCCTTGTCTAAATGATGTCTCACATTAATGCAAAGCTATATTAAAGCACTCAAATGACCAGTTCTTTTGTAATGCATTCTATATGATCAGACACTGGGTCAAAGCTGGGCAGTGTGTATGAAGTGGTATCAAGTGGAAGCTAATTAAAATATATTCTCTATAGAACTTTACAGAAAAAAGAGAACAGTAATCATCAGAAGGTAGAGTCTGAAAATGGCATTTCTGAAAGGCTTGCAATATGATTTATTCTATTTGCATGAAGATACTTTTCGGAATAAAGGCTTAAGAAGATGGCAAGAATACTTCAATTACAAAGTACCTTATTTAATTCCCCACAATCTCAGTGATATCCCGATTCTGGTTTGTTCAAAACATAATTTTAGAGTGTTTATGTTTGTTTACAGAAACAGAATTGATATATCTTTCTCAAAATCAACTTTAAAAAAATACAACATTTTCATGCATAAATCAAAACAAATGTTTGATTAACTTTCCAATTATGGAATTCAATTTCAATTATAAGAATTTTAACTCAAAAATGATGTACCTAAGAGAGCAACTAATAATTGAACCTGAAAAAAGATAAATCTCACTACTTTTATCAGAGTAAGTTCACCCCCCTGAATCAATCAAATCTGTCTCTTTCTTTAACGGTACATTTCCTTTCTTTTTTTTTTTTTCTTTTTTTTTTTTTTTTTTAATGACTTGCAACCCAAGTTTTACAACACAAAAGTTGAATCTTCCTAAGATAACTGAACCATTCTTTCCTCTATTTTACTTTCACTGATTCAGGGAAGGAGAAATAAATATGGCAAAGGATGACATTCTCTTGATATCTCCATGTTACCCTAGAGGAAAGACTTTCATCAGATGCTGCCATTTCATGCTCAAATGTAGGTGGACTGGTGGGGGCAGCTACAGCCAAGCTTGCTGAGTTAGCAAGAGACAATTAGACTGCATTTGTTCAGGCTTTGGTCATTTTGTCAGATAAGGCATCAATCCCTCTTATCGACTGACTTATCTCTTTTTTCTTTTTAAATATGAATTTCAGGGATGTGGGTGTTAAGAAGATGGATGAAGCATTTTCTAAGGATAAGATGTGGAGTGGTAGGAAGATCTTTTGTCTGATCGAGTGCAGTAATTCTTATAGATTTAAAAAAAAAAAACAACACAGAATGAACCTTTTAGTCCCATTCAGTTTGCTGAATTTATCTATATAGAGCAGTGAAAGCAGAAACATTGATTTTTCTTTTTCCTCAAAATAACTTATTTATATTAATTGCCAATCTATATAATATCCTTTTCTGTGTCATAAGTCTGGTTGTGATAGACCTCTCCAGTCACAGTTCATGGGCTGGTAATGGTAAGTGTGCATTTTTTAGGAGGCCTGTGACAAGCTTTTTTCTCTTTTAGCTCTCTTCATCGTTTTTGGTATTTGTGGATTATTTTGATATGGCCTTAATTACAAGTCTTCCAAGAATGGGAATTTGCATTTGTACTCTCACTCCTTTGCTACAGTCATGGTACTTCATGTAGAAAACGCGTCTGTATTGCAGTAGAACATCTTGTCCTATTTCAAGCAAATATATGCTGGTTCATTTTAGTTTAAGTAGGTAAAACTTAACCACGGTAGGAGGGAAAGTGGCACTACTGTATCTTTGTGGGAGCCCCAGCTGGGTGCTCAGTCATTGCCTGCTGCAGCTGTGATGGGCCAAAGCCCCTGTCCCAAAGCCTAACTCAGCATCAGCCATTGCATTGTAGCCTTGTCAGGAAGAAAGAGTTGAAATTAGTTTTTCCCTTTTGATTGGAAAAACATTTCCTGAAACAATGCTTTTTTTTGTTTTGTTTTGTTTTGTTTTTAATTTAAGTATTAATTTAGTATTAATTGCAAAGTGCAAATTAGGTACAGTTCGAAGTACCCTTAGCAGAAACTCTGCCCCGTTGCCTCATCACTCCTGAGGAAGGTGTCTTCTCTCTCCTCAGCAGCGCCAACCAGTCTCTTACACACTGACACAGAATGTGTTGGCAGTCATCTGGCAGCATAATCCTAAGCCTAAAGGAACTTTGTGTACGTCCCTGAGTCTGCCCACCCCACGACTATGGCCATAAATCATATTCTAGCCTTTGCTAGCCTAAAGAAGGGTTTTATTAGCTTAGACCAGAATCTGGTCTTAACATCTATGTGAAAGAAAGAAAGAAACAAACAAATACACTGCAGGGATTCATCAATCCTCTTTAGCAGATATACAGCTTAAGTACGTCCTCAATGCAGTACCTTTGATAACCTGGCAAACCACCCCCTTATCTTACGAATCTCAAGTGCCATTAGCATACAAGGCTCATATGCTGAGAATCAGGTGAGATTGCAAGAATTTTTACACTATCTCTGCTTTAGTATAACCATGCTTTAATCTCTAACGAGAATCAGAGTATGCTTGTAAAATGCCAATAAGTGATTCCAGCTCACCTAAGATCTAAGAGCATAGGAAGAAGTACTGAAAACATGGCGGCAGAACTGAGAGGAGGGTGACAAATTAATTCAAGCACATTTTCACTGATTTTAGAGCTGGAAGAAACTGTTGCAGCTATCAAATCTGGATTCCTGCATGCCGCACAGCATAGAATTTGCCCAGTAATTGTGGGAACGTCTTGTGTTTCATAATCCATGGTCAGATTTTCCCTTTTCAAAGAGTATGCAGTTTCTATTAAAATAAACAGAACGACAGACAATATAACACATTTGAAGTATCCCAAGGACTTATTAATCAGTGTTTAAAAAATGCATTAACTTCCAGTAAGAGCTCTTTTTGCTATCCAACCTTTGGCCTTTGGATACTCTTCTATCTTTACTGCCTATAGGTGGTAAAAAATAAGTGGGGGATCTATTATGGCAGGAGGGGGAGAAAGCACTAGATACTGGGATGCAGATATATGTTGTTTGGAAAATACCAATATAAATTAGAGATTTTTGAAATTACATAAATGACTAGATTTTTGGATGTTCTCCAGTAAAAATATTTAACAAAACTATTGTTTTCAGCAATTATATACAGTGTCCACAGGGATCCTGTTTATTTGGAACAAGTAACTTTAATCCTGAAAGATTAGTTGAAGTATCAGAAACACAACTAGTCTGTCTCTCTGGTCTAGTGATAGGTAGAAAATATCACATGCTGCAAAGATGCAAGTATTTTTTTTCAATTGTGCAAAGTATTTTTGGGAATTATATGTGTTGTTAGCTTTCATTTTTCCTCAAACCTGAATTTCCAGGTGAAAATGCCATTTTGCAGTAAATCATTTCCTGAAATTCATCACTGACATCTGTTTAGTCAATAGATGGTCAATATGCTACAAGGTCCAAAATGTAGATGACCTTGTGAGATAGTGAACGTAAAGGAAAAGAACATAAAGGATCAAAAATCCTAAACTTATTGAGAGTAAACTTTTTAAAAATACATGTTTACCTATAAATATAGTAGCAAGAATCGTTAATAGAATTCCTGTGTGCATACTTTTACTATCATTCAAATACTGTTGCAGGCTTCCAAATAATCAAAATTACCAAGAAGTGAAAGGAAAGGAGACTGTCAATAACAGGATATGATTTAAAACTGAAAACTATGCTACAGAAAATGCTGGGATTTGAGCGACTAATCTTCAGATTAACCCCTATGGCTCACTCAGAGATCGTTGTATGAAATACAAACAGCTATTACATCAGCTTTACAAGTGCAGATGAAGCTCATGGTGGTCAAACTAAAAGCAACACACTTCAGAAACATGTAGGGTTTTTTTCCCGAGGATGCAGGACAGCAGATACATATCAACGTTCTGTGCAGAGCTTTAAAGATTAACAAATCTTGTATTTCTTTTACTTGCAGCTTCAGATCATGTCATACCAGACAAGCTCTTTATTTTTTGAGTACATCCTTCAACACTAAGAGCAGTACTGTCTCTTTGAATTGTACGTATACATAGCAAAGAAAAATTAGCAAACAAAATACATGATTAATATGTGTTGGCTGTAAAAATCTTATGATCATTTTAGTTAGGATGTATCAGTTTATTAAAATATTAGCACTGGTTAATGCTCTCTATGAGAGAAACACAGTCCAACTGCTCTTCAGATTGTTATATAAAGAAATAGATAAGTAATTTTTCTTTTACAATTCTTAGCCTTTTACATTTGCAAAGCCTGAGCTTTTACTTTCAAAAATCCAAGGTAGACCAGGTAATAAACAGATCACTTGATTATGAATAAATTACAATTCTTCTCTCAGTTTTAATGTATGAATGTATACATTTTACAGCCTCTGGCTTTCATTATGAAATGAATATAATACGAAAATTCCATAAATGCAATTAGTTGCTGCTTCATTTGTGGATTAGATCATCACTAGAGAGATAAAATTACAAACTAAATTCTATTTCCAAGTGCTCTGGATGAAATCTAGGGTAACTGAATAGCTTAAGTGCATCTGAGCATAGAAAATCTTAGTAGCGTACTGGTTTTACGTATGTCCAAAAAGAAACTGTGCTAGTCCAGTAAGTGGTACCTTGCAGCAACAGTGCCAAATGTGGGCACTCTTCACTGCTAATCAGTCTGCTTCCCCAGCCCTTACAGTACACATCTCAGCACACTCACTCCAAAACAGTGCTTTTCATAATTGTGATCCCCCCATCAGAAAGCTTATCAAGCAAACACCCCAAAAGGGAATTGGTGCAGAAATGGCAATATGCAAAGAAGTGGAAATTACTTTTATTAAACATGAAGAAAAAAACAAAAACAACTGGAATATGTAGGAATAAAATACATGACAAAAAACAGAATGCACGGTCTATTCTGTTATTTGGACCAGCAAGGGTGAGGTGGAAAGTATCTTAAGTAAAGCAAGGATATGGAGCTGGGAAACAGTCAAATTTTGATGAGATATAGATTTTTTTTCCTGTATTTATTAAATACATCTGGACATATTACAGACAAATTTAGCAACTTAATTAATTATACCTTGAAAAATATATATTTTAGGATCTGTTTTTTGTCATTGATACCTTACATAAAACATTGCATTTCTTATTTAGTGTTAGGAACTGAGATTCCCCAAAGGATTATCAGAATTATCGATTAAAATCAGGGAGGTGGAGTGTGAAAAGGAATTGTTCTTGGGAAAAATATTTCACATATGATGGAAGATTAAATAAAATTAATTTCTTGAAAACAGCATTTAGCAATTTGGGAAGAGATGTAGGAGATCAGATGATGGTAAGACAGTGTTTCTAAAATGCATTAATGCCCTACTTTCAGAATTCAGATCTCCTTGGCCATCAGCCCATTACCAGGAACTTAATCCTATGACCTCTGACACCAGTGATTTAAGTATCCATATTTTCTTGAATGGCACAGGAGTAATGTAAGACTAAGTAACTTGTTAAAATGGAAATTAAGGCTTATTTCTTGCAGTTTTGCACAGTGGCCTTTGTTTGCTTTTCTAACGAATGCCTATTAGATCAGAACATGTCTTGTTTGTCTGACCTTGACCTGCTGGGCTACACAGGTGTGTAACAGATAGCCACGAGCACAGCCAGGATTAGGGATGCTTACTGAAACTCCAGATTACTTGTTTGACTCGCATGGAAAAGCAGTCTGTATTTTTTCCGATTAAAGCATCAGGGAATTCCACTTCAGTGGTGTGTAAAGTTTTTATAAACTGTTCAAAAAACAGCATTATCATTATGGTAGTCAGACTGTAAAAGATTGGCTTAAATGTGCTCATCTGTGTTTTTTCTTCCCTTATAAATATCTTCATATAAATGTCTTTCTCATTCGATATTTTTATCCCTACGCATGACTTATATGTCTTTGTACACGTATGTAAAAACTCCCCAGCTCCCACAGGAACCTTTCTGTGCATGCAAAGTGCAGGTTATTTATTAACATGCTTACTAGGATTTTGGCAAAATGAGCATTGATGAATTTAGAATTCTTCTTTAAAATCATATAAATAGGGATAACGTTACATCACATCAACATTAAGAGAAGAAGCAGTTACTGTGTTTTTAAGAACGCGTTTTAGGAGCATTCAGAAAATAGCGTGTTTACAAGGAAGCAGAAAAAGGCAGCCTGTCTTCACAATATGAATGTAATCTCCACACAGACCCAACTGTTTCTTGTTTATGACAAAAGAGTAAATAATCCATTGATCTGGCAGCAGGGCACCTGCCTTACCAACCGACTATGTATCAGTGGTCCCTGAACCCTCATTATTTTTCCTCAATTAAAGTTCATAGTCTCCTAAAGTCTGTGCCGAGCAGATGTACAACTGTTCTTGACTGCTGAACACAGAAGAATCTCAAATTTAGAAAACTACTGCCATTTCATAAACCCTAGAAGTGCATCATTTGTTGTGGCAAAGAAACATTATAAACAATATGTGTCTTTTATAGGCTGCTATGCCAGTGCACTAAAGAAAAGAATATTAAAGTTCAAAAACTGTCACATAAGCAGTGTGTTATGAATAATGTAATGTGTTTTTTTTTTTAATGATTCAAATAATGGTTACTGAAATGAAAAAATAAAAGCCTTCTGAGGGGTATAATGTAAAAAATGTGACTCATATTTACCTAGGATTAAACACAATTGATATATGAACAAAATCAAACTAGAATCAATGATCTGCAGAGAAATCCAGAATATAATAACTGATAAATCAAAAAAATAGAATTAAAGTTATGTGTGCTGTATAATCGCTGTAGGTTTGTGTAATTCCTTCTTTTGCAGAAAAAGGGAAGTGGGGAGAAATGATCAGAAAGGCAATACTACTTGCAATCATAATGCATCAAGACTAGCTGCAAAAATTAAGTGAAGGATACCCATTTCACAAGAAGCATTTTCACAAACCTTTAACTGGGATGTATGCTCAAACATTGTAGCATAAAAAAAAGACTGTATTACATACATATTCTATACAGTGCACTGTGTTGTATGCTAGAAAGAAAATAATCTCTCCCTAATGCATAGGAAGATGCTCATTTTCTGCACCAATCAGCTTAAGAAACAAGCGAAGAACATATTTTGGGGGGACAGTTAAAAGTTCACAGCACAGCATTTGTCAGGTTCTTTCCTGCACCATTCAACACAACTCTGCTGCCACAGTATGTGCTGTTCTGAGTGCAGCAGATTGCAAGTCTGGAGGTCAGAGTATGTGCTTGAAGCATCAATAGCTACACCTGTCATTTTAGTTTTTCTGGGAAGAACACGTTATTGTTAACACTGCAGGATGCATGAGCCACCATTTGACTTTGAGGCTGGGCACTGAACTTGGAAGCTCAGTTAGTTAAAATATTACCACCCGTCATTAGGGAGGGCATTTCCTGCAATGCCCAATCTATTCCATTAGGATAGATGTGCCTATTTCTACTTGGAGTTATGCGTACCGGTATAGGTACTGTGAGATGGCAACACTATGTTTGTAAAACAAAAATGTAGAAAAAGGAATTGAGATGAGAAAGTATTAGGGAACACATCATCCAGCCAGAATAGCAGAAGAGATTACTGGCAGCATTCTCATGTTATTAGCAGGGGTCATTTTCTCCTTTCGGCTTCTACAACTGTTTACTTCTCCTGGCTTATTTTCACAAATATTTTGCAGAAAGCTACTTAATCTAATGAAATCTCTACCCTGTAGCTCACTTAAAACTACTCATGCTGAACTGATGATTCAATCATTACAGCATTTGATGAGGATGTAAGCACCTTTGCACAAAGGTAATGTTGATATTTTAAGGGAAGCAGAAATTGACAAAGATAACTACCACGATTTCCTAGGGAATCACTTCTCTGTGAAAAGGGCTTTTGTTGAATTTAGCCCCAACTGAACGTCACCCATTTGTATGCAAATCTCTGTATGTTTTATTTCATGGAACAAATGATAAAATTGCCAGACACACTTTCACTCTTTCACTAGAAAGAATACAGGTGTCCAAGCAACACACGCAATACAGGATGCACTTTCACATACCACAGTTTGGGATACTCAGTGGGTGATCACCATGACTTACACGTAAATATATATTTATAGGCAACTTCATATAGAGGAGCATGCTAAAATGTAAGTGATTTCTTGCCACAAGTAGATGTGTATACACACGCTAGATATGTGTGAACTACACAGAAAAAATTGCAGCAAAGTTTAGAGCATTTCACTGCCGAGGCAGAGATGAACAATTACCAGTAGACAGCCAGACTTTATTGGATACTGGAAGCCAAAGGTTCTCTTTATTTTATCCATTGGTACTGGGTATGTATCTAGAGGTAAATGGGATTAAACCCTGCTGCCACAGCAATGCTGCAGTACCTGCAGGACAAGTCTTGTGCCTGCACTGCTCAGTCCTACACAGCTTTGTGCCTGGAAGCAGTCCACGCGCAGATCACCTCTCCAAAACTACACTGTTGGTACAACACAGGGCTGCAGGGTGCTGATGGGAGTTGTTAGGAGCTGCTTGGAGGTACTGGGTGCTGCTGGTAGGCACAGTGGATTTGAGTGTACCTGGCATATCTGAGAGAGCCAGAGGGGCTCAGTGCTACTAGCTCTGCCCTGCTGGGGAGACTTTGCCAGATGGTGAAATCCTCAGGGACAGGTTTCAGCTTTCCACCAAAACTGGATAAGCTCAAAAGCAATGAACTTGTCAAAGGAAAAATAAAACCCAGAGCCCTCCCTTGAAAAGGAAAACTCTGACTCCCTGTCTATTGAGATGCGATGCACTGTGGTACTAGATACCTCTGGAGGCACAGGGCTGCTGCAGGATCCCAAGGTGGGACCCCTGCAGCCCCAGAGGGCCCTGCCGGACCCATCTGCCAGCTGGCAGTGGCAGCAAGGCCGAAGCTGACATCTCCTGAACTTACTGAGAAGAGACAGTGATTGAAAAATACGTTTTACAGTTTCCCTGAAGCCTTTCCTACCCTTGCCCAGCATGTGTACAAAAGAATCAGTTCTTCTGCATATCAGCCCTTACACCTGCAGATGTGGAGAGTGGCCATCACTCTTCAGCATAGCACTTGGCTGCTTCCAGAGTCCTGCAAGCCCTACCAATATGTTCCCAAACCTCTCCAACACGCAGGTGCTAGCACAGTCCTCTCCTCTGATAGAAACTGTATTTGGTGCACCAGGCCCTTTTGATCTGGCCTAAGCTCTTCATGCTAACCTTATTTAAACACACTGAATTATTAACAAGTGAAATACTATGCTCAGTGCTTTTGAAGCAATGCCTCTGAAAACTCAGCTCAACCTGTCTCAGGTTTTCTCAACAGCTATGGTATGCTTTACGTTGAAAAGCAGTGCAGCATCTGTGAGTTGGAAACATTTCAAACTATCCACTAAATGTTATAAACCAAAATTATGCTAACCTCTCTTGCAGCTTTGCTGTTTCAGAATGTTTGGGCTGACTTTCCACTGCATGTGTAAGAAGGCAGCAGCGGATCTTTTAAAAGAAATACGATTTACTTCTAGGTCTATTCAAATGTGGCTCTTGTATTTAAGACTACTTCTTTCAGAATTATCAAAATTTAGTATAATGGTATATCACTTTAAATGCATCACATGGCTTCAGCATATAAGAGCCTCAGTGACTCAGTTCTACAATTTTTTGACTTTCACACTCAAATTTAGCTTCACCTGATTCAAACCTTGCCTCACTTTTGTTTAAAGTGGAAGAAACTAATGGAGGTAAGGCCTTACCCTGAAAAAGCACCTAAGAAAATAATGGGGCAGTCTAACTCAGAGGTGTCATATGATTCTTATGCTGTCTATTGTGGCACTGGAAATCTTGCCTTCAAATCCTGTCCTAAATTTGAGCAATGGCAGGTCAGGTACAGTTCTTGATGAGGTGCAGAGTTTGCTCTGATTACCTCAGTAATTACTTTCTAATATTATTAAACTTTTTACATGAAGCAATTTCTCTTCTGATTGATCCACAAAGCTCAGGTCAGAGGCCATCTAATTATAAAAAGTTGTAGATCCATCTTTTTCATTTGAAAATACTTCTTGGTCAAGAGCTGAAGCAAAGTTCACAGTCACATTTCCAACTCTCAGTACATTCTAAATTACTTAAAAGCAAAATATAACTAAATAATTTATTTGCTGATAAAATAGCAGAAAGAAATCATTATTCTCTTCCTGCAAAACTAAAGGATGTTCCAGTTTTTATAGGCCTTGGTTATAAGATAGCATGAGCATATAAATGATTTCAGTTATGCTTTAATAGTGCTTAATAAATCAAGATTGCATATTAAAGAATACATTGACACTCTAAACCTTTAGCATAATATTTAATTAAGCACACTACTACTTTGATCTCCATATTACTGAGCGGAGTCCAATGTCTGTTCTACCATGAGTGAAGCCCTCACAGACCTGAATTGTTTAGTTTCTTTCCTGAAAATCTATAGTAAATATGCTGATGAAAATACAGGGGAAATAAATAATAGTGGACAAATTCAGGTTAAATTATTAATGGGTCAGATTCTTCTTTCTCGCAGTGCTTCATCTTAGCCAAAGAACTTGTTGCAGATTTGCTTAGAACCTACTGGTCAGGCAGAGACAGCAAGGCTGAACGAGGCTGTTTTGGAATCCATAAATTCAATCTACATCAACTGCTTTCATTTAAAAATGTAAACGTTTTATTCCTATAGTGCATTAAAAGATCATCTTTCTAAATGGATTTTAATACCGATGCTCCAAAATTTAACTACATGTAGCAGCTAGGCCTAATTGACAGCAGCGTTGGTTGTAGATGAACTTTGGTTAACCCTGTAGGATAAGGGAGTATCTCAGTTATAAGAATAAAGGAGTAAGTGTAAGCTTATCAATCTGTTAATTGCTGAGAAAGCCAGATGAGACAGTTTAGAAAGAGATATTCTCTACCTACTCTATATCTGAGAGTGTCCCATGGGGACAGAAACCTGGGTCCCCCCAGCCTGGCCTGAACTACACAGAGCACAGCTGGACTAGTCTTCTGCATTGTGTCGTGCCCCTCCATGGAACAAGGCAATCACGTAATTCGTAAAACTGCACACATCTGCAATTAGAAGTGTTTTAGTACTCAATCCATCCAGCCCCCACATTGTCATTTGAACCTGTGCTGGCAGGTCAGATCTCTCACAGTCACCTGTTTACTACATGTATATTTAGTCGAACGTAGGAATATAATATCTGCGCTGTCAGTAGCAGTAACTGAAATCAAGATGAAAATAGACAGGTAAGACATGAAAACAGCATTAATACATTTTAAATCAAAAAAAAAATATATATTTTAAGAGAAAGCTTCACCAGATTTTTTAAACCAGTTTGTGACTGGGCATTGATAATGTATGATGTGAAGTACGAGGATTTGTAAGAAATCACTTTCTTTTCACTAACATTACCACACTAATATATTTAACATAGACATTTACATGCTTTGCATTTTAAGTGCCTCTGAAATTCAAGCACCAAGCCTGCACATTTCAGCAGCACCATCAGATGTAATGAGTTATGGTACTATCGGCATGTTGATAAGCTATAGCCCAAAGAAGAACAAGAAGGAAGTATAAAAAATATGGCCAGAGGATGGGATAAAATTATCAGCGAGTGTGTTTTCCTGTTTGGTTTTAATCTACATTTAATTAAATTCTTATCTTCTGTGTACTTATGGTCGCATTTGAATGGCGAGACTGCATTCATTATGAATGGTAAAACTTAACTCAGAGAACATTTCATGTGGCTTCTTTAAAAAAAGGAAAAGGAAAAATACTGCCTTTATTCTTTGCTCTTAGGTCTTTTTAAAGAAGGGTTAAGTTACTTTGGACTGAAATGGTGTTCTGCACTTCACCTTCAGGTTAACTGATTTCTAAAGTTTCTCTTCAATCAATTTTTAAAAAATATATAATTTTGGAAATGTTATTATCAAAATTTTGGTTCAATGAAGTCAGCAATGGGGCAGTAATGAAGCATGCTACAGAAATGTTTCCTTCACTCTTAGAAACATATGATGATAACAAAGTTTGTACTAGTAATGTAAAACACGTGTCTTAGGCTCCAGATGCATCCAGAATTACTTTTAGCCACCAAATTATCCCAGTCATCCCTTGGAATTAATTAGATATCTAAAAATATATTTTAAAATGACTTTTGTGAGTTTTATATAGTATATACATTTTTTCCATTTTCCATATCACTGGGCTGACCATGTAGTCCTCCTTGGGCAAAGTTCAGTTTTAACCTTTTGTAAATAAGGAGGCAGAATTGATTACTTTGTTTTACTTAGTAGTTTCAAATGTCTTTTGGGGGCAGAAGACAAGTGACATCAGAAATGACATTACACAAAATAGAATCTAGGCAAAATTATTAAAAGATATAACAAAGTGAAACAAAATAGAAAGCCTTCTACATACCCTTATCACACAGTACAGCAACCACTACACCATATATATTTTTTAAAGCATTCCATTTAGCTATCGTTTTCTAAGAGATTCTATCTTGCAATGCAAAATCATATGACACTGTGTCAGAAACATCCCTGTGACTTTTATATTACATACATTTATTTTCCTTCTTTGAAGGACCTATCCCCAAGACACTTTAAGGACATCTGAGAGGTACAATGCATTTGTGCAAACCCAAGCTCTACCAAAATCAATTCTCTTCAAATTAAACATATTCCTGCAGTAGTGAATACTCATTTTCCTGAGTTAACCCCAAGAAAAGCCCCTGAAAACTGATCAGCTTTGAAGTGTGGATTGATAATTAACAAATAAGGGGAGCTACTGTAGGTAGAATATTTCAGGGTCAGAAGTCCTACAAGGAAAATGAAAACACTGGCACCAGAAACTAATTGTTTTCCTGCTTATTTGGCTATTGAATTTCAACTCCCCCTTCCCCTCCAAATTTTGGATTTTATATACCTTCCCTTTGTTTTTTCCCTACTCTCCAAGTATTATACCACTGATAACTGATAAAGGAAAAGGGGAGAGGCAGTTTTATCCAATTTTCCAACTAAAAAATAAACTACTAGAATATATTATTTTAAAGTTGAATTTCTATTACTGAAATGCAAACTTTATCTTTTTTCTTCTACCTCAAAATTAACTTGCGTTTTAAAAACAATTAAGTATAAACTTGACATAAATCATGTCTTTTCAGAGCCCATTGGATTCCTCTAAGCTTTACTACTAATGGTGAGTTTTACTCAATGAAAAGCCAGCTGAACTCTGAATCAGCTCTGAAGCTTCACAAGGAAGCACCAGGTGGAGAGCACCGCTGTGCTGTAATTTTTCCGGTTTAGAAACAGGAGTAGCTCTAGCAAAGTCCTCATCCGAAATAAAAAATCCGTAACCACTTCACTAGGCCAACTTAATAAAGAATAAACATGTTAAGTAAAATAGCACCCTCGTTACAGCTTCCACCATTAAGTGTTAATAAAGATTCCTAGATTGATAACTGAGTCACGTATCCTCTGTCAATGCTGCTGGGAGAAAAGCAATTGTCAGTTCTTCTACTTGTATCCAACTACGTATCAACGCAACAAGAATTTGTCTTTTTTAAGTATTTGCCAGCTAATTCACAACTAACCCACAATTTAAGCTGAAGCAAATCACTTCACTGCATCTGTCAGATCGGTTTTGAGAGACAACACAGTCCTGTCTTAATCCTTTAAACACTCAGATATGTAGCTGTGGCACTGAAACAAGGAAGGTAGTTGTCCTGGGTTTCTGTTCTTAACTGAGATCTTAAGTAAACCGAATCCCTCTCTCAAAATGCCTATCTCTCCACAGGGATTATCAACAGAGTTGAGCTGACACTGATCCCAATTCAGGTGCCTCAGATTCACGTCTAAAATTAGGGAAATGTGAGACAGTGAGTGTGGCGCAGTGCCATACAGGAGAGCTCACAAAACATTTTCCACTGTCCATTCAGATGGCATTGCACTGCTCTGCACAAGAGTGGAGGAATGTTCTGTGGGGTTACAAAGGGAAAAACTACATGGGAAATATCCTTTGTTAGAAGAAACCGTGAATGAGACCTTTCGATTTTGGAATTATGTGGTCACTTTCCTATGCGTTTCGTATAGCTTTGAAGGACCTCTTGCAGGATGTCATGACAGCTCTTGGAAGATGTGCTGCCAAAACCTGCTAAAACATTCAGTTGTAGCATTTGGTCTGCACATCTATTCCATTGCTATTAGCTGTGCTAGAAAAAACCCACCAAACTCAGCTTGAAAAAAAAAAAAAGAAAAACAGGAAAAAAAACAGCATATATATCCAGCTAATCAATTGCATAACTTTTCTAAAAATGTCTTCAGCACGATGACATTAGGCAACTGTGAACCCGTTAGCTTCCAGCTCTGCTGTCATTGCTGTAATATAATGAATGCCAGCATGGTGTTCCAGTAAGCTACTGCCACCTGCTCCTCCTTGGAAAAAGAAGTCTCTTTTTTTGGCAGCCATCAGATGTCATTCCCAGTGCCCACTGGCAAGAATGATGACTTTTCACCATGGTCTGCTTCATGTAAAAAAAAAGTCATTAAAAGAGGCCTAATAGGGAGAGAGAAGGGATTAAGAGACTCAGGGCGGAAGGTACTCGGCAGGACCACCAGCGAATGATGAGTGTATCCAGGGTGTCGCCATAGGGAGTGCATAAAACATGGCCCAGAATGTAGGGAGACAAGAATAACCTTGTCTCTGTAGTCTGCTGCTTGTTTTGTCAACTGTCCTTCCCCGAGTGGTAGGTTGGTTTCGTACTTTGCCTTCTTAGCTCTAAGAAGCGTAAGAAACTGAATTTACTCAGTTGAGAGGGTTATGTGTTGATTAATGAAAGTCTGGTGTGATGGAATATCATCCTAATCACACAGCACACTGACCAAATACTACTATAAACAAAGGGGAAAGAGCATTTGCTTTCTTAATGGCTATGGCAACTGGACTTTAGATTGGCAATTTTAGCAGCATTATGCTAAACTAACATACATGCAACTGAGATAAATCTAATGCACTGATTTTAATAGGTAATGCTGGTATTAAATGGTATTCAACACTGGATAGGTCTGTTCTTTATATTTTTCTAATGTGCACCAGCACTTACACACATTGTATTTTTGCTTCACAAGCATTTTTACTAGAGTGAGAGGTACATATTTACACTCTGTATTTTTGGTGTATGCGTAAAGAAAAACAAAAAGAGAAATTATAGTCCTTTAATTGTTTGTGAACAAAAGTAATGAACAACTCTAAGTCATGAAAAGTGAAGCAGTGAGTTACGACAGACCTGCCCTCACACTACAACAGTGATAATAAATAAAGTACACAAACCCAGGCACATACCACACTCCATAATTCCTTGTCAACTCTAAGACTACAGTTTGTTTTGACATGGGCTTTGCCTTCTTTGGCCAAAAAATTCATCTTTCTGTTGTACTGAAATAAAATAGAAATAATTATTGTTCCTTTTATTTTTAATTTCATCTAATGTTCAAACAATTATGTAACAGAAGTTGCTGCAAAAAAAAAAAAAGAAAAAAGAAAAAAAACCCCAACAACCCAAAAATAAAAAACACCAAAACCAAACAAAAACACAACACCTTCTTCAGTATGGACAGACATTAAGGCTTTTCCCCTCCCAAATTTCTGCATTTCCTAGGCATCTGGACAGTGTGGGGATGATGAAATTCTCCTCAGATTCTAAAGTCAAAACATTTTTCTCCATTTCTGACTCTCAAAACACAAATATTCTAAAAAAAAGTCATGCAAAAAGCAGTTGTGCCACACCTCTACTGAGACTCAATGAGATCCAGCTATCAATAGCACCCCACGATGGGATGCTCCTGCTGCTTCTCATGTTTGCTGACTTATTCAGAACTGTCATCACTTTAGCACATCTCATTATGACTCTTTCTAGTAGGAATCATCAGCCTAGGTTCAAACTGACAAGGTTTTGCGAGGCTCTTTTTCATTACTTGGAATTCATCTTGTTTGCAGATCTTTATGTCTTTAATTTAAAAAGCATTAACTAACACATTGGAATGGTTTATGTATATGTACTAAACTATGTGAATTATCTTATTTGTGACAATTGTAAGCCTTCCATTCAACAGCTAGGACATAAATACAGTTGTTTTGTTTAACTTTGAACTAATTTATCTGTAAAGGACAGACCCTACTTGCTTCTCCAGCCACAAGTCTCTCAGAGTTTAAATTTCTGTGTCTAAGTAGGGATCGCTCAGGCGTCAGAAATTCCAAACTGAGATGAGCCACAGTTATGGCTTAATTTCTCCACGGAGGCTTTCACATCACAGATTTTAGTATGAAAAAAAATGCTTTTCATAGATAAAAATAAAAAAGGAAGGAAAGGAAAAGAAAAATCCATGTCAACAATCCATACAGAAGGTCTGCGAGTTTACTCGCTTCTACTAAGCACCTGCTATACTTGATAATGCTGAGATTCACCCATGTCTGGTTGATGTGGAGAACCACCTCTGGCTAACCACCCTGCTGGGTGGCTGAGGCTGTGCCACCTCCTGCTGGGAGGTGCAGGCCTGGAACTGCAGGCCTCCTGCATCCATGCAGCACCGAGCGGGGCAGCAGATATCAGCAACACCACCCAATGCAACCATCACAGATACAACCTCAGTGCTGAAGATGGGCTTCTCATGTAGTGCTGAGTGGTGTTCGTTATCTCACTACTTTTCTTAAGGATCTCAGAACCCTAGGCTACCCGAAACTCACCCAGGTTTCAGACCGAGGACTGTAGTCAACAGCTTCCATCCCAGGCATGTGGGACTCAGTGTGTTTTTCTGGAGGCTGACCTGAGAGCCCCAGCAAACTCCCACAAGTGAAAAGGATGACTGCCATCCTTCTGC